>QAOA01007268.1:571872-582154 GCA_003255065.1 Cercis canadensis | reverse complement strand
AGTTGGTGAAGACAGAGGAATAGCTGTATAGAGAGATGAAAGAGGAAAAGAAAAGAGAAGAGAAAGAGAGGAAGTGCTGAAGAGAGAGATAAAGATGAAATTTAAAAAGTAAAGTAGAGAGAGAGAAAAGTAACTCTAACCAATGTCAAAACCAAACAAGACTAATATTAATTGTTGCGTGTTGCATGTGTGGCATGAGGGTGGGACTACCAATCCAATCCTCCTCAGAAATTAGTCAGAATGGCATAAAATTGTATAGACACAATGACATTTATGAACCTCAATGACATCACTTCCATAGATGAATTAACTCCTCGCATTGATCCAAGGGCCGAAAATGACCCTAGGATTTCACACCCTCTTAAAGTCTTTGAAAGAAGTATAATTATATCTGTCACACTACACGATATATTAGTCAGTTTATTTTGGTTTTTCTTACATAAAACCGAATTGACTGGATGAAACCGTTTCAATGAATCTCAGCCATCTGATCCTGACCGGTCCTCATCTGGAACTATTGGATTTTCCATATTTGGATTGGTCTCGGTTAGTTTATTTCAGGTAGACTGGGTTGTGAACACCCCTAATTAGCACTTTTAGTATCCGGTTTTATTACTAGACCGATCCAGTTCAGGGCAGTTTGACTTGGTAATGTATGTTTGCAATCAACAATTGTATTTGTTAATAACTGACTAAACATATTAGTTCAGAAGTGTCTTTTCAAGTATGTATAAGGAAATTTTCAAATGAATTAAGATTTACGTTTTTCCATTAAAAGTTTTTGAAGGCTTTGTTGTATCTTGAGATAATTTGCTTTTGTAGATAAGCAATATTATACTTAAGACAATGTAATTATTCATGCCTCAAAGCTAACTATTTTATTGTTTTCCTGATACTATTTCTAACAACAACCAGTACCATTTTGATGACACACCTGTTTTCGTGCTTTCTACTGGATGGTTCAACAACATGAGCAGGTGCCTTAACAACATCACCATAAGTGCAAATGGTTGGAGCGTGCATGGTGGCCATAGTTGTTGATGAGTGTGACTCAACCATGGGATGTGATGAGGACCATGATTGCCAACCTCCATGTGCCAACAACATTGTTGATGCCTCAAAGGTTGTGTGGAAAGCCTTGGGTGTGCCTCACCATTAGTGGGGTGGGTTAGATATCACATGGTCAGATGCTTAGGTGGTGTTTGGTATAGGGAATGAAAGTTTTATTCCCATAAAAGTTTTATTCATACCCTCTTAGGTGAGAAAGTTTTATTTCTACTCTCAGTGTAAAATTTCATTTCCAAGTATTTTTTATGTCTGAAAATGATTTTTTTTTATCTCTTGTAC
This sequence comes from Cercis canadensis, assembly GCA_003255065.1. NCBI lineage: Eukaryota > Viridiplantae > Streptophyta > Magnoliopsida > Fabales > Fabaceae > Cercis > Cercis canadensis. Next base: position 580,807 of record QAOA01007268.1, on the reverse strand, counting down.
CCAAGGTAAGAAACTTTTATTCCCATACTAACTTTCCCAGGAACGTTAAAACATTCATGATACCAAATACCACCTTAATGTAATAGTATTAGGGAATATTCTTTGTTTGATGTATCTCTTGTTTTGTGTCTACAGTGAACTTCTATCTTGTAATATATATCTACTATTGTTCATACTTCATATTTGATATAATATTATATATTCAATCTATTAGTGGAGTATTATCTTAAGCTATCATTAGATAAAGAAATAGCCTAATTGAGAGCATTACTTTTTATGTTTTTTTGGTAGTTGACGGCTTTGGTTTAATCAATAGAATGTGGTATTTTTGCCTTTTGACAACAGTTCAGAAATTGTGCTCTATTAGATCATGTTTATAAATAAATATTTGTAGTTAGATATTTTAAGCCTATGGACACAAAACTTAACCTCTAACTCTCTAATTAATTTGCAATAAGTATCATATACTTGGAAATTTTCTTGTGTACTTTCTGAGGACATACTCCATAGACAAAAGAGAGCCATTTATAGGACTTACTCACTTTTGGTGTGTTTAGAGTAAATTGCAATTAGATGATAAAAGTCCTCATGATCTAGGTCAATGACATGTCCTGCACCTTCCATTTTTATGTTAGTAATGACCCAATTTGATCTTCAAAAGCAACTGGGGTTGTGTACTTTCTGAGGACATACTCCATAGACAAAAGAGCTCCATTTGTAGGACTTACTCACTTTTGGTGTGTTTAGAGTATATTGCAACTAGATGATAAAAGTCCTCATGATCTAGGTCAATGACATGTCCTGCACCTTCCACTTTTATGTTAGTAATGGCCCAATTTGATCTTCAAAAGCAACTGGGGAAATGCAAAAACATCCAAGGTGGACTTATTTTTTACATCAATGATCAATCTGCGGCAGTAATTAAAGATAGGCTGTTAGCTGAAATTTTATTTCCTTGTAAGCAAAATTGTTTCTTTTGTTTTTGGTTAACAATATAAATAAAATATAACATCCATGCATTAGACGAGTTCCTGCTATCTGCTTTGTTTGAAAATTTCATGTTCTTTGATTTCTCCACTTGAAGCATCATATCTTCCTCTCTGTCATTCTTAATTTCTTTGTTTCTCTTTTTCCTTCTGTGGATTTAAATTCTTAGCTATTGGCCATTGATGTTAAGATTTTGTTTCTTTATTCTCTCATGCAAATTTACTATGACTGGTTTTATCCAAATGGTAATATGCATATTTTAGCTGGCATCATTGTACATATTATGTCGAACAAGATGGTGATAACATTTTTAATACAGAATTTCATTATATTTCAAATTCTTCACATTAGCAAAATTTTAAAAAATAAAAAATGAAAATTGCAAAACTATCCTCATTCTTTTTCATGTTAAATTCTTACTATGGAAAATTACGGTAGATTGTACAAGGTATTAAATTCTTACATTTAAGTTTGTCTCTTACTATTAGGTTTTGACTAAGCTGAATTTTCAACTACTCTTAGAATGTTGACGTATCTTATATAAGGGTAAAAGAAACTATTAGAATGGCAAAATGTAATAATGGGCTATATTCAATAGCTTTCAAATGGTGTTCGGTTTACTACATTTAAATTTTTCTCTTAAACTATTAGGTCTATTGCTATCTTAATGTATTTTTTTGTCACATAAGAGGGCAATACATAGGGAGAAATAGGAGGAGAATACATTGCGGGAATATTCCTATCCTCCATGTAACTCATGGCATTTACCCCAAGGAACTTGACACACAACTCTCCTTCCGGTCTCATTGTGATTAACAATTCATCTAATTATTGGCCAGACAATCAGAAGCATTAAGAGAAGAGATAAACGCTCAAATTTAAGAGATAAATAATGGAATTAACTTCATAAGAAACTACAGCTGGTCCTAATTAGGCTACATCGTACCCTAGATAAGAGAATTAGTTCATACTAGATGAAGAGAACAAGAAAGAATAAAATTGAGACATGATTCAAAGGTAAAAGAGGAAAACTCTGGTTTGAAGGTCAAATCAGTCTTGCATCTCCTCCCTTCAATCCTTGCTTTGCCTCCTTTGTGCCTCCAAACATGTCTAAGAACGAACCCCTTTCTAATTCCCTAGCTTTCCTATTTATACCCCTCACTCTAAAGCCCTAAAACCCATGAGAAAATAAGCCGCGTCTGCAGAATTTAATTCGGGCGCTGCACCTCTGACTCGCTGGAAGAAATTTGCTTCTTTTCACTTTTGGGCGCCGCACCTCTGTATTTTGAGGGGTGCGGCGCTGAGTTGCTGTCCCAACATGTGTATTTTTTCGCATACGGGGGGTGCGGCACTACTGTTCAAGGGGGGCACCCTTGAGCTGCTATCCTGGTTTTAAGTTTCATGCTCCAGGGGCCGCGACTCTAGGTTTTGAGCACCGCAACCCTTGAATTCTGTCCCAAAAACTTCTAAATTCTTCAATTCTTCATTCTAACCTATGAAACCTACAATTTAACATAAAAGATCACATTAGATGATGATTAATCTCAATAAACAATCAAATACTTAAGTAAAGGATATCTAAAAAGTGGATATAGATGAAGAGAACAAGAAAGAATAAAATTGAGACATGATTCAAAGGTAAAAGAGGAAAAACTCTGGTTTGAAGGTCAAATCAGTCTTGCATCTCCTCCCTTCAATCCTTGCTTTGCCTCCTTTGTGCCTCCAAAAGTGTCTAAGAACGAACCCCTTTCTAATTCCCTAGCTTTCCTATTTATACCCCTCACTCTAAAGCCCTAAAACCCATGAGAAAATAAGCCGCGTCTGCAGAATTAAATTCGGGCGCCGCACCTCTGAAGTTTGGGCGCCGCACCTTTGACTCGCTGGAAGAAATTTGCTTATTTTCACTTTTGGGCGCCGCACCTCTATATTTTGAGGGGTGCGGCACTGAGCTGCTGTCTCAACATGTGTATTTTTTTGCATACGGGGGGTGCGGCGCTACTGTTCAAGGGGTGCTCCCCTGAGCTGCTGTCCTGGTTTTAAGTTTCATGCTTCAGAGGCTGCGACTCTAGGTTTTGAGCGCCGCAACCCTTGAATTCTGTCCCAAAAACTTCTCAATTCTTCATTCTAACCTATGAAAGCTACAATTTAACATAAAAGATCACATTAGATGATGATTAATCTCAATAAACAATCAAATACTTAAGTAAAGGATATCTAAAAAGTGGATATAAAGGCCACTCAACACTATGTATTCAAGGGTACGATGTAGCCTAATTAGGACCAGCTGTAGTTTCTTATGAAGTTAATTCCATTATTTATCTCTTAAATTTGAGCGTTTATCTCTTCTCTTAATGCTTCTGATTGTCTGGCCAATAATTAGATGAATTGTTAATCACAATGAGACCGGAAGGAGAGTTGTGTGTCAAGTTCCTTGGGGTAAATGCCATGAGTTACATGGAGGATAGGAATATACCTCTATGGCTCATGTAATCAATTAAAAAGATCCACAAAACTAAATGAATTCATAATTATTGTAACTCGTATAGGGATATACAGGGTTAGTAGTTAAGGGATATTTATGCTAGACCTTGGGAGAGGCTAGTGAATAAATTAGGGAATCTTGATTAGCAAATAGGAAGATAAATTGGAGTTAATGGAATATGGAATGAAAGCTGGGAGTAATTATGGTGAAGTCGGAACCCTAGGTGCTTCTCTCTTGCTGAATCTATAATTTTTCTGGTTTAATTTGCTATTTTTCTGGTTTACATTGTTTTCATTCTATTTTTAGTTGTTTCATTGAAATATCTTCTTATCGATTGATTAGATAAAGTTAAGGTTAACCCTATTTCGGTAGTTGGTACATTAGTCCTCGTGGGAACGATAAATTGATCTCATTTTATTACTTGCAAACGACAACGTACACTTGCGTTGGAATTTTCACAACAAGTTTTTGGCGCCGTTGCCGGGGACTAATTTGTTATCAATATCGATACTCAGTGATCTTGATTTTACTCTAATCGTTTATTTTCACAGCTTTATTTAATTGTTTTATTGTTTGAGACTTTCAGGAGTTTTTTTTTTTTGGTGTATGAGAAATTCTGGAAGCAGTTCTCTAATCCCACTTGATTCTGAGATAGAGAAGACTTGTCGAAAAAATAGAAAGGCAAGAAAAGCGTCTACCAAAGTTTTAACAAACACAATGGCAGAAGAAAACCCTCCAAAGGCACTCCGTGATTATGCTCTACCTTCCATCACGGATACCAATTCGGGTATAAGGCGACCGTCTATTGAAGCAAACTCTTTTGAGATTAAACCAGCTGTGATCCACATGGTCCAGTCAGCACCGTTTAGTAGATTAGCGAGTGAAGACCCTCATGCTCATATCTCTGGGTTCGTGGAGATATGCGATACTTTTAAGCACAACGGGGTTGGTAATGATGCTATTCGCCTCCGGCTATTTCCTTTCTCATTACGGGATAAAGCCAAGGCTTGGCTTCAATCATTGCCAACAGGGACCATCACCACATGGGACATTTTGGCCCAAAAATTCTTGGCAAAATTTTTTCCACCAGCTAAGACTGCCAAGCTCCGAAATGACATTGCAACATTTTATCAATTTGAGAATGAGTCACTTCAGGAGGCTTGGGAAAGGTACAAAGAGTTGCTTCGTAGATGTCCCTACCATGGACTCCCTGACTAGTTGCAGCTACAGACATTTTATAATGGCTTGCTGAATTCCACTAAGACACTAGTTGATGCTACTGCTGGTGGATCTTTAATGAGGAAGACATATGGGGATGCCAATGACCTGTTAGAGGAGATGGCTANCCGAAATGACATTGCAACATTTTATCAATTTGAGAATGAGTCACTTCAGGAGGCTTGGGAAAGGTACAAAGAGTTGCTTCGTAGATGTCCCCACCATGGACTCCCTGACTAGTTGTAGCTACAGACATTTTATAATGGCTTGCTGAATTCCATTAAGACACTAGTTGATGCTGCTGCTGGTGGATCTTTAATGAGGAAGACATATGGGGATGCCAATGACCTGTTAGAGGAGATGGCTACCAATGCCTATCAGTGGCCTACTGAGAGGTCCACTTCACGTAAGGTACTTGGGGTGCATGAGGTTGATGCCTTCACTGCTTTATCTGCTAAAATAGATTCTCTGGCTAAGCAGTTAACCATCCAGAACGTCAATGTCATTCAGTCACCTCCTGAGAATTGTGATCATTGTGGTGGTCCTCATATTAGCTCAAATTGCCAAGTTGGCAATCCATTCTCTCCATCTAAGTCAGAGGAAGCACACTTTATGGGAAACCTAACCAAGCAGAACAACCCTTACTCCAATACATACAACCCGGGGTGGAGAAATTACCCCAATTTTTCTTGGAGAAATAATCAGAATTCTGCTCAGGCACCAGTGCAAGATCAACCACCACCACCACCTAAGGTCTCTTTGGAAGATGCTCTTGCCCAGTTAACAATAAACACCAGTCAGTTTATGGGAAGAATAGACGCCTCCATTCGAAACCTAGAAGTACAAGTGGATCAATTATCTAGCATACTTAGTACCAGACAACATGGGTCTTTGCCGAGCGATACGAAGGTGAATCCTAAAGAGCATGTCATGGCTATTACTCTTCGTGATGGTAAGACTTTAAGTGAACCATCTCAAGTTGCAAAGAATGTGCCAATTAAGCCAGTTGAGTTTGAGACAAAGCAAGACACCCCAGTGGAACCACTTGTGAAATCTGTGGAGAAGATATCTAAGTTATTCTCAGACAATCCTCCACCATATATCCCACCTCTTCCGTTCCCTCAGAGATTCCAGAAGAAGAAGCTGGATAATCAATTCTCTAAATTTCTGAAGGTGTTCAAGAAGCTGCACATCAATATCCCATTTGCAGATGCTTTGGAGCAAATGCCTAGCTACGTGAAATTTATGAAGGAGATTCTCTCAAATAAAAGAAAGCTAGCGGATTATGAGACTGTGGCACTTACTGAGGAGTGCAGTGCAATCTTACAAAAGAAATTGCCTCCAAAATTAACAGATCCAGGGAGTTTCAATATTCCTTGTTCTATTGGCAATATATCTTTCGGTAAGGCACTTTGTGATCTTGGTGCTAGTATTAACCTCATGCCTCTTTCTGTTTTCAGGAAATTGGGTATAGGAGAAATAAAGCCAACCTCCATCTCCTTGACATTGGCGGATAGATCAATCAAGTATCCAAGGGGAATCCTGGAGGATGTATTGGTGAAAGTGGACAAGTTCATCTTCCCAGCGGACTTCGTTGTGCTTGACATGGAGGAGGACGAAGAAATCCCAATTATTCTTGGTAGTCCATTTTTAGCAACTGGGAAAGCTTTTATTGATGTGTAAAAGGGCCAACTTACTTTGAGAGTGCAAGGTGATCAAGTGTCCTTCAAAGTTTTCAAAGAAATAAAGCATCCGGAAGAAGTGAGTGTCTGTTGTAAAATTGACACTATAAATGAAAGCAATAAATTACAAGACCCAATTGGAGCTCACACCATGGGAACAAAAAACAAGGAGAAGCCTCTTGATTTAGAGGTCAAAGATGACAAAATTTCCAAGAAGCCAATGACTAGACCAGGGCCTATAACTGAATCTCACAAGAAAAACAAGAAAAAGAAGCCGTCATTCCAAAAGATTCTTTTAGAGCATCTTAGAAAATCTGCTTGTTTTGGAGATGGAAATAAAGTTTGGAGCTTAAAAGAGACTTGCCAACAATCCAAAGCTCAAAGAAATAGTGGAGTAAAATTCCAGAAGTCTTCTACTGCTATTTTTGATCCTGGTTAATTTATTCCAGAGACAGTCAGGCTGAGGACTATAAAACAAGCGCTTTTTGGGAGGCAACTCAATCTTTTTAACCCTTTCTCTTAATTTTTGTTTAGTTATTTAATTTTATTTTCATGCTTGTGTGTTTAATTTTTTTTTATGTTTCAGGTATACAATCCGTAACTTTTATTCCCCCCAGCAGCTCCACCTGATGAAGATGCAAAGTGACCCCTCTCCATTTCAGGGAAGTCCTCACGTCTTTTTCTTCTTTGTTTTAAACATTGAGGACAATGTTTCCTTTAAGTTTGGGGGTGGGGAATTATTTTCTGAGCTGCTGTATTGATTTGCACTTAACTTATTGGGTATCTTTAAATGCTTTTCTAGGTAGTTTTTATGTTTAAATTTTATTTTTCTTTAAGTTTAGTAGAATAGAGTGAAATTTTTTTGTTTAACCTTAGGCTAATGATAAAACTGATTTTCATTGTTCATAGCTCTAGAAAAATGATAGATTTTGTGTTTGTGTTTTTGATTAACTCTTGTGTTAATTTTTGTCTGACTAGAATTTCCTGAATTATTGAGCACATAGCCTTGTTTATTTGAAATCTACATGCTTAGAGATGATTATGTGAATTAAGTCATTTCAAAAGCTCACAGAATGCTAGAACTTGCTTGATTGTCAGTCGAGGCGAAATCCTAGGCTGCACAGTATTAGGGAGATGATTTAGGCTATTTTTGTTTCGTTTGAGCCTTTCTAGCTATCCATTTGTGTGATATTTTATCCCTAGCATACCCCATTGAGCTTAATTTAGCCTGTTTCTTTGTCACCTATACTGATCCTATCCCTTTATATGATCTTTTGTCTTGAACCTTTCACCTAAAATTACATGCTTAGAGATGATTATGTGAATTAAGTCATTTCAAAAGCTCATAGAATGCTAGAACTTGATTGATTGTCAGTCGAGGCGAAATCCTAGGCTGCACAATATTAGGGAGATGATTTAGGCTATTTTTGTTTCGTTTGAGCCTTTCTAGCTATCCCTTTGTGTGATATTTTATCTCTAGCATACCTCATTGAGCTTAATTTAGCCTGTTTCTTTGTCACCTATACTGATTCTATCCCTTTGTATGATCTTTTGTCTTGAACCTTTCACCTAAAATACATTTTCAGTCTTAAGAGCATCTAGAGCTAAGAAAATTAAGGAGGATTGGTGAAGAAAAGAAAAGGAAGATTTCAATGAAATGGCCACCAAAGAATGAAAATTCAAAAGCTACATCCCTGCTGTAAAGAAAAAAAAAAAATTTTGCAATGAAAAGAAAAGACATTTGTGCAAATATTGAAAAGAAACAAAAAGAAAAAGAATGTCTTAGAAAGCATTAAGTATGGAATGTAGTGGCCCAAAAGTAAGAATTCTATTGGTGGATGGCAAAGTAAAGAAGAAAATAAGTTTGGGGGAGTTAGAAGTGAAAAGAAAGAAAGGAGCTCTTAAAATTTGCTCTAAACTGAATTTGTGTGATGGGTGAGTTAAGCCATATGTTTATCCATCATCCTACCATTAACCCAACCACACATTACAAGCTTATCAAAAGTCCTTTTGATCTTCAATATTGTGAAATGCCTACATTAGTGGAGATTGACATGAAAAGCAAGCATATGAGGTTCTGAAAGAATAAAAGTGGAGAATATATGTTTATGAGCTTATTTGCATAATCTAATTTAAGTGAAGAGAGTAGGGTAAGCAAGGGCTATACTTACACACACACAGGAAATTTTAGTGAGATTGAGATGAGATTGACTTTGGGTTGAAATTATGCACATTCATGTTATCTTGAAAATTTTCTAGGAGTTGTGCTTAATAGAGATCTTTGAGGCCTGTATGGTTAGTAAATAAATTTTTCATTTTGTTAGTTAGTTGTTGAGTTTTATTTTATTTTTCTTTTCCTTTGCTCGAGGACGAGCAAATGTTAAGTTTGGGGGTATTTGTTGAGTGGCTTTTATATCCACTTTTTAGATATCCTTTACTTAAGTATTTGATTGTTTATTGAGATTAATCATCATATAATGTGATCTTTTATGTTAAATTGTAGGTTTCATAGGTTAGAATGAAGAATTGAAGAATTGAGAAGTTTTTGGGACAGAATTCAAGAGTT
>QAOA01007268.1:533683-562713 GCA_003255065.1 Cercis canadensis | reverse complement strand
TGATTTAAAACTGAATATTGAACAATTTAATTAATCAAAAAATTAAAAAGAGAAAATAAAGATATTGCAAACCCGTTAGAGTGATTTTATATGAAATTAACTATTCATCTTATCCACCTTTTTTTTTTTTTCTTTTTGATGTGGAATTACTCATGCATCTTAACAGTGTATAATTTCCCTTCATGCAATATCATTCTAAATTTGGGAGAAGCAATTATTATTATGAGTACAATGCGAATAACTGCGATTCCAATTTCATTCTTCTCTCTCTCTCTCTCTCACACACATACTAGGTGATTAGGTGATTAGGTGATCTACAACATGCAAGAAACAAGAACTCACCCTTTGTCCATGATCAAAATAATTTGAATATAGCCAGCTACTGCACTTAAAATTGCCCAATGCACAGCCGTTGAGACAAGCTCTTCCTTGCTGTACAGTAATGTTAAATCACAGGTGTATTGGCTTAGTTCCAATGTGATTTTGATCAATCTGTTAAGCTGATCAAGTGGTTGTTGAAATTTTTCAAGAGGTGAGCCCACGATTGAAACAGGATTTTCCTTTAAGGCTGCCATTGATGACACTAATACAATGGATGATTGGTTCGGACCATGAAGCAAGAACTCCCACAACTCTACAAATTTTAAAACGAAACTCCCCATTGTCATTACTGTCTTTTCATTCCATGATTTGTTTGATAGGATTTGAAGTATGATAATTGATTCTTCGTGAACATTAATCTCATCTAACATTTCATCAGCTTTGTCTACGATCTTGCCCATCTGAAAACAGACACAATAGTTATTACTACATATAGAAATAGTTTAAGTGGATTTGGGCATGTGCATTCATTTTTTAGGTTGGTTAATTAATTAAAGAGTAATGCAAGGGCGACAAAGGTTTTTGGACAAACTTGTTGCGAGACTAAAGTGTACTATTAACCACCTTTGGATAAAAACAAAGTGGGAGGGATCACATATTCATCCAAAATTGATAAGATATAGGTTTTATAAATATACTTCACTTCAGTCTAGCAGCAAATTTATTGAAAAAAGTTGGCTATCTAACATTTTCCTTAATTAAAAAACAATTATTGCACACTAGGTGTAAGATGTAGAAAATATGATCTGAACAAAAACAAATAAAGTGGGTTCAATTAAGGTTTAGTTTAGACCAAAAAATGAACTAACTATCTCAAAAACTTAAAGTTATTAGTTCAATTGTAGGTGGATAAAAACCAAAACTATATAACATACTACATAAAGAAAAGAATAGTTATGCTTTTTGGATACTTAGAGCACGTTTGGTATAGTGAATGGCCATTTTGTTATGACTTCCATTCCCACCTTGATTCTATTTTTACGTTTGGTAGCAAAAAAAAAAGAGCATGGAGTGGCCATTCCGTTCCAGCCTTGATTCAAGTGAAGTGAGAATGAGCATTCTTACCTTGAGAGGTGAGAATGACCATTCCATTCCCCATGATTAAATAAAACCTATCTAACACCCTTATTTAAAAGTTTAATTTAATTTGTTAGATTTGTAAATAATGGGTATTTGTATCTTTTACTACTAATTCTGATTTTATTCCATGTACCAAACTATGAAATGGCTTGGAAGGCCATTTCATTCCTAGAGCTTTCAAACTGTAGAATGGAATGGCCATTCCATTTCCGGTGGAATGGGCTTTTTTTTTTTTNTTTTTTTTGTTCTCAACATACCCTCATTTATTTTAGAAAAAGACTTCAACTATCTTTATTAAATAAATCTATCTAACACCCTTAATTAAAAGTTTAATTTTGTTAGATTTCTAAATAATGTATATTTGTGTCTTTTACGACTAATTCTGATTTTATTCCATGCTCCATTTCATGTACCAGACTATGAAATGGCTTGGAAAGCGATTCAATTCCTAGAGCTAAGCTAATAAACCGTGGAATGGAATGACCATTCCATTAGATTTCCACTCTCACTCCCACTCCCATTCCGTATAATTTTTATTCAGTGTATCAAACAAGCACTTATAGATACACATATATTTGACATCTATAGATATAAAATATTATATGAATTTAATTGGATTCTCTAAACCCACCTGAAATTTTTTTGTGCAGTCAATTCTCTAAACATCTAGATCTAAGTGTGTAAGAAATCATTTCTAAGCAATCAATGCATGTGTATGGACAGTTGGTTGGAGAAATAAAAAATAATCCTTATATGGAGTACAAAGGAAGGGCAACATTTGGTTGGACCCACCTAAATTTTTTATATAGGCTCAAATTTTTCTGAACTAACAGATGTATAAAATAATTTCTTAGCATAATAATTCATGTGTATCATTGAATGGACACTTGGTTGGAGAAATTAAAAAAAGGTGGAGTACCTCGAGAGTCAAAATGTCGAAATAACCACGGTCTCTCAACTTCTTGAGCTCAGATAATGCTGAAATAATCTCAAAAAGATTAGAGTTCTCTAACTCAATACCATTTTTTGATACTTTCTTGTCATGCATATTTGTATATATTGACTGTCAAAATCCAATTGAAATTAAGAATAAAAATAAAGATAGAACTATACTCCTCGGATACTTACAATCTTATACATAAGCAAAAAAGTTTTCAATTATAAAACTTCAGTATGAGCGTTATTTTTAACAAGAGAAAGTCTATCCATATACTATGTGAAGTAGTGTTTAAGATCTAGGTCGTACAAAAATTATTTAAGTGGGTCTATTTTAGATGGTTCCATTAGTTCAGATTGTAAAGCAATGTGAAATGACATATTTAAATAATACCACTCGTTGAAGATTATAGTTTAGAGCTAAACATCTACTTTGAGAGAAATTCATACATACTCCTAGAGCATTATACAATAAATACATAAACAATCCATACAAGATCACATAACACAATTAATAAGAGATTTTTCAAAAAGATTGAGATCCTTGCATGTTCAAATCCTTCTCATATCTGCAACTAGAAAATTTAACTCTTTTTTATCTTATCTTATTGAAGGGATAAGGACAAGAAGAATGGGATTGAGATCTTCCAGCCCTCTTTCCCCATTCCAGATCCTCTTGATCATAGTCACCATGCTTTCACCTACTATTTCCCAATTTGCTTGGTAAAACAAAGCAGGGAATCCATCTTCCCCCGGGGCCTTGGAACCTTCCATAGCAAAAATAGCTCTCTTAACCTCCTCTCCTGTCACAGGTTTATTCAAAAAATTCCCATGTTCACTAACATTGGGAAAAAGGTGCTTAGTCTTCGGGTAATCTCTAGAGGGGATATCCTCCTAAAAAAGTTGCTTAAAAAAAAACCAGAGTCATATTTAAGAGGTTATCTTGATTCTCTATCCAATCTCCATTAGGGCCTCGGAGCATAAGAATTTTATTCCTCCTTCTTCTCGTGATTGCTTTGGCATGGTAATATTTAATGTTTCTATCTCCACAATTTACCCATAAAGCTCTAGATTTTTGAAACCAGAGCTCCTCTTGAGCCAAGATAATCGCTAACTCTTCTTGAAGCTCAGAATCCATATTCTCCAAAAAAAGGGTTGTTTCTCACCTCCCTTGCCCTCTGGACCCATAAGTCTCGTCTTCTTCCTAACTATATGACCAAAGGTGTTCTTATTCCAAGAACGAAGATCCTCAGCTAAGCAGCCCAACTGCACCCCACAATCATTCTGCACTTTTCACTTTTCTTTCAAAAAGTCATGAAGGCCATCATGGCTTAACCACCCAGCTTGAAAATGAAAGGGCCTATTGTTGGATATTTCATTCATGCTATCTGTAGAAATAAGAATAGGGTGATGATCCGACTTAACACGCGGCATAACTCTCACCCACGCCTCATCAAACCAAATTCTCCAGGAACTGTTACATAAGGCTCTATCTAGCCTTTGAAACAACCTTCCCCTCCCATCCCTGTCTGCCCCAACCCAGGTGAACTTGGACCCAGTAGCATTAAGATCAATCAAACCACACTTGTCAATTCTGTCCATAAAATCAAAACAACGAGCTATCTCAATAGCAGCTCCACATTTCCTCTATGCTTCTCCTATAATATCATTCAAGTCCCCAACTAAAAGTCAAGGATCCTAAATATGCTCCGCTAAAGAGATAACCTTATCCTAACAAGCCTTTTTTAAGAGAAGGATCAGGATTCACGTAGGTTGCAGTAAAAAAGCACCATGCATTAGGATCATCAGAAATCCTGGCATGGATAAATTGAAAGTCCTTAATGATGACCTGAAGTTTAACATTGTCCCTCCAAGCCATCCAAATGCCCCTAAAGAGGCCATGTCCCTCACTTATCTCATGATTCGGGAAACCAAGTCTCGAGAAGATGCCACTAGCTTTCCGAGAGCTAGCCCGCATTTCCAAGAGAACTATAATATCAACTTTGTAACCCATAATAAGTTAGTTAACATTACAAACTAGCCAAATTTACATTTTCAAAAACATCTGGAGGCTTTTGAGGATGAGTGGTAAAAGGACCTTCGCTAAAACCCGAAGGGTTAACTTGAGGCAATGGGCTAGAACTAGACATATCTCGCTGGGGTGTAGGGTTGGGCCCAGAAAAAGTACTAGGCGAAAGCTCCTTCGTTCCATGCATAAGAGGGCTCACAACGTCACTTTTTTGACTTACTTGTATATCCTTAGCTCTCTTAAGAATATCAAGATTAATTCTAACAGCGGTCACTTTATTAGAATCCTTCCCTTTAAAAGACACCTCCTTCTTTTCCATACACTTAGGATACCAAATCTTCTCTCCTTTCTGGGTCTCATCCTGCTCAACTCACATACCATTCTGCGGCACATGATCCACCAAATTCGTTACCTCATTCAGCATTGTAAAGCGCGATCCATTCTTATGCACTGACTGCAAATTCTCCATGGGCTGAATGACTCGGTACTGATTGCATACTTGGCCCCCTGGGGACCATCCAGATTCCCCTTAATCCCCTTGCCACGTGTAATTCGTTTTGGCCTTTGCACTAACACCCACGTGCCGTAATTACTCTTCTGTCCCCGGTTCATATCTGAAATAAGATTCACTTCTTCTTCAGCAGAGGTCACCAACAATGGCTTCTCTTCATCTCTTTGCCTATCTGGGCATCCCTCAACGTAATGCTCATACCTCCCACCCTATTGATCAATAGCTTATTAAGAACCTTCCCCATTTTTTCCCCTTAGAAACAACATTGAAAAGTCACGACTCCTTCACGCTTAGCAGTATTTGAAATCTTTTAGCTCAAACTTTATTTTACATGAACAAACAATATGCAACAATATTAATATAAGATTCCATACTATGTCTCCACTCTCGAGTTGACCTGTAATTAAAAGAAAAAACTGATAAAATAATAGTCTGACACGTTTGTTTTCTTTTTAGATATATTGCTTATACAATATAATTTTATACTGTTCTATAATTTATGCTCGGAGTATTGCTCCTGCTTTATGACATTTAAAATTAATACTAGTTCTCTAGTTGGAAGAATCAATACCATAGCCTTTCTTTATGAGTATATCGTCCATAGTTTTAGTTTCTATGCGTATCCCAAGTTAAAGTTCTTGAGGATCATACATAAACTTGGTCGTGAACGTTTTGGTTTGAAATGCTTTACACATTGTAATTACTTGAATAAATCATTTGCATAATTTCTAGCCCATATGAGTGTTTTGCAAATGGTGATTACTTTATTGAAAATGAATTTCATTGAATACAACATTGATCTGAATAACTGTCAATATTATAATACAATTGCGACAGCTTTACAACCATTTCCAATAGCTTAATTAATTAGGGTGACCATCTGATCTTATCACAAACAACTCAGTTCTATTTATTATACAAAGACTGATCCAGCAGGTTTGATGCAAGTTTGTCTAGATTCAAGACTTTCTGCTTCCCAATTATCAAGAATTTAAAATAAAGACAAGTTCTTTGAATATTACAAATATGATTAAAATATATTTCAGCTCCCTATAGTTTGACCCAATTTTTAACCAAATTCCTGTAGCTTTTTTTCGTTCGATCAAGGTCCTTTAAGTTTTAATTTTTTTTAAATGGGTCTCTGTCGTCACTACAAGTTATAATACCATCTATTAAGTGATAACATGTCTAACGGCTTGCTTATGTGACAATGGATCTTGAGGAGGTGATGCCAACATGGCACATGTGCAAGTCAATTTCTTCCCCTTTTTTGCCTATCTCTCTCTGTTCTCTGTCATTCTCTGCTCTCTCTCTCTCTCTCTTTTACGCTAGTCGTTTTGCTCTCCCCTCCATCTCTATGGAACTCTCCCTTTCTATTTCTCTCTTTTCCTTCCCTTTCCCACCGTGCACAACAAAATCCATTTTCTCTCTTTGGATTTAATGGTAAGGAGATCCGCAAGCCAGCTTTCTTGTATTGAGATTAAGTTTTTCTTCGGCGATCTTAAGGACACATCCCAGGCCCTAGAATATTTAATCTAACTTTCCAACACACCTAGAGATTGATGATTTGTCTCCACTCTCAAGGTGAGTAATAATTTAAAAGAAAAGTACTGTAGGAAAAAAGAAAAGAATAGAGACTCACACGTTCTTTTGTTTAATTATTTTTCTGGGAGTATTGGGGAAGGCATTTTTAAAATAAAATCCATGGTGTTCTAATATTATAAATCTTATTAAGAACGACTATAGACAAGTCAGCAGTCACCATCTTATAATAATTTTACAAATTGAAATTCCGTATGAACTGTAGAATGTCTAATGCAAGTTTGTCTCATTGAGCACGGTCTCGGCTAGCTCTAATTTAATTATTGCCTTTATAATAAGCAAGTTGTAATTAGAAAATGGTCTGTTTAATGCAAACTTGGAGGGTGCACTGTTATATGACAGCTAATTAGTCTATTCTTAATTGGCAATTAGTTAGAATAGTTTAGTTTTGTTACTTTGTTTATCTGGAAAAAAAAAAATGAAGTAGTTGAAGACTTGAAGTTCTGCTATATTGTAACAAATCGTTGAAGAAATAAGGATGGTTATCCTATAAAAGGGGTGAACTGTATTCAGATAAACTCAAGCAATAAAAAGATAATTCTTTATGATTTTCTCTCTCCCTCTCTGTATCTTCTCTGTTCTGTTCTTTGTTTCTGCTTATAACATGTACACCCTGATAATTGAAGCAAAATCCAGATTTTCAGTAAACAGAACTCTAAGCTAAGAGGCTTGGTTGAATTTCTGTAACCGAGGCTAATGGTTTAGATACGTTCTTATAATGGGCCTTTGGGTGTGTACATGTATAACTGTACCCACTCACCTAGGGTCCTTGTTCCTTCACCTATTAAATTGAACACCATGACTTTTTTTTTCTTTTCTAAACACAACTGCCTAATATGAAAGTCTTTCAGATGTGGAAGGTGGACCAGCTTTGACTCACCAAAAATTTAGTCTAATTAGAAGAATGGGAGAAACCACTTGATCATCAAAGATTTGATTTAAAATGCTTTCCATATTGTAATTAATAGAATAAATCAATTGCATAATGTATAATCCATATGTTTGAATATGATTTATAAAGCTTTTCAAACTGTAATTAGTTTATATTGAAAATGAACTCAATGAAGAAAACATTAATCTAAATAATTGTTAGTTTTATAATACGACATTTATGACACCTTAACAACCATTTCCAAATTGTAATTAGAGATTATGTCTGTTTTACATTACCAGTTGTTAAGGATGCATTGAAGGTTGCATGTGCTGGATTGAGTTTCGCCTCTTTAGGGTTTAAGCTACCTCTTCTAGTCTTGGCAAGCAAACCTTGGAACCCACTAGAAGGCTTGTTTTGATTGACATCCTCTTGATGTGGCTCAGAATATTCTGGATACAGATCTAGCAGAGTTGGGGGCGCACCACCTGCTCTAATGCTTCCCTCTACAAGAAAACAACTTATTTGTCACATCATAAAGCTAATGCTCTTAAAGTTTGTCACATCCTATGACTTTGGTGAATGTTATTCAATCTAATTGCTGGGATCCAAATCAACATAAACTATTCATCATATTTAATTAATTAGTTACGGAAATAAAAATGGAACTGACATGAAAGGACATTGATATGCATGGGTATCTGAAAATATAACACAACAAAAAGGATCTTAACATTAACAGTGTTTACATGTTAATTATGACCCTTTCAAATTTATTCATATTCCCTAGCCACACTTAGAAAACAATAGCTTTAGAACTGTTTAGTAAAAACTAAACTCAACTAGATATGATTTAGTTTTCATAAATTTTGGACAAGTTCCAATATCAAATATTATTTGGTAAGTTTTTTTAAACATTTCAAATCACGCTTTCTTTTTTTACGTGTTACAGATTCCCTTTACTATATGCAAGTAAAGGAGGAATATATAATTATTGAATTAAAGTTTAAATATATTGCAGGTCCTTCTAGTTTAGACAAATTTTGAATCAGGTCCATATAATTTTTTTTCCTCTTTGGAGTCCATATAGTTTGAAATTTTTTTAATTGAGTTCTTGTCGTTATCCTCGGTTATAAATCTGTTAATTTAGTAACATAGCAAACAACTTGTCTATGTGGCAATAAAAAAAATTGACGTGGTGTTAAAATGGCACAAAAATTGGCACCTTATCAACTTTTTTAAACACTTTTTTGAGCCAGAATTTGATGAAATTGCAATTTTTGTACTACTTTGACATCACGTTAATTTCTTTTATTGTCACATAGACAAATCATTTGCTAATTAGTACTAAACTGACACAATTATAATTGGGAGTGATAGAAGGGACCTAATTAAAAAAATTTCACACTATAAAGACCCCAAAAAAAGAAAAAAAAAAACTATAGAGACTTAATTCAAAATTTGTCCAAACTATAGGAACCTGTAGTACATTTAAACCTTGAATTAATTTATAATTTTCTAAATATAAATATAAATCCCAAAAGTTTGAGGTCGTAAAAAGATGTATCTCTCAATAATGTTAAGGTCCCACTTTAGAATTCACATTTTCTCGTATCTCAAACTCAAAAATCTTACTCTATCTATGTAATGGTAGAAAAACAATATATATATGAATGCATAAAATAATATGATGTTTGTT
The DNA here is from genome assembly GCA_003255065.1 of Cercis canadensis. NCBI lineage: Eukaryota > Viridiplantae > Streptophyta > Magnoliopsida > Fabales > Fabaceae > Cercis > Cercis canadensis. Next base: position 553,604 of record QAOA01007268.1, on the reverse strand, counting down.
GTTTTTCTCCCATAAATTAACAAGCTTCAATAAACAAGAATGATCCAAATCTTGAAAGTCTTGTAGCTGACGTACCAAAAACTAAATCAATAAATTAATAAGAGTTAACTGAATTAAGTGCCTTTTGAGTTTATGTAATAATATTACTAACTTACTTGTGAAAAAGCGTTTGAAGGGGAAGTGGTTATCATATATACGTAAAAGATGATAGTCAACTGTATTAGGCCACATGTACCCAGGGCCCAAATCAACTACACGAACTCTACATTTTCCAGAGAAGAACCACCGTCCCTTGATGAACCAAAGACCTGAAATTGGTGAATCATAGCACACTATATACCATGGCATCTTTGATTTTAAATTTTCGAATTTCTGTCTCAACTCTTCTGTCCATTTCAACACAAATGGAACCCACACAATCTTGTAGTAATCTTCTTCTTTTATTTCCTCGTAAATATCATGAAGTTGTTCCAACAGGTAAGTGTTATATAATTTATCTAAGTCTGAAATAAAGAATATGATAGCTTTCTCCTTTAGCACCTCTAAGTCAACCTGTTTACCAAGGAAAAAAACATGTATATCAAATTAATATAAAACTTCCATTTGTTTTTAAAGCGCACAAAGTCAAATTAATTGTATCCACTATCACTTCTTCTTCTTTTTTTTTTTCTGGAATAACAATGTTATTTCTTTTGTTTTCTTTTGCAAGAATTTCTATCAATTTTTCACGTAATATATATTTCAATTCATGCTATCCGATTCTGATCACAATCCAAAGCACACTATCCATGGTTGTTCATTGAATTGCTGGAGCTCAACTAGTAATAGATGGAATTTAGGATATACAGTGATATGTATACATCAATTAAACTAAGATAATATTTGGTCATGTGTGAATTCAACTAAGAAAATGATTATAACACATAAAATTGAAACTTTTGAACGAGAGTATTTTTTTTTTCAACTGAAATATATATTTAACCAGAACAAATTTATGCCGATACTAACCTTGGACATAGTAGAACCATCAATCAATGAATGGCAACCATCTTTAGAGTACATAAAGCTCTTCATTAACTCCGACATTTCAGCAGTAGTGCCAGGTAATTGTACAATATTGCCAAAAGCATCTTCAAAAACTGCAATGCGCTGCAAATGAACATCCATCTCCTCTACAGAAATCAATTAATAATAATTCTTAGAAGATATAGCGTAATATAAATTGACAAAACTTCATTCGGTTTAAACTAATGAATGGATGGTTGAAATTATTTAAAATTGAAGAGCATGCATCCAAGTGATAATAATAATTTTAAATGAAATAAGCACACACAGCACAATTAGTTTAAGAATCTTTCAAAAAAATTGAGCTTCTAGATTTGAATCCCCATCTCCTTTATCCCTAACTTAAAAAATTTAACTTTATCTATCCAACAAAATAATAATAAAGTCAATGTACCTATTTGTGGTTTGCAAATTGTACAGTTGCGCTTGAGATCGTTAAGGATGTGGCTAAGATTGGATATTAGGTGGGATAATTCCAATGCCGCTTCTCTGTAAAACAAAACAAGCATTGGAAGAAACACACTAAGATCCAAAGATTAAAGGAAAAACATAATCGAACTACAAGATTAAACAGTCCAATTAGCCTGTCTTTTATAGAGAAAGGGAAAACTGTACCTGTATTCATCTGTACATATTCTAATATACAAGTTGTCGGCACAAATTTGGCCATGATACAGGCAAATAGAAAAGAATCAGGGGAAAGAAAAAAGCTTATTGACTAGCTTAAGTGATAACTTTCCAGAATTAATTGCAGTTAATGTGGAGATATGTACAAGGTAAATATCTCTTCATTTATGTCTAAAATCATAGCTCATACTAATATTGTGAGATCTGATATTATTTGGTTTAACATTCCTACGTTCTTTAATGTTAAACGCAATTAAATATGGGACTTTAGAAAGTTGGAATTAAACGAAACAAGAACTTACCCATTGTGCATGAGTAAAGTGATTTGAATGCAGCAAGCTACAACACTTAGAATTGCCCAATATGCAGACGTTGATAAGAGCTCTTCTTTGCTGTACTCTGTGTCGGACAGCAACGTTAATTCAGAGATGTATTGAATCACTTCCAATGTGAGCTTGATGAGACTGTTAAGCTGATAAAGTGGTACTTGAAATTTCTCAAGGGGTGAGCCCATAATGGAAACAGGGTTTTCCATTAAGTCTGCCATTGATGATGCTATTTCAGTTAATGGTTGGTTCTGACCATGAAGCAAGAACCCCAAGAGCTCCAAAAATTTGAAAACGAAACAACCCATGGTATTTACTGCCTTTGCATCCCATGATAAGCCTGATAGGAATTCAAGTAAATCAATTGACGCTTGTTGAACATCAACCTCATCAAGCATCTGCATAGCATTGTTTGCAGTCCTGTCCATCTGATAGTAGGTACAACAGTAAGTAAATAACGTTTTGCACACTAGGCATAAGAAGTGTTAAGAATCTATATCATCTTGAAAAGGTTAAGTGGCTCAAGTAAGGACCATGAAAGTGGGATTCATGAAACAATCATCTCTTGCCAACGTACTGAGCTTAGATATGGTTAAAAACTCCACTGGATTTCGGTACTGAAACGGAATAACACCGGTTACTCTCCTCCGATGCATGTATGCCNACAACAGTAAGTAAATAACGTTTTGCACACTAGGCATAAGAAGTGTTAAGAATCTATATCATCTTGAAAAGGTTAAGTGGCTCAAGTAAGGACCATGAAAGTGGGATTCATGAAACAATCATCTCTTGCCAACGTACTGAGCTTAGATATGGTTAAAAACTCCACTGGATTTCGGTACTCAAACGGAATAACACCGGTTACTCTCCTCCGATGTGTATGCCTTCAAAAGTATAAAAGTTAAATGAAAACTAGAACCAAAAAAATAAAGATTTATCTAAAATTTGATGTTTGATATGCAAGGTCAACACAATATTATGTTATAAAACGATAATTATATAAATGAAATTCACATTCTATAAAAAGTTATTTGATTGTGTAATTGTTTCAAGTTCTGGATCAGTATCAATGAATTGCAACACATCTTTTAAAACTATATGTGATAAATAACATAACCAAAATAGATATAATTTATATCTTTCATTTGCATCAAAAAAATTTAGAAGTTAAGGAAATTTAACTAAACATATTCATCTCACACTCCTGAAAATATAAAATCATTTTCAATTGTCATACAAAACAAGTGAAATTTACAAAATCTTCGATTTCACATTTCCCCATAAAAATAATTTAAGTGGATACATCTGTTATTTAAACTTCAAGTAAATTCAACTAACTAAATTCGTTATACCATGTATGAGTGTGCAATTGTAAGTATGTAAAAGCCATAACCATGACACATAAAGCAATGAATGCAGGTGAAAGGAACATTGCTGGAAAACAAAATAAAAAACTTTGTTTGGAGGGTGCACCAGAAGAGTACGGATGCTAAAACAATGATGGTCTACAAATGCACTAAGTTCCGATAACATTGAATTAAATCCCGAAAGATAAGAGGTCTCTAACTCATTCCACTTTTCGGATACTTTGTTGTCCTGCATGAATCAATTTGAAAGTCAGATTTTTCTAGGTTTGAAAATATCAATGATAAGAAAAACAAAGATAAAACTGTATTCCTATACTTAGAATCTTGCATAAAAGCAAAAAGGTTTCATCAGTTTCAAGAAATAAATATTAGTTTACTATTTTCAACAAGAAATAAATAAGATTAGATCTATATTAAAGAAAAATTTTAGGTGGGTTTAATTAATAATATCACTGATAAAAAGTATGTAGTATAATAAGAATACTAGGTACTATTGAACAGCAATGCTCTTTGTACAATATGATTAAAATTACTGGTGTAGAGCTAGATGTCTATTTTAATGGGAGCAAGACGAATAGATTTAGACATTTAGGAAAAAATGTGTGAGAGAAAGACACTTTTATAAAATTATAAGGTTATTCAATTCTGTAAGTGTTAGGTATGTGCAGCTCCGCCGCAGTCCATTTTGCTCCAGTTTGCAGTAGTTTACGGCTGTTATTTTGCAACTTCAATAAAAGAAAATCAAACGGCTTATACATAACGATCTCAATAAAGAAGTTTCTTGTTTCACTTCAACTCTTTTCCTCGTCTCTCCCACTTCCGTTGATGAAATTGAAATATATGTTTCAATCTAACCAGAAATCGTAGCAACAAAGTAAGGCAAAGCTTTTGCCAAGAAACAGAAAGAAATGACTGCCCAAGACTTCATTAGTTGGCTGTATAAACCTATTTCCTTTTATTGAGGAGGCAAAATAGCAGCAGTGAACTGCTGCAAACAGGAGCAGAATGAACTGCTACTCATCTATTGAAAGTATTTGTTATAAATTAACATAAGAGAACTAGGTCTAATTTACCACAATTTAAAGGTATTTATAATATGTTGAAACCACAATGGAATTAATAATAATACCTTTCTTTTAATAATTGATATTATCCATTTTGTTCAGCAGTTTGTAATTCCTTACCAGCAATATTGAATCAAGAAAATTGGTGGCAGGCTTGAGGATATGGCAAATGGAGACGAGAAGTGGATGACGAAGCACCGGTGCGTAACCTTTCCGATGCGTTTGCTGCACTTGGGTTTTGATATTCTTATCGTTCAGTGTGGGAAGTTTCAGATCAACCAACCGAAACTTCTCGCTAGAACTTGAACTCACTGATGATTCACTGTTAGCCATCTAGATGCTCAAGCAAAGCAAGATTGATTCAAAACTCTAATAATGTTTGGACTCAAATCAGTTTGTGGTCCTATTTATGCTGCCGAATGAGATTTAAATTAAATAAAAGACTTAGCTTTCTGGGGACGTTTAAGAAGAAGTCAAGGTCTTTTTACTTTTCAAAAAAAAAAATGGTGATTGAGATCAGGGTCTTTTAATATTGGGTGATTATGTCTGTTTTATATTACCACTTGTTAAGGCCATCCAGCTGAAGGAGATGTAAACTAAATAAAGAAGAGTAATGATATTTAATAAAACAAAAGTTGAGAGAATTTTGTCAGACTATAAATAAGGTGGTTAGATAAAACCAAATGATAAACATCACAATAAATTATCAAAAATAATTAACTACCAAATATTTAAAGGGAATTGTTATTTTTACACTCTATTTTGTTAATGTCACATCCTATTTAATATCTAAATATGATATAAATTAAATTATCCTCAAGTAATGTGAAAAGTTTTTAACTTTGACTAAAAAAATTTCTCTATTAAATGAGGGTTTTACAATTGACTAAATTTTTTTTTTTATGAAATGATGGTAAATTAGTATATATGACATTTAGACATTAAATAGGTTGTGACATTAACAAAATCGGGTGTAAAAGTAGTGACTTCCTATTTAAATTAAACAATTTGAAATTAGCAAAAAGATAGATTTAATACAAACTAAAAGTACACCCTCATACAACATATAAGCCTATAAATGTTAGAAAAATAAAAGAGACAAATTAGATCACCCTAACCATAATTAATTTCATGTAGGTCATTGCATACGACCAATGGCCATCATGTGTTTTTCAATTGTTATTGCATACTAACTTGTCGTAATGACTAGCAGAAATTTTAAAAATTTAATAATAATTTGACTCATCAAAAATTTTTTTTTTTTGGAGTGAACCACCTAAAATTATTTTTTGATTTGAGTGATTTATCAATAATTGTCTCAAAATCAAATGTGTTTGATACTAGGATGAGGAGAGTGGATATCACTACTTTAAGGCAATTCATGCCTCACATTTAATTCAAATGTATGTTCATGAGGTAGAGTGGGTTCTAGATGCATTGTCTCCATGAGATAAGAGCCCACTAGTGACATTGTTTATTCTCAAAATCTTGTACAAATAAAAGAATATAACTCTCTCTCTTTAACAAGAAATACTTGTGTACTCTCGAATTAATACGTGGAATAAGATTAAGAATATAATTTTCCTTTCTATCATTCATAGTCTTATTCTTTAAGAAAGAAATTAACAAGAGAGAAAAAAAAAATCAACAAGAGAGAAAAAGTCTTATTTAGAAAAATAGAAAAGGACAGCTATCATAACCCGGCACTTTCTAATTGACTTGCGGATACCAATGGTCATCCATGGAATCAAATATTGCAAGAACTTCCTCATTGCTCATTTCCTGCAATAGATTGAACACTGTCATAGTTCGTTACAGATTTATATGACTTGATGAATGAATTCAAGCTTCCATTTTGAAGTTAAATGAATATGATTGGGATAACTACATTTTTTAATCATGGAAACTATACCTGTGAACCCATTGGAAGGTTTTACTTTGGTTGACACCAGCCTCTTGATGTTGTTTTTCATTTTTGTCTGATAGACTTTTCAAGTCCTTCAACAATGGCAACAGGAGCATATTTTGAATACAGTGCAGGCAGAGTTGGCAGAAGAGAATGGAATATATTCCCTCGAACAACTGGTCTACAAGAAAACAACTTTTTAGTCACATCTAAGTTAATCAGCTATGTCATAAAAAGCTAATGCTCGTAAAATTAAGGTTTAATAATAATTAGGAAGGTCATGGTCCTATGACTTGGGTGAATGTTATTCAATCTAATTATTCGGATCCAAATCAATGCAAACTATTAGTCATATTTAAACAGTTAGCTAAGCAGTTAAAAATAGAATTGGGATGTCCCCACTCCCCATCTTAGTGGTTGTGCATTTAGTACTTTATTGTGATGATACGGGGTTCAAATTTCATTGGGAGGGAATGATATGATATTAGTTTAATTGCAATTTAGGTCCCTCTATTTTAACCACTTGAACATTTTGATCCCCCTTCCTTAAAAATGAACTATTGAGTCCCTCTATATTCATAAAATGTACAAGTTTAGTCCATTTATCTTTAAGTCAAAATTCTTAGGTTTATTTTAAGGTGTAGAGTTCTCTGATTCATAATCCCACCGTTCAAATTGAAGGGCTACATCTTGTGAACTTTCTCACTAAATTTGAGCTCGATCTAACGGTGAAACTTAGCCCAAAATACCAAAATCATAAGTTTTCATCTAACCAAATATTTAGATTTATTCACCGTTAGATCGAGCTGAAATTTAATGAAAAGATTCACAAGACGTAGCTCTTCAATCTGCACGGTAGGATTATGAATCAGAGAACTTTACACCTTAAAATAAACCTAAGAATTTTGACTTAAAGATAAATGAACTAAACTTGTACATTTTATGAATATAGAGGGACTCAGTAGTTCATTTTTAAAGAAGGAGGACCAAAACGTTCAAGTGGTTAAAATAGGGGGACCAAAATTGCAATTAAGCCTATGATATTTTGACAAAGAATATGTTACCCCATATTGTATAGCCTCCAATTAGAAAGGTCAAAAAAATTGGAACTGGGATGAAGGACATTGATATGGGTATCTGAATATATAGTACTATAAAGTACTAATAGTACCTTGAGAACTGTTTAGAAACTCAGGCAAAATAGAGACAACTATTACTAGCAGGTTCAGAATTACGTGTTTTAAGTTAAAGTAATTTTATAAAAGACAGAAATAAAGAAATAACAGTTACTATATTCTTACCAATCACTAAGCGTTTGAAGGGGAACACATTTTTTTCTTTGATGTATAGTCTTATATCATTATTCAAAGGTGCTCGGTCAATCAGGACATTATGTTGTAGATCAATGAGAACCACTAAAGGATTGTATCTCGAGAACAACCGTCCCTCGAGATACCAGCGACCTGCAATTGGTGAGTCGTAAAATACTATGTACCATGGTGTCTTGGATTTTAAATTTTCAAATTTTTGTTTCAGCTCTTCTGTCCATTGCAACACAAATGGAACCCACAGAATCTTGTACTAATCTTCTTCTCTTATTTCCTTGTAGATTTCCAGAAGATTTTTAATCTTCTCAGTGGATATATCTAGGTCCAAAATAAGCAACAGGACACTTTTTCCATTTAGCACCTCTAGATCAACCTGTTTGCACAAAAAACCAAAAGAAAAAACGAAGAAAAAAACTATAATAGTCAAGAGCAAGTAGATCACACTTTCTGTACAGTAAGTTTAAGGATATTCGAATCTTCAATTAATACAAGACCTCCATTGAGTTTCTTAAGTATTACAATATCCCTCAGAATAAATAAAATTATATACTCAATCACGTTTCTTGATTTTTTTTTTTTTTTTTTGCTACTAACTTCTCATTTGTTTTAGAAGTTTATGATTGTAAATCCAACATTTTTAACTTGAAATATATGCAATTCAATAGTTTATAGGTGCAGGTCTATCATTGAGATGGGGATGAAAATGTAATCAAATTAAGAAAAACACTTAACATAGTTTGTGATAAGTTAATAGAATTGAATTCAATATAATTTACCCCATTTGGACAAAGTACTTGATGTAAATAACCAAAGACCCCAAAACTTGAAGTTGTTAGGAGAAGCCTCAAGAACTATGTTATATTGAATATGCCNATCAACCTGTTTGCACAAAAAACCAAAAGAAAAAACGAAGAAAAAAACTATAATAGTCAAGAGCAAGTAGATCACACTTTCTGTACAGTAAGTTTAAGGATATTAGAATCTTCAATTAATACAAAACCTCCATTGAGTTTCTTAAGTATTACAATATCCCTCAGAATAAATAAAATTATATACTCAATAACGTTTCTTGACTTTTTTTTTTTTTTTTTTTTGCTACTAACTTCTCATTTGTTTTAGAAGTTTATGATTGTAAATCCAACATTTTTAACTTGAAATATATGCAATTCAATAGTTTATAGGTGCAGGTCTATCATTGAGATGGGGATGAAAATGTAATCAAATTAAGAAAAACAATTAACATAGTTTGTGATAAGTTAATAGAATTGAATTCAATATAATTTACCCGATTTGGACAAAGTACTTGATGTAAATAACCAAAGACCCCAAAACTTGAAGTTGTTAGGAGAAGCCTCAAGAACTATGTTATATTGAATACGCCCCTTTATGTGGAGGTGATAATGATTGAACAATTGAACATTTGTTGGAAGAGGATCTAATACCTTTCCAAGAACTAAATGAACCTCAATGTTGAAGTTATTAGGTGAACACTGAAAAAGGCATGAATAATTTAATATCTAATTCTTGAAATATTTCAAAATGTCAAAAAAAGGTAAATATGATTTATTCAAACATTAAACATATACTAAATCTTGGTTTTCCATGCAAATCAAATGCTTATAAATTTCCTTGATTTCCCCAGAAATTGTGGGGAAGGGTATGAGAGGTATGCAGCTGTGGAAAAGTGATTAAAGTTCTCATTAACGTTGAGTATCTTAAATACAAGTGGTTAGGGTTTTACAAAGAGATTGAGTAGGATAATGATACATTTGAAGAAGTCTAATCTATTAGTAACAGTTGTAGAGTTTGAGTTTCAGGAGGTCACTACACCAATACGCCCCCTCAAGATGGTGGAGGACTATACAACACCAATCTTGTCTTTGAGAAAGAGGTATCAGGGCCCTGATAGTGGTTTGATGAGTAAGTTTGCAAGCTGGTGACTAGAGGGATCATGAGAGACCTGTAATGAACCATTACTCACTAAATCATGAACAAAATGATAATTAATGGCAAGATGTTTCATACGAGAATGGAAAACAGGATTAGCACATAAGTAGGTGGCACCAATGTTGTTTGAGAAGATGTGGGGAGGTCTTGGCAAAGAGAGTCCCATTTCCTGTAGTAGTTGCTTGAGCCAGAGAAGTTCAGCAGAGGTAGAAGCAATTGTTCGATATTCTGCTTCTATTGAAGACCGAGCAACTAAAGATTGCTTGCAAGCAGCCCATGATACAGGGTTGGAGCCAAGATAGACAATGTAAGCTCTAGTGGATTTTCTATCAACATGATCACCTACCCAATCAGCATCACAATAGGCTATGAGTGGAAATGATTTTTCTTTCTTAAGGTGAATGTCGTGATCAATGGTGGTCTTTAAGTAGCGAAGGACACGTTTAAGAGCCTGAAAATGATGATCCTGAGGGGCTTGCATGTGTTGAGCAAGTTTGTTGACAAAGAAACTGATATCAAGGCGAGTGAGAGCAAGATACTGTAATGGACCAACAAGACACCGATATAGTTTGGTGTCACAAGAGGAGCCATCAGGCAGCGGAGCAAGTGAGCAATTGATGGCCATAGGAGTAGTCACGGGACAGGCACCCTGCATAGAAGCTTTTTCCAATAAGTCACGAACATATTTGTGCTGAGTGAGGAAGAGACCAACAGTGGTGGGGATAATTTCAACACCAAGAAAATAATGAGGACTGCCAAGGTCTTTAAGAGAGAACTGTTGTGAAAGAACATGCCGAATTGTCTTGAGGAAAGCGGGGTTATTGCCCGTCAATAGTAAATTATCAACATAGACGAGGAAGTAAGCAATTGTGGGACCCTTTTTGTATATAAAGAGAGAGGTATCACACTTGGTATGAGTAAAACCGAAACTCGAGAGGAAGGCTTTGAGAGTGTCATACCATGCACGGGCTGCTTGTTTGAGACCATAGAGTGCCTTGCGCAATTTACAGACATAAGTGGGAAAGGCGGGATGCTGAACACCCGGAGGTTGTGCCATGTAAACATCTTCAGTAAGAGTGCCATGCAAGAAGGTATTGTTAACATCCATTTGGCACATGCGCCAACCATGGGAGATGGCAACACAGAGAACAATTTTGATGGTTTGAGGCCTGACCACTGGACTGAAAGTGTCATGAAAATCAAGACCAGGGCGCTGATGAAACCCTTTAGCAACAAGCCTAGCTTGGCCTTGTACCTTGCAATAAAACCATCTGGATGTCTTTTGAGATGGAAGACCCATTTGTTGCCAATAATGTTGTACTCCAGGTGAGAGGGAACAAGATCCCATAGACCATTTTTAAGAAGTGCATTGAATTCATCAGACATGGCACTCTTCCATTCTGGAGACTTGATTGCCTGAGACACACAAGTAGGTTCAACTGGACAAGGTAAAGGATATTTAAGAGCAATAAAGGCCTTTTCTTGTTTGGAGATGCCATCCTTAGATCTAGTGATCATGGGGTGAGTAGAGGTAGAAGATAGGACATTACCTGAGGTGCTAGCACTGATATCCGGGGGACTCGGTGCTGCCATAGGCGGGCAAGAGGCTGCTGGTGAGAGGGAAGGCCGTGAGGGGGGTGGAAGGGTGCTGCAAGGTAAAGAGACATTAGTAGAAGAAAGAGGAAGGGAATTAGGGGTCGGTGTGAGTGAAGAAGGAGGGGAGGTGGACTGAAAATGAATGCTAGTGATAAGAGAGGGATCAGCAGAAGCAATAACAGCAGTGGACTCGGGAAAGGAAGAGGTGGATAAGGATTGAAACTGTGGGAAAGGGAAGACATTTTCAATTAATTCAACATGCCAGCTAGGATACATGCGGTTAGTGAGAGGATTAAAACAAAGGTAAGCACTTTGGGAAGGGGAATATCCAAGGAAGAGGCAAGGGGATGAGCGTTGATCAAGTTTAAACTTGGTGTAAGGTTTTAACCAAAGGAAACAGAGGCATCCAAATGTACGTAGCTTAGTGTAGTTAGGAAAGGAACCAAAAAGCTTAGTGTGGGGTATGGACATATGAAGAATAGGGGTGGGCATGCAATTAATCAAGTAGGTGGTTGTTTGAAGAGCATAGGACCAAAAGGAAGAAGGTAGGGAAGCTTGGTAAAGTAAGCAGCGAGCCGTTTCAACTAAGTGACGATGACAGCATTCAGAGACACCATTATGCTCAGGAGTGTGTAGAGGTGTGGTGAAATGTGAGATGCCATGGGAGGCAAGATAAGGACGAAGGGCAATAAATTCACCACCATTGTCAGTGTAAAGGGTTTTTATGCGGTGGTTGAATTTATTTTCAACAAGATGTTTAAAGGTGGGAAATATTAAGGAAACATCATATTTGTGTTTTAAGGGATATAACCAAAAATACTTGGTGTAATGGTCAACAAGGACAACATAAAACCGAAAATGATCAATAGAGGACACAGGGGAGGGACCCCAAACATCAGCATAAATAATATCAAAAGGGTGAGTGCTAGTGGCAGTAGATAATGAAAAAGGTAACTTATGGCTTTTATTGCAAAGACAAGAAGTACTAGGAAGTGACTTTAAACTAGAAACATGTAAATGATTAGAAGAAAGGACATGAAATAAAATCCTAGGGGCTGGATGACCAAGCCGTGAGTGCCATAAGTGAATGGTGGGTTGGACGGTGGCATGAGATGCGCGTGGTGATGATGAAGGAATGGAGGAGAGCTTGTAGACATTTCCTTCATTTAGCCCTTGCAGAAGAGTATCCCCTGTGTTCAGTGCTTTGACCTTAAAATAAGAGGGAAAAAATTCAACAGAGACATTATTATGTTTGCATAGCTGAGAAACTGAAAGCAGATTTTGGTTAAGTGAGGGAACACATAAAAGATTAGAGAGCTGTAAAAGAAGTGAGGTGTTGTGTAAGGTAGCTGAACCTGTGTGAGTGATTGGCAAACCTGACCCATCAACAACAGTAAGTTAATTTGTGCCTGTATATTCGGACTGCAGGGTAAGATTAGCAAAGTCATTTGTCACATGGTGGGAAGCACCGGAGTTCATGAGCCAGTGGGTGTTGGAAGGAGAGGGAGGTGCATGAGCCATGTGGGTAGCCGAGGCACTGGTTTTTGGAGGGTAACCATGCAGTTTGTAGCACTCTTTGGCACTGTGGCCATGCGTGTCACAATATTGACAAACCAGAGGGGAAGGGCAACGGTTTGGAGGGTGCATGTTTGATGGGTTACGGTTTTGAGAGTGCATGTTGGATGGATTACGGTTTTTGGGTACAGTGTTGTGTTTGGCATAGTTGATAGTGACTGGTGTAGGGCTGCCATGGAGTCTTTCTTCTCTTTGAAAGGAGAGTTCATGGTCGACAAGTTTGTCAAACAAGTCCTCAAAGGTGATTGGGTTCTCACGTGTTCGAAGAGAAGTGGAGACTTCTCTAAAGGAGGGACCAAGCCCATTGAGTGCATATATGACAAGATCGATATCATCAAGTGGGTAGCCAATTAAAGCAAGTTCATTGGCAATACCTTTGATGGTGTTCAAGTAGTCGGTGATGGAGGACATGCCTTTGGTGATGGAGGCTAAACGTTCCTTTAGAGACATGACCCTCGACCGAGAGCGGTTGGCATAAGCCTTCTAAAGTTTGAGCCATGCTTCAATGGAGGTTTCTGCAAAAGACATGATGCTACGGTTATCAACTTCACAGGAGCTGAAGATGGCAAGATAAAGGAGCCGGTCATGTCGGATCCAATAATGGTAAGCTAGGTTGGTAACACCTTCTTCAGCATCGTCACTTTCAAGAAGAGGTGAGGGGCACGAGTAGGCACCGGTGACATATCCAACCAGATTATGGCCAATGAGAAGTGACCAAAACTACTTATGCCAAGCTGGGTAATTTGTACCAATTATCTTGATGGGCAGTTGAGTGATAGTATTATTGTGAACAAGATTCTTTGGGTCATATGGTGTGGATACGGGAGGAGGAGGAGGAAGAGTTGTGGTGTTGGTGGTGGTGGTATCGGTTGAGCTGTTGGAGGCCATGGTTTTTGGATCAGTAGGGAGCAGTGAAGCTAGGAGGCTCTGATACCATATGAGAGGTGTGCAGCTGTGGAAAAGTGATTAAAGTTCTCATTAACGTTGAGTATCTTAAATACAAGTGGTTAGGGTTTTACAAAGAGATTGAGTAGGATAATGATACATTTAAAGAAGTCTAATCTAAGTCTAATTTGTTAGTAACAGTTGTAGAGTTTGAGTACAGCTGTAGGGTTTGAGTTTCAGGAGGTCACTACACCAATAGGGGGTGGGGAGGGGGAACTCTACAGATTTTCCTAATGATAATGTGTGCATATTAAATTATTATTTGATTCATATATTCTTGGTAACATTTCATCATTTTTCATAGATCCTCCCTCTAACATTTAAGTTTAATGGATACTACTCAATTTTGATCTGATAGAACAAATTATAATGTAAGATGGTGTGGGAAATGTATAGTTTGCAACAAATGTTTCTCTTTTATTTTCCCTGCCTTTGTTTTGTTTCCCAAGATTTTCTATCAATTTTAAATAAAAAATAAAAAGAAAATGGATTTTGTATCAATTTATGCCACCAAATTTTGTGCACAATATGCATGGTTTAAGGGTTGTTGGCTGGAGATCAACTAGTAATAGATTTAGTTTATAACCCATTGTGTACTATATTAGAAATACCAGATTATAACATCTAATATTGAAAAGTTTGAACAGGAACATTTTTACTTTTAAAATAACTATTCCCTTTGTAACATTTGTGACACCTTGACAACCATTTCCAAAAGGTTAATCAATTAGCACCACCCTATGATCTTATCACAGACAATCACAATACTTTTTATAATACAAAGACTGATCTGGGCTCCATCTGGGTTAATGCAAGTTTATCTCCATTGAAGACTTTATCTTACCTAATTATCACCTATTTAACTTTATCTTAAACAAGTTGTAATTAGAAAAAGGTCCGTTTTATACAGATCTAAGGGTGTACAACTTGATACAAGTAATTATGGTGTTGTTAGATTGACTAGTTATTAACGTTTAAAATGATTTGATGAAGATTGAATAGTTTGAGACGTGCTGAGTTTATTTGATGATAGTTGAATTTGTTTATAAGTGGGATTCTAACTTAAATTCCTGTTTAGGAAAGACATTTTTATATTTCCATGATATGAGTTGTTAATTTGCTTGTTTAGGAAGAGTAGTATTTTCTTAAGCCACTAGATGTGATATGGTATTCAGGTATTTTGGCAGTTGGTCGGAGATTATGGTTTTAAACTTCTATGCTGTCAACCAAAAAATAAAAGAGATAGTTGTAGTTTATTGCTCATTTAGCCTTGTGAATTATAAATATGCATATTTGGGAAAGTGATTGAGATATGAGAATGATAATACTGAGAGATTCTATGAAGAGTGTTTTGAGATAGTAGTTGTGGAACTGTTAGGATAGCAAGCCACTAGGTTTGAGTGTGAGCTAGTTGATAAAGGTAGTATTATACTCACATACATAAATTTTACCCTTTTGTTACTGTTGTATGTGATGGATTAACTTTCACCTGCTTAGGCTTTAAGCTACCTGGCTAAGGCTTATTAAAAGAACGCTTTGATTAAACTATACATTAAGGTTAAATGATTATATTATCGAATAAATATATAATTACACTAATTAATATGTGTGGTTACTGTTATTAAAGTTTATACATGAAGCCAAAACATTAAATTAGAAATTTTAGTTTGGCTAGTGCTACATGAGGCTATCCCCACTATCACAACGTGCCTAAGGGTCACCGCGACGTTGATGGCGGACTTTTAAAAAAGATTAGTTTTCGAAAGAAAATTTAGAGTCGCCATCAATTGTGTAAGAAAATTAGGAACAATTAGAAAATCTCTTTTGAATTTTAAAACATGGTCTGCGAACCAAAGATGGTTTATGAGTCAATTTGTGAGTGGGAAGGAGTTAGGTACCCCACAACACTTGTCTAAAAGACGGTTACCTGAAATTAATTGTGCAAATATAATATGATAGAAAATGTACCTTATGAAGTGGACCTGGTCACAGGATATTTCATGGATTGGGCAGACCATAATAAGGCCCAGAAGAAAATAGGTTATAATTGTTCTATTTCAGTTATAAGGGCATAACTTTCAGCTTGGGTGGAGTTACAGGGCCTATGACCCGACATTTTGAAGCTCATTCAAAAGCTAATGATGTTGCAACTTGGGTTTACCTAGTTGAGGCTATTTTTGGGCCTAAAATCCTTCAAAAACATTTGTTTTTAACTGTTTTGTACTTTGCTGATTTTGTTTGTAATGTTTTAGGGTTTCTTTTGGTACTTAAGCTTTGTGTTTCATCTATAGCCATATTCAATAATATTATTCAATTTATTTTGAGGTTATACAGTTTGTGCTTGAAATTTCTTTGATTGCTTTCTTGCTGTGTCACTTTATTTATCCCAAAAATAATAAGAACGTTATAGGAATATTTGATAAAAATAAAGAGGGAGAATTTAAACGTCCAATGCATGATTACTCTACTGAGACCTAAATCCCCTTTCTCGCATAAAGCGCCTTCCACGAGATCGAGCCTTATAGCTTGTCGTCACTTACAACCCAACTCACAAACATTATAGACAACAATTATCAAATGAGCTCATAGGGCTAAGGAAAAAAAAAAACATTAATTCAAGAAACATGTAAGAAATTGTTCAAGCATGCTTGGACAGACAAAAAGATCTACTAACAAGCAAAGTAAAGTGTTGAGAGTTACAGAAAATACTCCTAGAGCAGGAGTATTCAAAAAAAAATTAAGCTAATTTGATATTTAAACAGAACTTTTTCAAAGATCTAAACAACATGAGAACTAGTTCTGAAATATATGAACTAATTCTAGAACAGAAAGATCAACAAAGTAAATTCAAATCCAGCTTAATCAAAGAATAATACCAGAAGAGCAACCTAAAGATAAGCCGGTTAAATATGTGAGGTGGGTGTCTTGGTAAGCTCCTCATCCAGGTGTGATGAAGTTGAATGTGGATGGTAGCAGCCTTGGAAATGCAAGAAACGCAAGTGTTGGAGGTGTTCTCCGAGATTCACAAGCAAATTGGCAAGTGGGTTTTTTAGGGTCCATAGGTGTTGTAACAAACTTAAAAGCTAAGCTTGTGGCCATTAGAAATGGTCTTCATTGGTGCTGGGAGCATGGTGTGTGGTGAATCTTATTTGTGAACGGATTCTCTTAAAGCAGATAAGTTGACTATGGATGCTGAGTGTAGTAATGACTTCTGCTTTTTCTTATCTCTTGATGAAGGAGGAACTAAATTTGTATCAAATCCCATTTGATTACAAATATTTCCTAGTTCATTTTTCCTTTTATGACTATCTTTTTGAATTTTGTTTTTGAACTTAATATCATTACACTCAACCATGATTTCTTGATTGATGGCACTAACTAACTGACCATATGATGAAGATTCATAGACTTGAGTTAATGATAAACCTTGTTGAGTTCCATAGTTTCTCAACCTTTCTTTGACCTTTTCTGCAAATAGCTTAGGAAGACCACAGATAAACTTTTCTTTCCAATAAGCTAAATTGCAATCACTTCTTAAGAATACTTTTGAGAAAAAGACATCTTTATACCATCTTAAGTCTGAGAGTTCTCTACACCTTAAGTTGGTTAAGATTTCTAATGACTTGTCTTGAAAGCTTTGAGGTTCACCTATGAAATGTTTAATGATGGCATAGATCAAAAGTTCTATGCATGTTGAACTATCAGTTTCAGGATCTATTGAAGTTTCTATTTCTAATCTTTGATCTTCAGTGAGATAATTATCCCACCAACCTTTGAGTTGACCAGTGAAACCACTAACAACAATTTTAAGGATATTCCTTAAATCTGCTGAAGGAATTTTGATTCTAAAAGCATTAACTACCATGAGGATTTCATTAGTATGATTTAATATCTCATGTTCGCTCATTCCATCAATATTCCACTCATAGATACTAGTTCCATCATAATTAGTATGGACATATTGACTTCTTTCCTCAAACTGAATATCTGGAAGAGTAGGTCTTGGATAATAATTCCTAGTTTGATAAGTTTTTCGACCTAATCTCAGATTCTTAGAGTAGGTCTAGGATAATAATTCCTAGTTTGATAAGTTCTTCGACATAATCTCAGATTCTGTTTTAAAACTTTATTGACAGCTAATTCTTCTTCTTCTTGATTGATCATATTGATTGACTGTTTCTTTTCTAGCTTATTGAGTTTATCGACTATTAGGTTTAAAGCATCTTCATTACCAAACCTAATGTCTTTCATTTTTGAAAAGTTTGGCATCCTATAAATAGGTTGCTGAATTTCTGATTTATTGAAAGATATTGAAGGAGACTTTGATGAAGAAGAACCTAATGAAAAAGGACCTAAAGGTCGACTTAATGGAGGAAGATCTAATGAATTATTTGATGAAGGAAGAGAAGAGAGTGTATTCTCTACTCTAG
The DNA here is from genome assembly GCA_003255065.1 of Cercis canadensis. NCBI lineage: Eukaryota > Viridiplantae > Streptophyta > Magnoliopsida > Fabales > Fabaceae > Cercis > Cercis canadensis. Next base: position 535,428 of record QAOA01007268.1, on the reverse strand, counting down.
TCATTTGTTCTGAAACAGTTTTGAGCATTTGATTTGTATAATTATTCTGATATTGAATATTCTTGACATCTTTTAATGAAAGATTGTCCTTATCAGGACCATGACTCATTTTGAAAGGTGAAGCAATTACTTCTTCTTGATGAACATTTTTGACAATGATTTCTTCTAAAGGAGGATGAACTGAAGTGACAGTTGTATTGGATGAGGTTTTCCAATTTTGAGCTGTCCTGGTATTCATATTGATTTCTTTAGGTGTTCTAAAAGGATAAGGAATATAATTTTTCCTAGCATAGACTTCGAACCATTCGAAGAAAGGAATGTTGATCTTAGCACGTTCTAACTTATCATAATAGAACATTTTGTAATATTTTAGAATCTCTTTACTGAATGTATTGAAATACCAGTGTCTTTTCTCTCTATTGTAATCACTCATGAATTCCTCCTTAAGATATTCTTTATCTATCTTGAATTCTTTTGATATGACATTAAGTTGACTTTGAAAATCAGACGCTGTAGGAGACATATGAGGAGACTCTTGATCTTGAGTTTCCTGATAGACTCGCTTTGGGATGACAGGTCTAAAATTGATTCCTGATGAACTTATTGAAGAGAAATCTATTGATCTTCTAGCAGAACTATAATGAGTTGAGGATTCATACCTAGAAGAGTATGACCTTCCAAATTTGAGAGTAACATTCCCTGAGGGAGCTGTTAAAATTTGATTTAATTCTGGATATTCTGGGGATCTAGGAGGGACTGCATCCTCTATTTCCCATTCATCCACATATGAAATCTCATCATGTCTTAACCTTTTAGGGGTTATTGACTGAGAATTTTGAGTATTGACTTCTAACAACAAAGATTCATCTCTTGAAGATTGTTTGATGCAACCTATGTTGATTTTGGTTTTCATGACTTTGTAACAGATTCGGAATATAACAGCCATATGTTCTATTCCTGAAAGAAACTTTTCTTCCTTTGATTTGATTTTGAGTTCTAAAAACTTTGAAGTGTCAGGATGTCCTAAACCCATAGTGTAGTTTGGAAAACAATCTACATATGTTGGACCATTATGAAGATTTGATTGAATTACTCCTAAAACGGATTCTTTGAAATCTATGATTCTTTTATCTCTGATATTGGAGTATCTATCCCTACCCTGTGAAGAGGTTTGACAGCTACTTGAACCAATCCTAGATGGAGATATTTGAAACCTTGTTGACGATGTTTCTTAATCATCTCTTCTGAGAGAAGATGAATCGTATCTTTTGATTTTTTGACTGTTATTGTTTTTTCTACTGTTTTGATGACATAATTTTGATGTATATCAAAGCTACCTTTTTGATAAACTTCTGATGAAGAAACTTTAGGAATAGTCCAATTTTGAAGATTTTGCTCTATTTGAGATATGACAACTTCCCTGTTATTACTTCCATCCTCTTGATTATCTGATGAACAGTCATGTTCTTGAATACTTGAACTAGAAGGTTCATGTCTACCAGACAACAATCTCTTAATCACCCTTGACATTATAATCAATCTTAACTCTAACAACCAAGTGTTTTCCTTGAACTTACCGGGAACACCCCGCTTACCAATGGATTCACTGCCTTTCCTGGGACTTACGACCGGGAACACAGTTACCGGCTTACCATCGCTAAGTCAAGAAAATATAATGATTTAGAAAATTAGAGTCTTAATATCTTACAAAGTCTTGGACTTTAGAGATCTATGACCGACTTAAT
>QAOA01007268.1:259561-533021 GCA_003255065.1 Cercis canadensis | reverse complement strand
TACCAAAAAAAAAAAAAAAAAAAAAAAAAAACTTAGAATGATCTGGCCTATGACTATGACTATAACTTTGGATACTTACAAATAATTTCGTAAATTTGTTTTTGAAGTGTTGAGAGTTTGACTACGACTATGTAACATATATAAAAATTTAAAAAAAAAAAAAAAGAGTTTGACTATATTATAATTTAGTGATACCAATAATTATTCAAATAGTTAATTTTGTGCTCACTTCAAAAACAAAACATTATTTTCAAATGTTAAGAGTTTCGCATCATAATGTGCAGTAATATTTATGTGAGATTTCAACGCATCTAATGATCGATGATATATGCTTCCAAACTGGATTGAATAGTAATTTAAAAGAAAAAAGCATCGAGAAGAAACAGACTGCCTTTTTTTGGGTGGGGGATGCATTTTAAAATAAAGTCAAGGTTTTCTATTTTTGGTGAAGTCATGATCTTTTAATATTAAATTTTTTAGAGTAAATAGGTGAAAGTATTTTTCTCAAAATTTTATTAAAATGACTAGAGTCATAGAATAGCAGCTATCATCTTCTTATAGTAATTTTACAAACTGTAATACTCTTTAATATTTTCTAAAACCAATCTAGGATTCAGGCATGTTTAATGCAAGACAGTATCGTTGATGACTTAATATTAAACAAGTTATAATTAGAAAAATAAATTTTAATACAATTATTTTGAAATGGTTGTTAAGGTATCACATTCAATGAGTTTATTTTCAATATAAACTAATACAACTTGAAAAGCGTTCCAATTCATATTCAAACATATAGTGGCTCGCCCATCTTTGAGATAGTCGTAAATGATTTATTCAACTAATTACAAAATGAGAAAGCATCCAAATCAAAGCTTTCATGATCATGTGGCTCGTCCATTCTTCTAATTAGAATTAGAGCCCGTTTGAATTGGCTTAGCTTTTCAAACAGCCATGCTTGCTACCATTCATGTTCACTCAATTAATTTTGATAATCTTCATTCACTTTCTCATTCTGAATCTTTTTCTATATGTCTGTGGATGGTTCAATTTTATTTATTTATTTGAGAATTTAAGTCAAGGTCATTTAATATTTGATGATGACGGATAATGATTCACATGTGCAGACCCAACAAGTGGTAGTACAAAAAAGATATATTTCTTTTGTCTTGGCTTCAATCACCAAAAAAAATTAATAAAAATAGGCTTTGATTTCATCATAAACGTCCCCACAAGCTATTTCTTCAACTTATTTTGCCTCTCCTTGAGCAGAATGGCCTGGATATCAAGGCCTTGGTAGTATCTCTTTTTCATTTGAATGATGAATAATATATATATAGAGTTTGGTTGTGGGACACGTGTAAGTTGTACGACATTATATGGTTCTTAAACAAAGTGCTTCCAATTCCTTCACTCTTGAATGCTAAAATCAGCGATTATTTTATTGTGTGAAACAATGTTACCCTTCTTTTCCTGTCCTTTTGCAGAAAATATTTGAAGTTACAATTATGGTCTTATCAAAGGAAAAAAAGAAAAAAAAGAAAAAACACAATATAGTCTTGTAGTTTCTTATTAACTTGCTCGTATCAACGGTGATCCATGGAATCAAATACAGCGAAAACACCCTCCTTATTTGTTTCCTGCAAAAGATTGAAGATTGTGTTTTTAGTAGGTTACAGATTTATATAATTTGATGAATGGAAATGATTGTGATAAACTACCTCGTATGTTCATGGCAAGTAAACCTTGGAACCCACTAGAAGGTTTGTTTTGATTGACATCCTCTTGAAGTGGTTCAGAATCATACAGTTTTGTAAGAGTTGGCAACGAACCACCCCCAGCAATCCTATGATCTACAAGAAAACAAGTTATTTGTCACATCATAAAGCTAATGCTCTTAAAAATTGTCACATCCTATGACTTGGGTGAATGCTATTCAATATAATCGCTCGAATCCAAATCAACATAAACTATTCGTCATATTTAATAAATTAGTTATGCAAATAAAAATGGAACTGGCATGAAAGAACATTCATATGCATGTGTATCAGAAAATATAACACCATAAAAAAGTATCTTAACATTAACAGCATTTACAAGTTAATTTCGACCCTTTTAAATTTATTCATATTCCCTCCCTAGCTACACTTAGAAAACAATAGCTCCAGAACTGTTTGGCAAACTAAGCTAAACTAGAGACTATTAGCAGGTTCAGAATTAAGTTAAGCTAAACAGCTAATTTTATGATTCAGTTTGCCTAGATTTTGGACAAGTTCCAATATCAAATATTATTTGGTAAGTTTTTTAAAATATTTCAGATCACACTTTTTTTTCTGTGTTAGAGATTCACTTTACTATATGCAAGTAAAATAAGATTCTATAATTATTGAATTAATTTATAATTATCTGCTGTAAATGTAAATATGAATCCCAAAAGGTGAGGTCTATATTAGAATTCACATTTCCTCGTATTTCTAACTAAAAATTCTAGCTCTATCTATCTAAGATAAAATAAAATAAAATAATATACTGTGTAAACTAATATGATGTATGTTATTTATTTTTTCTCATAAACAAACTTTAAAAAACAACAATGAACCCAATCTTATGAGTCATGTAGCTCATACCAAAAAACTAAATAAATAAATAAGAGTTAGCTGAATTAAGTTCCTTTTGAGTGTGTGTAATAATATTACTAACTTACTATTGATTACTCGTTTGAAGGGGAAGCAATTAGCTTGTAGCAAGGAAAGAAGATAGGCGAATGGAACTGAGTTCCAGTGTCCATGCTGCAGATCAATTATAAGAAATGCACGGTTCGACGTGTAACGTCCCTTGATGTACCAGAGACCAGCAATTGGTGAATCATAGCACACTATGTACCATGGCATATTTGATTTTAAATTTTTGAATTTCTGTCTCAGCTCTTCAGTCCATTTTAACACAAATGGAACCCACACAATCTTATAGTAATCTTCTTCTTTTATTTGCTCGTACACCCTTTGAACATGCGTCAACTCCCAAGTGCCTATATTTAGGTTTGAAATAAAGAATATGACAGCTTTCTCCTTTAGCACCTCTAAGTCAACCTGCTTACCAAGAAAAAAANAAAAAAAAAAAAAAAACAATGTATCTCAAACTAATATAAAACTTTTGAATAAGAGTGTTTTTTTTTTTAATTGAAATATATATTCAACAGGAACAAATTTATACAGATACTAACCTTGGACATAGTAGAACCATCAATGAATGAATGGCAATCATCTTTAGAGGACATGAAGCTCTTCATTAGCTCCGACATTTCAATAGAAGTGTCAGATAATTGTTTTTTATTTTCAAAAGCATCTTCAAAAAATGCAATGCGCTGCAAATTGGCATCCATCTCCTCTATAGAAATCAATTAATAAAAATTCTAAGAGTATATAATATATATATATATATATATATATATATATATATAGTGAAATATAAATTGCAAAAAATTGATTCAGTTTAAACTCATGATTGGGTGGTTGAAAATATTTAAAACTGAAGACCATGAATACCAGTGATAATATTAATTTTATATGAAACAAACACACCAGGCACAACTGGTTCAAGAATCTTTTGAAAGAGTTGAGTTTCTAGATTTAAATCCCCATCTCTCTTCTCCCTAACTACAAAATTTAATTTTATCTATCTAATAATAATAATAATAATAAAGTCAAGGTACCTATTTGTAGTTTGCAAATTGTGCAGTGGTGCTTGAGGTCATTAAGGATGTGGCTAAGATTGGATATTAGGTTGGATAATTCCAATGCCACTTCCCTGTAAAACAAAACAAGCATTGAAAGAAACACACTTAAATATACTTAAATTGAATGATTAAAGGGGAAATCACAATCAAACTGCTAGATTAGGCAGTCCAATTAGTTTTAACCTTCCTACGTTTTTCATGCTAAACGCATTTAAATATGGAACTACGGGAAGTTGGAATTGAAAGAAACAAGAACTTACCCATTGTGTATGAGCAAAGTAATCTGAATGTAGCAAGCTACCACACTTAGAATGGCCCAATGCACAGACGTTGACAAGAGGTCTTCTTTGCTGTACTCTGTGTCGGACAGCAATGTTAAATCAGAGGTGTATTCGATCACTTCCAATGTGAGTTTGATGAGATTGTTAAGCTGATCAAGTGGCACTTGAAATTTCTCAAGGGGTGAACCCATAATGGAAACAGGGTTTTCCTTCAAGTCCGACATTGATGATGCTATTTTAGTTAATGGTTGGTTCGGACCATGAAGCAAGAACCCCAAGAACTCCAAAAATTTGAAAACGAAACAACCCATGGTATTTACTGCCTTTGCATCCCATGATAAGTTGCATAGGAATTCAAGTAAATCTATTGATGCTTGGTAAACATTAATCTCATCAAGCATCTGCACAGCAATGTTTGCAGTCTCGTCCATCTGATAGAAGGCACAACAGTAAGTGAATAATGTTTTGCACATTAGGCATAAGAAGTTCTAAGAATCTATATTATCTAGAAAAGGTTAAGTGGGTCTAATAAAAACCATGCGAGTGGGAATCATGAAATAACTATGTCCTGCCAACGTCTTGAGCTCAGATATGGTTGAAAAATCTTTGCGCACACAGTATCCTGGCGGACGCCCTCCATTGGTCATAAGTACCGTCTCCTGTGTGTATGCAAAAGTTTAAAATTGAATGAAAACTAAAGCAAAATAAATAAATAAATAAAGATTTATAAAAAATTTAATGTTTGATATGCAAGTTCAATACAATATTATGTTATTATACAATAGTTATATAAATAAAAATAACATTCCATAAATAGTTATTGTTAGGTTGGATGAAACCTTTCTATGCTTGTAGAATTAATAGAAAGAAAATTAAAGAAAAAAGGAGACAAAAAAAACACACAAAATTTACATAGCTTGGAGAAAATCCTCATTCATCCACTGCCGCATTGGGTTTTCACAATGTAATAAAAGTTACATATTACAAATGGTAGCTAGCAGCCCTTAAACACTAGAAGACGAGGACAACATTATTAATAAATAAAAGCACATAAATACTCCCAACTATAAATAATAATAAAAAAAAAATCAGCAATTAGGCTCCACCACCAACAGATTGTGTAATTGTTTTAAGTCTTACACCAGTATCAATGAATAGCAACACATCTTTTAAGACTATATGTGATAAGATAACATAACTGAAACAGATATAATCTAATCCCTTGTTCTCAAAAAAAAAAAAAAAAATTAGAAGTTAAAGTTTAACTAAACATATTCATTTTAAATTCTTGAGAATATAAAATTATTTTCAATTGTCATACCAAACAATAGAAATTTAAGTAGTCTTCAATGTTATACACATATTTCCCCATAAAAATAGTTTAAGTGGATACATCTACCATTTAAACCTCAGATAGATTCAATTAACTAAATTCATTGTACCATGTACAAGTGTGCAATTAAGAGTATGTAAAAGCCATAACTATAATACTAAAGCAATGAATGCAGGCGTAACATTGCTGAAAAAACTTTGTTTGGAGTACTCACCAAAAGAGTATGGATGTTTAAACAACGATCGCCTAGAAATGCATTGAGTTCCGATAACGTTGAATTAAACTCCAAAAGATTAGAGGTCTCTAACTCATTCCCTTTTTTAGATACTTTGCTATCCTGCATGAATATATTTAGAAGTCAGAATTTTCTAGGTTGGAAAAGTTCAATGATAATAAAAGACAAATATAGAACTATATTCCTATATTTAGAATCTTACATAAAAGTAAAAAAAATTTAATTAGTTTCAAGAAATAAATGAGTTAGCTATTTTCAATAAGAAATAAATAAGATTAGATCTATATTAAAGAAAAAGTCTAGGTGGGTTTAATTAATACTAGCACTTACAGAAAGTATATAGTATAATAAGAATACTTGGTAATATTAAACAGCATCGCTCTTTGAACAATATGATTAAAATTACTGGTGTAGAGCTATTTTAAGGGGACCAAGACGATTAGATTTAGACATTTCGGGGAAAAAAAAAAGTGTATGTGTGAGAGAAAGAGAAAGACTTTTACAAAATTACTAGTTATTCGATTGTGCAAGTGTGTTGGGTAGGTGAAGTTTACGGCTCTTATCTTGCCACCTCATTAAAAAGAAATCAACGGTTTATACACAACAACCTCAATAGAGGAGTTTCTTGTTTCACTTCAACTCTTTTCCTCGTCTCTCCCACGTAAAATTCTTACCCCGTTGATGAAATTGAAATATATGTTTCAATCAAACCAGATATCGTAGATAAAAAGAAGGCAAAGCTTTTGCCAAGAAAGAGAAAGAAATGGAAGCCCGAGAGTTTATTGAGGTGGCTGTGTATGAACCGTTCAAAATCGCAACTGTGAACTGCTGCAAACAGGAGCAAAATGAACTGCTACTCATCTATTGAGAGTATTTGTGATAAATTAACATAAGAGATTTACATATAATGTACCCCATTTTAAAAGGTATTTATAATATTTTGAGACCACAATAGAATTAATAATAATACTTTTTCCTTTAATAATTAATATCATCCATTTTGTTTAGCAGATTGTAATTTCTTACCAGCAATATTGAATCAAGAAAATTGGTGGCAGGCTTGAGGATATGGCAAATGGAGACTAGAAGTGGTTGACGAAGCACCAGTGCTTCATGTTTTTGATGGGTTTGCTGCACTTGGGTGCTGATATTCTGGTCGTTCAATGTGGGAAGTTTCAGATCAACCAACCGAAACTGCCCACTAGAACTTGAACTCGCCGATGATTCAATGTTAGCCATCTAGATGCTGAAGCAAAGCAAGATTGATTGAAAACTCTAATAATGTTTGGACGCAAATCAGTTTGTGGTATTATTTATGGCCATTCTGCTGAAGGACATTTAAATTACCAATTCTGAAGGTTGCACATGCCTTGCAGGTTGTATGTGCTGGATTGACTTTTGCCTGTTTACGCTGTAAGCTACCTGGCTCATTAAATGTTGAGAGTTTCATATCATAATGTGCAATAATATTTATCTGAGATTCCAACGCATCTAATGATCGATGATATACTTCCAATCTGGATTAAATAGTAATTTAAAAGAAAACATAATATAGAGAGGAAATAGACTGACCTTTTTTTTTTTGGGTGGGCGATGCATTTAAAATAAAGTCAAGGTTTTTTTATTTTTGGTGAAGTCATGAGATCTTTTAATATCAAAAGTTTTAAAGTAAATAGTTGAAAGTATTTTTCTCAAAATTTTATTAACATTACTAGAGAGTCATAGACTAGTCAGCTATCATCTTCTTATAAAAAATTTAAATGTAATACTCTTTAATATTTCTAAAACCAATCAAGGATTCAGTCGCATTTAATGCATGACAGTCCCATTGAGGACTTAATATTAAACAAGTTGTAATTAGAAAAACAAATTTTAATACGATAATTTTGAAATGGTTGTTAAGGTGTCACATATGTATTATAACAAAAAACAATTATTTAGGTTAATTTTTTATTCGATGAGTTTATTTTCAATATAAACTAAATAAAGCATTCCAAATCATATTCAAACATATAATGGCTCGCCCATTCTTCAATATAGTTGCAAATGATTTATTCAACTAATTACAATGAGAAAGCATCCAAATCAAAGCTTTCATGATCATGTGGCTCGCCCATTCTTCCAATTTGAATTAGAGCCCGTTTGAATTGGCTTAGCTTTTTAAACAGGCAATCTTTCTACCGTTCATGTTCACTCAATTTATCGATTTTGATAATCTTCATTTGCTGTCTTATTCTGAATCTTTTTGTATAGGTGTGTGGATGGTTCAGTTTTAGTTATCTTTTTGGTAATTGAAGTCAAGGCCATTTAATATATGTTGGATGATGACTGATAATGGTTCACATGTGCAGACCCAACAAGTGGTAATAGAAAACAAATATATTTATTTTGCCTTGGCTTCGATCCCCAAAACAATTAATAAAAATAGGCTTTGATTTCATCATAAACGTCCCCACAAGCTATTTCTTCAACTTATTTTTATTCTCCTTGAGCAGAATGGCCATAAATAGGGACGCAAAACTGAATTATCAAGGACTCCTTCGTTTCTCTCTTGCTCTTTTTTCTCTCTCCCTCTTATTACTTTCTTTGTCACATGAGAAAATAGAACTACATATATCAAAATATAGAAAACACATTTACCTTACTCATAATACCCACAAACAATACGGAGTAACCATATCTAAATAAAAATTGAAGAACATATATGACAATACATGATAGTCATGCGCTGCCATCATTCTCCTAAAAAATTCATTTAAACTCATTCAAATCTTAGAAAGCTCCTATGCTCTCCATTGATTTTTCAAGAAGAAAACTTTCTGAGTCTTTCTCAAATGTTCCTTTAGTAATCCTCTCTCCGCCAATCCTTCTTATGCGGGTTAATTTGTTTGGCTCAAAGAAATTTGAAACAGTTACTTTATCTAGGTGAATTACTGTTTGCCTTTTGGGTCTCACATATCTTCTTCTTTCTTGTTGAGCAAAAGTTGTACGAAATTATATGGTTCTTAAACAAGGTGCTTCCAATTCCTTCCCTCTTGAATGCTAAAACTGTCAAAAAAAACTAATTTAATCAAGAAACTTAAGTTGTTACATGAAAGCTTATGAATGATTTTATATTTAACATGTTCTCGACTACAGAAGCCCTTTGAACTTTAAGTGTGAAAAAACTACAGGCCCACTTATATCATATACTGAAATTTCAAATTAATTAAGAAAGTAGGGTGGAAGGATTCGATTTCCTAACCACTTAGTCAAAAAAACTCTAATACCATGTTAAGAACTAATTAAACCTAAAAGCTTAAACTATTAAGTGAAGGCCCATTAATAGTTTTATATCTAACAAAAAACCACTGATTATTTTATTGTTTGAAACAATGTTATCCTTNCTTCTTTTGCTGTCCCTATTCAGAAAATATTTGAAGTTACAATTATGATCTTATTAAAGGAAAAAAAAAAACAATATAGTCTTGCAGTTTCTTATTAACTTGCTGGTATCAACGGTGATCCATGGAATCAAATACAGCGAAAACACCCTCCTTATTTGTTTCCTGCAAAAGATTGAAGATTGTGTTTTTAGTTGGTTACAGATTTATATAATTTGATGAATGAAAATTATTGTGATAAACTACCTCGTCTACTCATGGCCACCAAACCTTGGAACCCACTAGAAGGTTTGTTTTGATTGACATCCTCTTGATGTGGTTCAGAATCATACAGTTTTGTAAGAATTGGCCTCGAACCACCCCCTGCATGGCCAGCTGCTAGAAGAAAACAAGTTATTTGTCACATCATAAAGCTAATGCTCTTAAAATTTGTCACATCCTAAGACTTGGGTGAATGTTATTCAATCTAATCGCTCGGATCCAAATCAACATAAACTATTCATCATATTTAATACATTAGTTATGCAAATAAAAATGGAACTGGCATGAAAGGACATTGATATGCATGGGTATCAGAAAATATATCACTATAAAAAAAGTATCTTAACATTAACAGCATTAACAAGTTAATTTCGACCCTTTCAAATTTATTTGTATTTCCTAGCTTCACTTAGAAAACAATAGCTTCATAACTGTTTGGCAAACTAAGCTAAACTAGAGATTCTTGGCAGGTTCAGAATTAAGTTTAGTTAAACAGCTAATTTTAAGATTCAGTTTGCCTAGATTTTGGACAAGTTCCAATATCAAATATTATTTGGTAAGTTTTTTAAAATATTTTAAATCACACCATTTTTTTTTTCTGTGTTAGAGATTCCCTTTACTATATGCAAGTAAAAGAAGAATCTCTAATTATATAATTATCTGTAAATGTAAATATGAATCCAAAAGGTTGAGGTCCCATATTTGAATTTACATTTTTTCATATCTCTAACTGAAAAATTTAGCTCTATCTATTTAATGATAAAAAATAAATAAATACGTAAAATAATATGATGCATGTTGTTTTTTTTCACATAAACAAACTTTAAAAAACAAGAATTAATGATCCCAATCTTATAAGTCATGTAGCTGACGTACCAAAAAACTAAATAAATAAATAACAGTTAGCTGAATTAAGTGCCTTTTGAGTATGTGTAATAATATTACCAACTTACTATTGGCTACGCGTTTGAATGGGAAGTGATTAGCTCGGTACAAGGAAAGATGATTGGTCAATGGAATTGGGTCCCAGAGTCCATCCTGCAGATCAATTATAAGAAATCCATCTCTGAACATGCATCGTCCCTTGATGTACCAGAGACCAGCAATTGGTGAATTATAGCACATTATGTACCATGGCATATTTGATTTTAAAATTTCGAACTTCTGTCTCAGCTCTTCAGTCCATTTTAACACAAATGGAACCCACACAATCTTATAGTAATCTTCTTCTTTTAATAGCTCGTACCAATCTTGAAGAAATTCCAGCCTCCAAGTGCTCATATCTAGGTCCGAAATAAACAATATGACAGCTTTCTGCTTTAGCACCTCTAAGTCAACCTGTTTGCCAAAAAAAAAAAATGTATCTCAAACTAATATAAAACTTCCATTCAGTTTTCTTAGTCCCGTATTATTGTTTTTGTAGATCCTAGGCATAGCATCTAAGTTTAATGAATCCTACCAAAACTTTTACCTGGAAACACAAATAAAAATTAAAGTACTCTGAGATTGTGTGGGATATGTATTCTGCATTAAGTGTTTAGCTGTTTCTCTTTTCTTTTATATGCTATCCGATTTTGACAACAATCCAAAGCACAATATGCATGCTTTGAGGGTTGTCCATTGAATTTCTGGTGCTCAACTAGTAGTAGAAGGAATTTATGACATACAATGATATGTATACATCAATTAAACTAAGCAAATATTTGGTCATGTATGAATTCAATTAAAAACAAAAAACTTATAACACCTAAAATTGAAACTTTTGAACAGGAGTGTTCTTTTTTTTCACTGAAATATATATTCAATAGGAACAAATTTATACTGATACTAACCTTGGACATAGTAGAACCATCAATGAGTGAATGACAACCATCTTTAGAGTACATGAAGCTCTTCATTAGCTCCGACATTTCAAAAGGAGTGTCAGATAATTTTTTTTTATTTTCAAAAGCATCTTCAAAAAATGCATTGCGTTGCAAATTGGCATCCATCTCCTCTATGGAAATCAATTAATAATAATTCTTAGAAATATATATATATATATATATATATATATATAGTGAAATATAAATTGCAAAAAATTGATTCAGTTTAAACTGATGATTGGGTGGTTGAAAATATTTAAAAGTGAAGACCATGAATTCAAGTGATAATATTAATTTTATACGAAACAAATACACAATGAACAACTGGTTCAAGAATCTTAAGAAAGTTGAGCTTCTAGATTTGAATCCCCATCTCCTTTCTTCCTAACGAGAAAATTCAGTTTTGTCTATCTAATAATAATAAAGTCAATGTACCTATTTGTGGTTTGCAAATTGTGCAGTGGTGCTTGAGGTCATTAAGGATGTGGCTGAGATTGGATATTAGGTGGGACAATTCCAATGCCACTTCCCTGTAAAACAAAACAAGCATTTAAAGAAACACACTTAAATATACTTAAATTGAATGATTAAAGGGGAAATCACAATCAAACTGCTAGATTAGGCAGTCCAATTAGTCTATTTTTAACCTTGCTACGTTTTTTCATGCTAAAAGCACTTAAATATGGGACTTTGGGCAGTTGGAATTGAAAGAAACAAGAACTTACCCATTGTGTATGAGCAAAGTAATCTGAATGTAGCAAGCTACCACACTTAAAATGGCCCAATGCACAGACGTTGACAAGAGGTCTTCTTTGCTGTACTCTGTGTCGGACAGCAATGTTAAATCAGAGGTGTATTCGATCACTTTCAATGTGAAATTGATGAGATTGTTAAGCTGATCAAGTGGCACTTGAATTTTCTCAAGGGGTGAACCCATAATGGAAACAGGGTTTTCCTTCAAGTCCGCCATTGATGATGCTATTTTAGTTAATGGTTGGTTCGGACCATGAAGCAAGAACCCCAAGAACTCCAAAAATTTGAAAACGAAACAACCCATGGTATTTACTGCCTTTGCATCCCATGATAAGTCCGTTAGGAATTCAAGTAAATCTATTGACGCTTGGTAAACATTAATCTCATCAAGCATCTGCATGGCATTGCTTGCAGTCTCGTCCATCTGATAGAAGGCACAACACTAAGTGAATAATGTTTTGCACACTAGGCATAAGAAGTGTTAAGAATCTATAATCTAGAAAAGGGGAAGTGGGTCTAGTAAGAACCATGCGAGTGGGAACCATGAAATAATGATGTCCTGCCAACGTCCTGAGCTCAGATATGCTTGAAAAATCTAGGCGACTATAGACTCCTGGTGGATGCCCTACATTGGCTAGTACCCTCTCCTGTGTGTATCCAATCAAAAGTATAAAAGTTCAATGAAAACTAAATGAAAAGAAAAAAGAAACAAAAAAGATTTATAAAAAATTTGAGGTTTGTTATGCAAGTTCAACACAATATTATGCTATAATATAATAATTATATAAATAAAAATAACATTTCATAAATAGTTATTATTAGGTAGGGTGAAACCTTTTCTAAGCTTGTAGAATTAATCAAAAGAAACTTTAAGAGAAAGAGAGACAAAAGGAACATATAAAAATTTTACGTGGTTCAGAGAAAACCCTCCTACATCCACGGCCGCATTGCATTTTCAATATGTGATGAGAGTTACACATTACAAGAAGTAACTAGCAGCCCTTAAATACTAAAAGACTAGTGCAACATTATTAATAGATAAAAGTATAGAAATATCCCCAACTAAAAATAATAATAAAATATTAACAATTAGGTCTACCAGCAACAATTATTCGGTTGTCTAATCGTTTCAATTCTTACAACAGTATCAATGAATCGCAACACATCTTTGAAGACTATATGTGATAAAATAACATAACTGAAATAGATATAATCTATCCCTTGTTTTCATAAAAAACAAAAAAATTAGAAGTTAAAGTTTAACTAAATATATTCATTTCAAATTCTTGAGAATTTAAAATTATTTTCAATTGTCATACAAAACAATAGAATTTTAAGTAGTCTTCAATGTTATACACATATTTCCCCATAAAAATAGTTTAAGTGGATACATCTACCATTTAAACCTCAGATAAATTCAATTAACTAAATTCATTGTACCATGTACAAGTGTGCAATTGTAAGTATGTAAAAGCCATAACTATGATATATAAAGCAATGAATGCTGGTATACGGAACATTGCTGAAAAAACTTTGGTTGGAGTATGCACCAGAAGAGTATGGATGTTTAAACAACGATCGCCTAGAAATGCACTGAGTTCTGATAACGTTGAATTAAACTTCAAAAGATTAGAGGTCTCTAACTCATTCCCATTTTTAAATACTTTGCTGTCCTGCATGAATATATTTAGAAGTCAGATTTCTAGGTTGGAAAAGTTCAATGATAATAAAAGACAAAGATAGAACTATATTCCTATATTTAGAATCTTATATAAAAGCAATAAAGGTTTCATCAGTTTCAATAAATAAATGAGTTAGCTATTTTCAATAAGAAATAAATAAGATTAGATCTATATTAAAGAAAAAGTCTAGGTGGGTTTCATTAATACTAGCACTTACAGAAAGTATATAGTATAATAAGAATACTTGGTAATATTAAACAGCATCGCTCTTTGAACAATATGATTAAAATTACTGGTGTAGAGCTATTTTAAGGAGACCAAGACGATTAGATTTAGACATTTCGGAAAGAAAAAAAAAGTGTATGTGTGAGAGAAAGAGAGAGACTTTCACAAAATCACTAGTTATTCGATTGTGCAAGTGTGTTAGGTAGGTGAAGTATACGGCTGTTAACTTGCCACCTCATTAAAAAGAAATCAACGGTTTATACACAACAACCTCAATAGAGGAGTTTCTTGTTTCACTTCAACTCTTTTTCTCGCTGCTCCCACTTAAAATTCTTACCCCGTTGATGAAATTGAAATATATGCTTCAATCAAACCAGATATCGTAGCAAAAAAGAAGGCAAAGCTTTTGCCAAGAAAGAGAAAGAAATGGAAGCCCGAGAGTTTATTGAGGTGGCTGTGTATGAACCGTTCAAAATAGCAACTGTGAACTGCTGCAAAGAGGAGCAAAATGAACTGCTACTCATCTATTGAAAGTATTTGTGATAAATTAACTTAAGAGATCTACATCTAAAGTACCCGATTTTAAAAGGTATTTATAATATTTTGAAACAGCAATAGAATTAATAATAATACTTTTTCCTTTAATAATTAATATCATCCATTTTGTTTAGCAGATTGTAATTTCTTACCAGCAATATTGAATCAAGAAAATTGGTGGCAGGCTTGAGGATATGGCAAATGGAGACGAGAAGTGGTTGACGAAACACCAGTGCGTCATGTTTTTGATGGGTTTGCTGCACTTGGGTGTTAATATTCTGGTCGTTCAAATTGGGAAGTTTCAGATCAACCAACCGAAAATGCCCACTAGAACTTGAACTCATCGATGATTCACTGTTAGCCATCTAGATGCTGAAGCAAAGCAAGATTGATTGAAAACTCTAATAATGTTTGGACTCAAATCAGTTTGTGGTATTATTTATGGCCATTCTGCTGAAGGATATTTAAATTACCAATTCTGAAGGTTGCACATGCCTTGCAGGTTGTATGTGCTGGATTGACTTTTGCCTGTTTACGTTTTAAGCTACCTGCCTCATTAAAAAGAAGGTTTTGTTTAATTATATATTAAGTTCCAGTTTGGATAGCATAACTTATAATTTATTAAAGCTTATCTATTATTATAAGTATTTATATACAAATTTAATAAGTGTTTAGATTAGCTTATAACTCCAGCTTATATCATAAAATAAGTAATTTTGAACTTATTTTCATAAGTTAAAAAATGTAGCTTATAAAAATAAGTGGCTGTGAAAACTTAAATGAGTTTATATAGTGGTTGTTTCTATGATATTTCTGGTGAAAAATAATCCTAACGAAAATTAAGAATTTCAGCCCTTGCCTATGGCAAATTCGAAAGACCAAACTATCTTGTTTCTCTGCTCCGCCATGGCGGAGTCATCTCTCCACGACTCCACCATTAACCATGCAGAAAAAGAGTGAGAGCAGAGACTGAGATTACAAAGAGAGAAGAAACACCGACAGAGGTAGAAAGGGAGAGGAAGATAAACTGATTATTGAATCCTATTTTTGAGAATCTGCTGAAAATTTTGCATATCCATGGAAGTCTTTAGATATAGCCACTACTTCCTAGAGCTCAATTTTCAACTTTTATTCTCTCCAATGGCAATTCAATGTGTGGGGAATTTTCTCTCTCCTTCAATCTCTCTCTTTCCTTAGTTTTCCTTGAGTCAATCTCAATTAACATCCCAGCTTATCTGCTTCATCACAATAAAATCGGCACATGTCAATTGGTTGACAGAAGGATGCAATTAAAGTGATTTCCATCACCCATTCTTTCATTTTTCTTGTTTACTGGTTTGTTTGCTTGTTGATATTCAATTCAGTTGTTCATTTGCATCTGCTACACCGTTTTGATTGACCTCGAATTTTCAGATTTTTGGAATCAAATTTCTACATCTATTCTAATTGGAAGCCATTTCTTCCTCTTGATTTCTGATTCTGCTCTACAATATTCACTTGAGTGGGATACATTATGCACACATTTGATTTTGGTTGATTATTTGTGCCCCGTTAATGCTTCTTTTTTTTTTTTTTCAAAAAGAAAAACCTATTATAATACTATGTTGGTATAATGAGCAAGTTCTATTTCTTGCTGTAAACTATATGTGGGAAGCATTTATCTATCATCATCGTCTACTTGTAGTAGATGAAATTTGCTTACAATGTTTATTGTGAATGAAAATTTACTTCTAAATTTACTCTGCATAATCTAACATGGCCGAAATAAGATGATCTCTCTGCCATGGGAGAAATGCTGAACCCATTGCTTGCTAGAGATATTATTTTTTAATATCTCAGTAAGAGATTTTTTGTCCAAAATCCAAATACATTTATCAAATCCTTATAAATGTCTTTTTGGATAATTTGCATGCATAAAGACACTTATATAGAGTTATATATCCAAACACTAATACTAACCATAAAAGCACTTATCGTATTATCCATCCAAATATAAAATAATTTAATTTAGAAAGAACTTATTGCAAAGAGCATGTTACATAAGGCCTAAGATTAAAACATTATATTATCAAATAAATATATAATTACCCTATTTAATATGTGTGGTTACTGTTACTAAAATTTATAAGTCAAAGCCAAAGCCTTAAATTAGAATGATGTGTGTACCAACAAAAAATTAGAATGATCTGACATATGTATCACTTAGCTACATATTATTAACTTTGGATACTTGCAAATAATTTCGTAAAAATCTTTTGAAGTGTTAAGAGTTTAACTATATTACATAATAGTATATATATATATATATAAAGAGTTTGACTATATTATAATTTAGTGATACCAATAATTATTTATTCACATAGTTTTGTACTCACTTCAAAAAAAAAAATTGTTTTGAAGTGTTGAGAGTTTAACATCATAACGTGCAGTAATATTTATCTGAGATTCCAACACATCTAATGATCGATGAATATGCTTCCAATCTGGACTAAATAGTAATTTAAAAGAAAAAATATATATCTAGAAGAAATAGACTGACTTTTTTTTTGGGTGGGGGATGCATTTAAAATAAAGTCATGGTTTTCAATTTTTGGTGAAGTCAAGATCTTCTAATATTAAAAATTTTAGAGTAAGTAGGTGAAATTATTTTTCTCAAAATTTTATTAAAATTACTATAAAGTCATAGACTAGTAAGCTATCATCTTCTTATAATAATTTTACAACCTGTAATACTCTTTAATATTTCTAAAACCAATCTAGGATTCAGGCGTGTTTGATGCAAGACAGTCTCTTTGAGGACTTAATATTATACAAGTTGTAATTAGAAAAACAAATTTTAATACAATTATTTGGAAATGGTTGTTAAGGTGTCACATATGTATTATAAAATTAACCATTATTTAGGTTATTTTTTTATTCAATGAGTTTATTTTCAATATAAACTAAATACAACTTGAAAAGCATTCCAAATCATATTCAAACATATCTCGCCCATAGTTGCAAATGGTTTATTCAACTAATTACAATGAGAAAGCATCCAAATCAAAGCTTTCATGATTATGTGGGTCGCCCATTCTTCTAATTAGAATTAGAGCCCGTTTGAATTGGCTTAGCTTTTTAAACAGCCAATCTTGCTACGGTTCATGTTCTCTCGATTTTGATAATCTTCCTTTGCTGTCTCTATCTGAATCCTTTTTTATATGTGTGTGGATTGTTAAGTTTTAGTTATTTTTTTGACAATTGAAGTCAAGGTCATTTAATATATATTGGATGATGACTAATGATGGTTCCCATGTGCAGACCCAACAAGTGGTAATTAGATATGTTTATTTTGCCTTAGCTTCAATCACCAAAAAAATTAATAAAAATAGGCTTTGATTTCATCATAAACGTCCCCACAAGTTATTTCTTTATTTATTTTTCCTCTGCTTGAGCAGAATGGCCATAAATAGAGACATAACACTGATTTGAGCTTGTACATTATTGGAGTTTTGGATCAATCTTGGTTTGCTTGTGCGTCTAAATGGCAGAGAGTGAGACATTGGTGAGTTCAAGTTCTGGTGAGCAGTTTCGGTTGGTTGATCTGAAACTTCCCTCTTTGACTGACGAGAATATTAAAAGCCAAGTGCAGCAAACCCAAAGAAAAAAGCGTTATGCACCGGTGCTTCGTCAACCACATCTCATCTCCATTTCTCATATCCTCAACCCTGCCACCGATTTTGTTGATTCAATATTGCTGGTAAGTGATAAGCAATTACAAACTACCGAATAAATAGTTTCAGTAGATCGATGGAAATTCATTTACACCAATTTAACACTTATTAAGTTCATATGTTTGCTGAAATGTATTCTAACCTTTTTGGTGACCCTAAAATAGATTTCTAGTTCTTCACTAGTAGTTTGAATCAGAATATTCAAAGAGTGATGCAATTTATTTCATACAAGATATTATGCTTCGTGATAGTATTTGACTTCAATCAAATTCACTTAAATCTTATTATATAATATAGCTAAGATCTTACACACTTTTCCACATAGTCTGCATATAGACTTCTTCTTGTTACGGATAGCTAACTCATATTTATTGGCGAAACTATTATGCTTATATATATAAGATTCTAAGTATAAGAGGAGTATAGTTCTATCTTTGTTTTAATTTTTCATTGAGCTTTTTTAACCTTCAGAATTTCTGACTTTCAAATGCATCCATGCAGGCCAAGAAAGTACCTGACAATGAAATTGAATTACTAACCTCTAATCTTTCGGAGTTTGATTCAACTTTTTCTAAGCTCATGGCGTTGGGAGAGCATGATTGTTTCGGCATGCTGACTCTCGAGGTCCATATTCCTTACAAGGCTTTTGCTTGTATTCATCCACAATGTTTCTGTATACCTGCATTCATCACTTTAAGTAACATAGTTATGGTTTTTATCTGCGTAAAATAGCACAACTCATCTATGTTCATATATGGTACTATCTGATTAAATTAACTGAACCCACACCTAAAGTTTAAATTGCACATAGATCAACCAAGAATATCTTGATCTCTTGCTATCTTGGATTTAAGGAGATATAAGGATATGGCATCAAGAGATATTTAAGACACCTTTCTTTGGTATGACTATTGAAAGTGATCTTATATTCTTAGAAATGTGAATGAACATATTTAGATAAACTTATTCCATGTCTCTTGTTAGATTCATTAGGTTTAATAATGTAACAATCCTTAGAAAAGCATGATCAGCCAAGCAATACAAAGCAAGCAAGAAAGTGAAGTCAGAATGAAGAGAGAAAACTCTTTATATTTCAATCTGATAAAATGTACAGTATACATATTGAGCTATATAAGCAAGAGACTAAGGTGCCACGTAGGCAGGCAGCTCAGCATTCACTAACTACCTTATAACATAATCTAATCACACTAACTAACTATGATTAATAGATTGAACTAAGACAAACTACAGTACAGCTGTCTAACTAATCAATCTAGTTATAAATAAACTGTACAAACTAATTAACTAACCAACTATTATTCTGTACATCCCTCCTTCAAGTTGGAGAGTGGGAATGATGGAAATCAACCAATCCCAACTTGGACAGAAGGAAATTGAACTGAGGTCCAGCAAGGTTCTTGGTAAATATATCAGCAAGTTGAGCTTTGGAAGAAATGTGCTGGGGAATGACAAAGCCTTCCTTATACTTATCTCGAACTAGGTGACAATCTATTTCAAGATGCTTGGTTCTCTCATGGAAGACAGGATTGGCAATAATGTGTAAGGCAGCCAAGTTGTCACACCACAGAGGAATAGGCAAAGTGAAGGAAATGCGAAAAGCATGTAAGATATATGTAATCCAAAGGAGTTCACAAACTGTAGTAGCAAGACTACAGTACTCTGCCTCTGCTGAAGATCTGCTAACAGTGTTTTGTTTCTTAGTCTTCCAAGAAATGAGAGAGGAACCAAGAAAGATGCAGTAACCAATGATGGACCTTCTAGTCTCCTTGCATGCTGCCCAGTCAGCATCACAGTAAGCAGTGAGATTAAAATCACAGGCAAAGGCAAAGAATAATCCTCTAGAAGAAGTCCGTTTAAGGTATTTCAGAACATGTATGGCTCCATTCCAGTGAGCCTGAGTTGGTGAGTGAATGTATTGACTGAGTTGGTGCATGGCATGAGTGATGTCTGGTCTAGTTAAGTTTAGATAGAGCAGACGACCAACAAGTCTTTTGTATCTATCTGGTTCAAACAGTAATGCACCAGCAGAAGAGAAATTTTTTCCTTTTGGTAAGGGTGTTGTTGTAGGCTTCGTGCCAAGCAAGCCAGCATCCCTTAAAATGTCTAAAACATATTTTCTCTGATTAACATAAGTACCCCTTTCTCCACGAGCAATCTCAAGACCCAAAAAATAATGAGCAGGCCCCAAATCCTTAATAGTGAAGGAATCATGCAAAATTTGTTTAACTTGAAGTATATCATGATCATGTGTACCCATAACTAAGACATCATCAACATAAACCAATAGAGCTAAGAAAGAGGATGGTGTATGCATAGTGAAGAGACAATGATCTTGTGAGCTCTGTGTGAATCCATAAGCTTGAAGTTTATCAGAAAATTCAATATTCCATTGTCTAGAGGCTTGTTTTAAACCATAAAGGGATCGCTTTAGTAAACATACCTCATTGGATTGTGCTTTGGTATAACCTTGAGGGGGATGCATGAAAACTTCTTCATTCAAATAGCCATGTAAAAAGGCATTATTAATGTCAAGTTGATGGAGTGGCCACTGTTTGGCAGTAACA
This sequence comes from Cercis canadensis, assembly GCA_003255065.1. NCBI lineage: Eukaryota > Viridiplantae > Streptophyta > Magnoliopsida > Fabales > Fabaceae > Cercis > Cercis canadensis. The sequence continues at coordinate 512,435 of QAOA01007268.1, read as the reverse complement.
ATTGCTAGAAAAATTCTCACTGTGACAAGCTTAGCAACAGGTGAGAAGCTGTCCTTATAATGAACACCCTCGATTTGATGATATCCCTTGGCAACTAACCTTGCCTTATATATATCAATAGTTCCATCAGGCAAGTACTTGATTTTATAGACCCATTTAGAGCCAATGGCCTTTTTTCCAGGAGGCAAAGGGACTAAGTCCCAAGTATGATTAGATTCCAGTGCTTCTAACTCTTTATTCATGGCTTCAAGCCACTTGTCATTTTTGCTTGCATGGTAATAAGAACGAGGTTCAGGAGTAGAAGACACATTTGCAAGAAATGACATGTATGAATCAGTGAAAAAAAGAGAATGATGATATGGGAAAGTAGGTGGTGTGTAACCTGAAAAACCAGGAGAAATGTTTGCAGTGAATTGTGTACAGCAGTTGATAAGTCTAAGGGAAGAAAGACATTTGACACAAAATCTGACATCCATACTGGTTTCATTTTTGGTCTAGAACTGTGCTGTAAGACAGGAGGTAAAGGAGTAAGTGGGAGAGAGTGAGAAGGCTGAAGTGATGGGGAATGAGAGGAATGATTTTCTGGTATGACATCAGTATGTAGGTCAAGAAAGCTAGAATCTGGTATGGCATCAGCAGGCAGGTCATGAGAGCTAGAAGGAATGTCAGAGATGTGAATATCAGTTTGAGTAGGTAGGATAATTGCACGAGAATCAGGTGCAAGAGTATCAATAGGAATAAAAGGAAGTGACATATCACTGGGGTCAAGTGAAAGATGTGCAAAAGGAAAAACAGTCTCATGAAAAATGACATCACGAGAAGTGGAAATGTGGTGAGTGAGTAAGTCATAGACTCTATAAGCTTTCTGTCCTGGGACAAATCCTAGAAAGATGCATTTGGATGCTCGTGCCTCAAATTTGTCTTTGTGAGTGTGTGTATTAGTTGCATAACAAAGACAACCAAACACCTTGAGAAGAAGATAATCTGGTTTGGTGTTATTTAATAATTCATAAGGAGTTTTCCAATCTAAGAACTATGATGGTAATCTGTTTATGAGATAAGCAGCCATTAAGAAGGAGTGTCCCCAAAATTTAATAGGTAAGTTGGCTTGAAACATAAGGGCTCGAGCAATTTGTAAGAGATGCCAGTGTTTTCTTTCAACAATTCCATTCTGCTGAGGGGTATAAACACAACTCCTATGGTGAAAAATGCCTAGTTTGGACAAGAAAGATTGACACTCAAGACTAGTGAATTCAGTCCCATTATTAGTTCTAATGCATCGAATGTGTTTTTGAAACTGAGTATGTATCATTTTAAAGAAAACCTTAAGTCTTTCAAGGGTTTGATGCTTATGTCGAAGTAAAAACACCCATGTAGCTCTATTGTGATCATCTACCACAGTAAACATGTAATGTGCTCCTGTGATAGAGGCTCTTTTGTATGGTCCCCATAAGTCTATGTGTATAAGATCAAAAATAGAGTCTGATCTAGTAGTGCTAATGGGAAGGGAATCCTGTGTTGCTTAGACTTATGACAAACATCACATGGTGAGGGTAGTGTAGAACTGATACCAGTTAGAAATGGAAGATGTTGTAAAGCCTTCAAAGAGGCATGGCCAAATCTGGTATGCCACAAGAGTATTGGAACTTTATTTTGAACAATATCAGGATTACAAGGTGAAGTAACTGAATTACAAGTGGAATTGATGAGAGCATTCTGTTTATGATACGAAAGGGAAGAAACAGGCTGAATGAAGGATGATTTGTCTAATATGTATAAGTTCCCAATGACTTTAATATGTATAAGTTCCCAATGACTTTACCAACTGCCAGAACAACCTCAGTCTGTAGGTCCTGCAAAATGCATTTATCAGGGTAAAAAATAAATTGAATTTTAGCTGTTTGGGATAGTTTTCTGACTGAGAGTAAGCTGAACTTAAAACTAGGTACATATAGAGCATCTGTCAATATCAATTTGGGACTGAGATATATATCTCCTATGTGATGAACAAGTTTAGTTGTTCCATCAGGTAAGAAAACTGGTGTGAGGTGTTTCATTGGTTGTTTATGGTGAAGAAGACTAAGATCAATGCACATGTGATTAGATGCGCCTGTGTCTACTATCCAAGTACCAAGATCTATATTACTAACAGATTGCAAAGCAAATTGAAGAGTTTGGTGTGTAGAAGTACCTGCAAAATCCTCAATGTGTGCAAAGTTGACATAATGGCCTTCAAGACCGCCTTGTCCCTTCATCAGTTTGGAGAATTCTTGCTGAATTATCTCTGCCAATGTAGCTCTTTGATCAGTGAATTTGTCAACAGAATTGTCTACATTGAGATCTAAAGGAGTATCTGCGAGATTGGGTATGAATTTTCCTGCTGTAGTTGGTTTATAACGTTGATCCTTTAATGCTTTATACCAATCAGGATAGCCATGTAGATTGAAACATAAATCTTTAGTGTGACCACTCATATTGCAGTGTGTACATTTCTCACTTCTTTTGTCATTGTTATTCTGCTTCTTGAAATTGCCTTTACCTCCACTAGAGCCTCTCCCCATAGGTGCCTTCACAAACATGGCAGAGTTATCAACCTTCCCCATCATATGAACTTGTACCTCTCTTTGCTTCTCAATTCTTAATATCATCGAATAGGCTTTGTTAATTAAAGGCAAAGGATCCCTCACCAAAATCTAGTTTCATAGATGATCAAAATCATCACTAAGTCCCATCAGAAACTGCACCAACTTGGTTGAATGAGCAATGTCCGAGACCTTCTTGGTAACATCACAATTGCAATGTTTATAGGTACATTGTGGAGTTGGTTGAACACAGAGCAGCTCATCCCACAGTTTCTTCATTTTAGTGAAATATTGCACCACAAACTGATTTCCTTGAGAAACAATACTGATTTCACGTTGAATTTGGTAGATTTGTGGTCCATTGGACTCACCAAATCATTCTTCTAACTCCAGCCACAATTCCCTAGCAGTTGATGCATAAAGAAAGGCTTCAACTATTTCTTTTGAAATAGAATTCAAGATTCATGATCTAATCATGCAATCCACCCTAATCCACTAGTCATAATCAGCAGATTCTTCTTCTGGCATAGCACATCTGCCATTGATGAAGCCAAGCTTCACCTTTGCTCCTAGAGCAATTTTAATCGAACGATTCCATGACAGATAATTATTACCTGTCAAGGGAGTTGAAACAAGTTGCATTCCCAGATGATCTGAGGTTGCTAACACCAGAGGATCTCCATTGAAGGTGCTTGTGGTTTCCCTATGTGAAGTTGCAGTTGCATTTCCAATTTCTGTTCCAGTTGCAGATTCCATCGTCAATCGAATGGATGCAAAATCACTTTCCTAATGCTGCTTCAGAGAACGATCAAGATGCGGATGTAGCAAATCTGGATCGATTTGCTCTGATACCATGTAATAATCCTTAGAAAAGCATGATCAGCCAAGCAATACGAAGCAAGCAAGAAAGTGAAGTCAGAATGAAGAGAGAAAACTCTGTATATTTCAATCTGATAAAATGTACAATATACATATTGAGCTATATAAGCAAGAGACTAAGGTGCCACGTAGGCAGGCAGCTCAACATTCACTAACTACCTTATAACATAATCTAATCACACTAGCTAACTATGATTAATAGATTGAACTAAGACTAACTACAGTACAGCTGTCTAACTAATCACTCTAGTTATAAATAAACTGTACAAACTAATTAACTAACCAACTATTATTCTGTACAAATAAGAAACAGGATTTCAACCTCTGGTATTAGGTGGCAATGTATAATATTGGATTCCAATATTTAATCTCCCATCAATGTACCAAATACAGTAATATAAATCAAGAATCTAAGATAACATGGTGTTTGAAGTTATGAAGTGAAGTTATAAGATTGGTCTCCTAATTTCCTTTTTACATTTAAATCTCCTCGATAAAAACACCTCCTATATGATTCAATAAACCTATCTAATTAAAAATTTAGCATATAAAAATTTAAAATAATTAATCTCTCCTGCCTCTTAGATTTTAAAAATTAGATATATTTTATATAGTATATATGCATGTGTTATAGAATGATTTTAATTATCCCACATCTGCCCCTGCACCTCATATACCTACAGTACAAACATCATTTCTTTTGTAATATAGTCAAGGTTTTTGTATGCCTGCAGTAACAAGCATCTAATTTTATAGCATCCTAAATTTTAAATTGATTCATATTAGACCCACTTAAACTTTTTTGTTGTGATTTATATTCTTTACACGTCTTACACCTAGTATCCAAATAGCATTTTGTTACGATTTCTACTTTCAGATGGACGAGACCGCAAACAAAGTTGTGCAAACGTTTGAAGAGATTAATATTAACAATGAGTCAATGAATATACTTGGATCTTTATGGTACTTATCATGGGATGCAAAGGCAGTAGTTTTTATGGGCTGGTTCGTTTTCAAATTTTTGGAGTTCTTGGGGTTCTTGCTTCATGGTCCAAACCAACCATTAATTGAATTAGCATCATCAGTGGCAGCCTTGAAGGAAAACCCTCTTTCCATTGTGGGTTCCCCCCTTGAGAAATTTCAACTGCCACTCGATCAGCTTAACAGTCTTATCAAGATCACATTGGAAGTGATCCAATATATCTGTGAAGTAACTTTGCTGTCTGACACAGAGTACACCACAGAAGACCTCTTCTCAACGGGTGTGCATTGGGCAATTCTGAGTCTGGTAGCCTGCTACATTCAAATTACTTTGCTCATGCAAAATGGGTAAGTTCTTGTTAATTTCTTTCCATTAAGTCTCATATTTAAGTTTATTTAGTAGGGAACCTATGAAGCCTAACCAGGTTAAAATCAGGCTAATTGGACTGTCTAATCAAGTTTGGTATTCCCAATAACTAAACAATAAAAGGGAATTTCATTATGAGCCCAAAAATATTGATTACTTTGGTCCAGAATGGGAGTTTTGAGAGGGAGGTAACACTATCCCACTATAAGGGGAGGTGGCAGCATAGACAACCAGAGAAAATATATAGATTGGCAAAAACTCACATATTGTTAGAAGACTTAATCAGGTGTTTCAACCATTCTATTTCTTTTATATTATATTGTAGCAAAATTTCTCATAGAATCCTGGATCCAACATTCAGGGGAATTTTTTAAAATTCTCTTGAATATACTAGGCCAATATAGAGAATGCACCCTTAAGATCGCCAGGCAGAGATTTAGTCTTAGTGTGCAAAAGCTTGCCCGATAATACTCTTATTGTTAAAACAAAATAAAAATAAAAAGATTTATCATATTTACTAGTTAGATATAAAATTATTCATGGGGCTTCATTTAACAACTTAAGTTTTCAGGTCGAATCGGTTCTTAACATGGTATCAGAGCTTCTTTGACCAAGTAGTATTGTCCACGCTTCAAGCCCAAAGGGCTTTCGAGTGTAACTTTTGGGTTAAATCAGTTCTTGACATTACTTACAATTAATTTGATAAAAATCACACATATTGTCCTCTATTTATACACTTTGTTCCATAATACAATTAGACAGTCAAGTTTATGTGCTTGAATATCATATTTTAGGCTGTTATTAGAGGTAATACCAATTTCAAATGGTAAGTATGATATTTGAGAGAAAGTGCAACAAGATGACTTGGCAGTATATATGCCCAAATGAAAGGATTTCGGGACATCGCAAACATTTAAACGGAACTGAATGTGTTTATATACATTTTTGCATATACAATTTGATAGACAAGTGCGTTGCACGAGTTCTAAAAAGTTAATTAATTATATTTGTAAATCGATCATTCATTTGATCATAGAAATTAAACAAAAAATAATGCAGAAAAATAACTTTAAAAAGAATAGAAGAGAAATAAATTCAAATTAAGAGAGAGCAACAATTAGAAGATAAGGAAATTTGGGATGATAGAGATTGCAACAAATAGTTTCTCAAAGATAAAAATATTTTGTTTAGGAAAGAATTTCCAGAAGAACAGGTACCTTTGTATTTATCGGGAAAAAAAAAAAAGATAAATTTTGTAAGTTTTTTCTTAATTAAGTAGCTATGGTATTTTATTTTAAAAAGAGATAAGGCTATTTTTGGCAGTGATTCTACCACATCCATGCTTCTATATATAGATAGATAAATAGAAATGCATAGGTATAGATAATGAGACATATTATCACATTTTGCATGTATATATGGAACATAATCGAAGAAAAAATACTATGTTAAGATGAGTAAAATCATAGTCATGCTGATTGTGATATCTTTATTTTCTCCTTTTTATTTTTGACTCAGGAAACTATTCAATATTCAAGGGCTCGTCTAATTTAGTTTATATAATGCTTGTTTTGTTTGATAGCGAAGTGGCATTGGAATTGTCTCACCTAATTTCCAGTCTTGACTACATCCTTAAGGACCTCAAGCACCAATACATAATTTGCAAACCACAGATAGGTATGTATATACATTTTTTATCATATAATATTGAGAGATATTATCACTTGAAATCATGATCTTCAATTAGAAATATTTTTAATCACACAATCATTAATTTAGACTGAATTAAGTGTTGGATAATACATATTACATTACATATATTCTCAAAATTATTATTAATTACTCTATACAGAGGAGATGGAGGCTCATATGCAATCCAATGTATTGTTTGAAGATATTTTGAAGTCTGACACTCACATTGAAGTCTCAGAGCTCGTGAAGAGTTTTGTACACTCTAAAGATGGTCGCCAATCACTTATTGATGGCTCTACTATGTCCAAGGTTAGTTAGTATCTGTCTAGATTTGTTCCGGTCGAATATTTCTTTTTCGGATGCATTCCAACTATGCAATTATATACATTGTGACAAGTTTGAGAGAAACATGAACCCTAAAAGTAAAAATTTTCTTAGACCAAAAACAGTAGAATTCATCCTTGTTTTCTTCACTTTTTGAATTAATTTAAATTTAAGCACAAGATAGAAACGGACTTGTGTTTTGTACACACTGCACTCCTAATGGCTTTTGCATGTAGGAGTGTACTATAAATATAACTTTTTCTTAGTCTTTTTTCTATCAGTTTAAGCTTTCAGAATCATTAATTAGTTCATACATCATCCAAATGGGATAAACTATATTGACTTTCATTCTGTTAATTTATCACAAACAATGTTAATTTTTTTTTTCTTCTATTAGATGTTCATCCTCATATTGACAATAGATCTACAGCCATAAACTATTGAAGTGCATAAATCTGCGGTTAAAAGTGGTTGCTCTACAGTTATAAACTATTAATAAAAGAAAAGTCATAGTGTATATAATTTATTTCATTTTGCGGGCAAATTTGTAACACTTCAAAAATCTAACAAAGGTTTTGTATTAATTGGAGATCATAAGATCCTTAAACTTACTTTACAAAAAGTGTGATACACTGTCTCTTACTCTGTAGTTTTTCTCTTTTTTATCCAAAACAGGTTGACCTAGAGGTGCTAAAGGAAAAAGGTGTCTTATTCTTTATTTCAGACCTAGACATATCCGCTGAGGAGATTTCAAGACTATTAGAAATCTATGAGAAAATAAGAGAAGAAGATTACTACAAGATTGTGTGGATTCCATTTGTATTGAAATGGACAAAAGAGCTGAGACAGAAATTCGAAAATTTGAAATCCAAGATGCCATGGTACATAGTGTGCTATGATTCACCAGTTACAGGACTCTGGTTCATCAAGGGACGCTGGTTCTCCACTCACAATCCTTCATTTGTTCTAGTTGATCCGCGACATGGAGATGAATACGTGATTTGTCCACCAAATGAAAAGAAGTACCGAGTTAAAATTTATTTAAACATCAAAAAAGAAAAGAGCTTCCCCTTCACACGCTTGGTGATCAACTTTGGTTAGTAGTAACATTATTAAACTCACTCACTCACTCACAGACACTCAAACTAAGGTGATTGTTAATTTTTTATTTTTTTTTTGGGTATGTCAGCTAACTTTTACTTGGACTCATAAGATTTGGATAATGCTTGTCTTTTGAAGTTTTTCTAATTGAAAAAAAATATAAAAATAGGTAGATCAGCTTACGTTATGCTGTTGTGTTTCAAGTGTAGGGAGTATGAATAAATTTGGGAGGGTCAAAATTAACTTGTAAACGTTTTTAATGTTAAGGGTCCTATCTTATAGTATTATATATTCAGATACCCATATTAATGTCTTTTATCCCAGTTCAATTTTCAATTTTATGATTAATTGATTAAGTCATAGGATCAAAGCCATTTTTATTTTGATTAAACTTTAATTTAGGAGCATTAGCTTTTCATGACATTGCAGATATTGATGTGGCTAAAAATTTGATTTCTTGCAGAATTGGTTTATTCTGCTTCACCAATGCTTCCAGAACTGTATTCAATACATACTGCTGGCACCCAACAAAACAACCCTTCCAGTGGTTTCGCAGGTTTACTTTCCAAATCCAAGAATACAACAGGTAGGTAGTTATCACTATCATATTCATTTAACTTCAAAATGAAAGTTCGTATTTTATTATTTCATGAAATTATATAAATCTATAACAAACTAATTAAGACAACGTTCAATCTTTTGCAGGAACCAAGAAATGAAGGAGATACACCAGCGCACACACCACAAGTGGCCTAAGGACCTTCTAAAAAGATTGAAGTCTCTGTCTCAATCACCATTCCCCTATATCATTAGCTAGAAACTCTAACTTTATCTATTGGTAAAAAGAGGCAAGGAGTGAGATCTCATAATATTAGATTCCATGGATGACCATCTACACCAGCAAGTGAATTAGATAATTATTCAGAACAAATAAAGGTGAAAATATAGCTGGGGGCTGGTTTTCATGTCGCGGCTCAATCAGAACTAATGAAGTTTTGCCAATGGAGATCAGCCATTGTCCCTTAATGTACCAGAGACCTACAGCTGGAGAATTGTAGAACACTATGTACCATAGCATTTTGGATTGTATATTTTTGAATTTCTGTCTCTGCTCTTTTGTCCATTTCAGCAAATGGAACCCACACATTTTTATAGTAATCTTCTTCTTTTATTTACTCATAGATTTCTGAAAGTCTTGAAATCTCCTTACTATATATCTAGGTCCAAAATCAAGAATTTCCTCCTAAAATTGGAATTGAAATCTCTCTACTTTTAAAAAGGTTCATGGATTAGCATAATAAAACCTTATTAATAATAATAAATGAAAAGTGTTCAACAAAATGAAAGATAAAATTGAAAAGGAAAATAAGTTTAAAATAAAAATAAAAACTTTCAACTTTAAATAACAACCCTACCAATGAATATTATTTAAAATCATAAAACTATAAAAGAAAAAACTAAATTCTTAAGATTTGTTTTATTTTTGGTCAACGTACATTTTGAAAAAGTTGAAAGTTACACATAAAAACGAAATCATACAGCTTGTACTGATGATATGAAGTGGTTTCTTTGGTAGTGAAAACCTCTTCCTCTCTAGTTTAGTTTGCATCTTTTATGGCGATGATGTCCCTTATTTAATTTAATATAATCAAATAATTTGTACTTGAGTGATACTGAAATCATACTTAAAATTTGTGAGTTATGTATTCGAATCTAAAATCGTAACAAATAAAAAAAAATCTAATACATAAATAATACATGTTTATATATATAAATATATTTTTTAATATATACCCACTAGAGATGTAGTTGCACTCACCAATTGAAAAGATCCCTTGTTTTTTTGGCTGCTAAGATTTGCTGGGGAGATCCCCTAGGCCTTTGGTTCAGAATAATAAACTGAGAAGGAATTACCAATAGTGGGCTATACTTTGGTGTTTAGTAACTTCAAGCCCAATAGACTAAGCATTTAACCATGCCTTTCAGATCCGAGATTGAGGCGAACTCTGAACGGCCCTCAAGCTCAATACTCGTGGGAGTTTCTTTGGCATAAAATATAAATCTTAAGCAACAACAAATGAAATTATTTTGGCCGATTATTTTATTTAATACTACAGTGGTACGAATATCATTTGTTTTTTTATAATAAAAAAAAAGACACAAGTGGTACCATTCGCAAAATTGATGCAAAAAGGAAAAGGGTGGAATAATTTGTGATGTTCTTGTTGTTGGTCCAATAAAATAAAAATATCTCAAAATTAATTATATTTGGGGTACAAATATCATTAATATTAGTGAATAATTAGTTGATCGTTTTTCTAAATTTCATAAAAACTTGGGAAAAGAATCTTCAATGCCAAAAGTTGAGGAAATTTTTTTCTATTTAGTCTCTTATGATAATTATATATTAAATATTATATAATAGTTATCTATTTTACATATGATGACTACATATATATAAATATTGAATTTATTATTCTTAAGTACTTGATATTAAAAAAAAAATTCAGTTCTAAATACTTTTAGTTTAGTACTTATCATGCCACATAAAATGAAAAAATTATCTCTCAATATTATTTGACTATCCTTTTGTATCATATAATTATTCCACTTACATATATTTAAAACTAATTTATCTTTTACTCAAACATCGAATACCTAAACATAATAAACTTAAAATATTTCAAGCACTTTGACCTAATAATTAGTCTTTGTAGACTTATTTACCTATATGTAATAGGGTGAAACTTATATACCAGAATATTATAGTTTTAGGAAAAAAAATTATAAAAAAAAAAGAGCTGTTGGACGGCGTGGGCCCCACCGGACACGCCGAGGGACCCACGGCGCATCCCAAGGGAACATGCCACCCCTCGGGCGGCGTGTCCCTTCTTGTCCCATGTGGCAGGGCTGGCAGAGCTTGCGTGTGTGAGCTGCGTTTGACCGGCCATCCTTCAGCCCCTGCGTCACCACGTGTTGACTCCCTAGCGAACCGATTTTTGGCCGAATCAATTGGTGACACGCGTGGCTCTCTATGCATGCCTTTTTCTGGGCAAAATTTCCTTCTTCCTCTGCTCGTCCGCCCCTCCCTTCTCACTTCTCCTTTGCTCATTTTGCTTCTTTGCTCCGTAGCTTCATTGCTTCTCTGGTGTTTTGTTTTTCTTCTTGCTTCTTTGTTTCTTTACTTCTTCTCATATTTTTCCTTTTGCTCTTGGAGTAGAATTTAATTTTTTTTGTTACTTTGGGAGACTGTATCCACCAGCAAGGTTGTTGTTCTTATTATTTTGATCTCTACTTAAATTTATTTTGACTATCATGGCGGATCAAAATGTAGTACTAGGACCAGCAGACCTCACTCTATTGACTGAACAAATAAATCACATTTCGACGAAAGTGTGGAATATTGGAGTAAGTAATTTATAAATATTTGTATGAAATTGAGTAAACTGGATCCACATAATTCCATTCATTGAGCGAAGCAGATGCGCAAGCAGATATTGCATGCGAGCATGGCAAATGTAGGGCTTTAAATTTACCGCAACTACACCTCCCCTCATTCAGATTGACAATAAACGTCCGTCCAGCAGTCCTGGTTCTCATATTATACCTCTCATCTACCTCAAATAAACCGGTGTCCCTATTAAACAATTGAGGTTTATGTGATGACGTCTCTCGTGCGTTATCCCGCATTTTAGTCATTGCATATTCGGTCCACCGTTGTCCAACAGCTTTCATATTACCAGTTTCGTCCCACTTTTTAGTAAAAATGATATTCAGCTTGTAATATGTCGCTCTAACCAAGGCTGTAATCGGCATGTTGCGAACACCCTTTAATGTGCCATTAATGTTCTCAGCTAAATTAGTGGTCATCATACCGTAACGTCTCCCCTCAGTATCTCCTTGCAAAGTCCATTTCCTCTCATCCAAATCTTTTACATAATTCCATGCTCGATTATCTTCACATCAATTTTAAATATCCCTCATAAGCTCTTTAAATTTAATGGTTTCAAATTGACTACCTGTAAAATTGAGTCATGACATTTAATATTAGGATTGACTCGTAAGTAAACTAAATATATTGTTTTGCTAATGATAAATATATTCATGAAAATTTAGGCATACCTGCAGCGTATATCTTCATTTTTATGGCTTTATTTTTTAAATGTGTATTACAGTTGCTGACGACATGTCGCAAGCAGAAGAAATTGTGCTCAAGTGGAGGACTCCAACCCACACTAGCATCTGCAATTGAAGATAGTATACTTACATGACGATCAGAAATTATCGCCAAATTTTGTTGTTCTTGAACAACGTGCTGACGCACTAAGGTCAAAAACCATGTCCATGCATCTTTAACTTCACCTTCGACAATAGCAAATGCAAGAGGTAATGGTGACTTGTCGCTATCTTGTATTGAAGCAATCAGCAGTGTACCGTGATATTTGTCACTCAAGAAAGTTCCATCTACCTGAATCATAGGCTTACAAAAAGGAAATGCATCGACACAGGCTTGAAATGTCCAAAAGACACGGCGAAACAACATCTCATGAACATTTGAATGACTTCTGACCTCATTATTATCTAACAATCATTAAACAACAGTTTCAGGGTTTGTCGCCCGCATTGCTGCCATCCATCTCGGTAAGAGATTATAACTCTCTTTCCAATTGCCAAATAATTTTTCAATGCACTTCTGTTTTGCTAACCATGCTTTCCTGTACGATACTCGGTAGCCATATTCTACCAATATTCGCTCCTGTATCAACTTAATTGATACATCATGACTCTCTTCAACCATTCCATGAATGCTTGACGCAATCACATAAATATCTAACTTCTTGTGATCTTGCGTTATCATGACATTTGTGCAAGTATGAGGACCGTTATACTTTCTGATCTCCCATAATCCGCTATTGCTCCTTTGACATGCTCGAACCCTCCAATTACAACCAGTAGCTTTGTTTGGCCACTCAACATTCCATGCAGTTAAATGCGACTCATTCACAACAAATGACTGGTGCACTTGCATTGAATATTCTTTCACAGCAAGTTGAACATCATTTTTTGTTGAGAAGTGTTGCCCAATTGACAACTCTCGACCTCTTTCCCACTCTCCATGTTCACCTAATATCTCAGTGTCATCCCTAATTTGCATGGCATCCCAGTTAACTTCTGAATAAACCGGCAAAGGTTCACTATACTGCAATGATTGTACCATTTCTGGTATCGGACCACCGGATTCATATCCCAATGGTTGTACATTTAAATCCAAACTAGCTTCATTTTCTTCATCACTGCATACATCATCTCGTTCTAACATAACATCTTCATCATCACTTGACGTAATTAAAGGATCACCACTTACTTGTTCGCCTTCGTCTGCTACTAGATCCAGATTTGTTTCATGTTCTTCAATGCCTCTCCACTGTCCAATCTCTGAATTGAACCACTGTTCATCACAACTATAGTCACGACTTTCCGTCGGATGAACATTTTGACTCGAACTAGGCATGCCAAACTGTAATCCAGCCAAGTCAACATGTGGCCGATAACAATTGTCAGTTTCTACTCCTGTTTGACTATGCACTTGAACTGAACAAGGTATTGAACTTGACCCACCAACATCAGCTTCATCGATCTGAAAATTATTGCCATCATGTTGCCTGGTTTCAGTCTCAATAAAAAGCTCCATTGCTCCGAGATTAGCATGCTGTTTGTGACTTTCATACATGCACATTACATCCTCATCACCCATGAGATCAAGTACACCATAATATAAAGGGTTAGCTGACATTGGAAATCTATATTTGATGTTCTTAATCACTTTATTAGAATTAAGACATAATTTTTGTTGTATCAGCTCCTTAAGACTATATAGTCTAACTTCACGTTTCAACATCATGCATACAGGATTCGCACTTTCATATGTAATTAATTATTCTCTCTTATATACTCGACCATTATGATAAATGAAGATCATCATTTTTATCCTAAATTTCAAATGAAATATATCATATTTCATGAATAATAATGTATAATAATATATAATACTCATAACAAGTTTAAGCTAAATACATACATTTATTTTTAGTAATATTAATGAAAAACATAAATAATTACATATTATCAATCTTGCAATTAAAAATAAATATGCTACTGTAATATAAAATTAGTGCATAAATATTATCAAATTTATTTATACTAATATTTTACTCTAAACATAAGCTCTTTAAAACTTATCAAATTTATAATGAAAAAAATAATTACTTACATTAAGAAATAATTAAAATCTAAACGTACCTTGTAAAGTAGAGTTCCACAAGAGAATGTGATGAAATTTTAGACCCGAATTTTGTAATACAAATTTCTCTCCTGCAACCTATCACTATTTTTTCTCTGAGAACGAAAAAAAATTTATGCTCCACACCAGAATGAACGAAATTTTTGCTTCTGCTTTGTGAAAACTGATTTCCACGGAGGTGTATATATATACTTCGAACACGCNTGCTTTGTGAAAACTGATTTTCACGGAGGTGTATATATACACTTCGAACACGCCACAGACAAAATTCTACGCGCCGGCTGCCATTTGGCATGGGCTGTGGGGACACGCCATGGGTCCCACAGCGTGTCTCTACAGGAAATGCCATTCAAATGAAGTTGACACACGCAAGACTGGGAAAAGCTGCCACATGGGACAAGAGGGGACACGCCGCCCGAGGGGTGGCACGTTCCTTTGGGACGCGCCGTGGGTCCCCCGGTGTGTCCGATGGGGCCCACGCCGTCCAGCAGCTTTTTTTAAAAAAAAATTTTGATTTTCCTAAAACTATAATATTATGGTATATAAGTTGTACCCTATTACATTTAGGTAAATAAATCTACAAAGACTAATTATTAGGTTAAAGTGCCAATATTTCATATAAAAAAAATTCATAAATATTTTACATATAACTATATATATAAATACACCAATATTCTAGCCATTTTAGAAATGTGCCAAGTGCCGACCCGAAGGTCTTTTCCGTCAAATTCTCGCACTTCCCTAAAAAGTTACTTAAACACGAAAGAGAGAAAAGCCAATATGCGAACCATCACACACTGGCCAGAGTCCTGAACCGGACTAGTTTGCCTCTGTTTCTGTCCCCTCCTTCTGCTTCCTCGCTTCTTCCTGAGAATTTTTCTCGAGAAAATTCTGTTTCTCGCGTAGTTTTCCTGAGAAAGTGACAGAAAATTTCAGAGCTTGGGCTCTCGTAGCAACAATGAGGGTATTGCTGTCGCTAGATGATACCAAGGTCCCATCGACCTCAGCTCCACAACCACCCAGCTCTCACCCTGCTTCCGGCAATACCAATCCCAGGCATAGGTAAGAAAATTCACTGATTAAAAATGGGTTTTTCACTTCATCGTTCCTTCTCTAAATTCCTTTCTGAATTCTACATTCTGAGCAGACGATCTAAATTTACCAATTGGTAGATATAGATAATTCTTTCAAATATTTGAGTTTTAGTCTTCTCCTTTGTCCCATTTTATTATAGTCATTATCATTTTTAAACACGTACTTCCTTTTTCCAGTACGGTAGTACAGGATTAGAATTTTTGTTTAAGCAAATTCTGAGAAAGAGAAAAAAAAAAAGCTGAAAATTATTTTTTGGGGCAGTGATTGGTTAATTTTGCTTTGATATATAGACTTTCTTAGGCCCATTGGGATAATCCCTGTTATAAAATTCTCGATGAAATCAGTTACTGTTTCATTTGATTGTCCTCTGTTGTGGGCCTACCCTGTGATTTGCAATTGAGGCTTTGCATAGTTGAGCTGCATATTAAATAATGTCACAGCTTGATGTTTTGAATTTCAAATTTTCTTTGATATTCCATTTTATGTAAAGCTTAAGTCTATGTGTTGGAGATGTTATTGTCCAGTTGACTCTGTCTGTGCTTTATATTGCTTAAGCTGATTCATGATCTTTCTTATCAGTTTTCCCAGTTGTAGAAATGTCCTTCTACTTTTGGTAAGGAGGGAGGTGTCTTCTCAAACAAAGCAGTCATCAAAGAGACTAGGAGGAGGATTTTCTAAGGTTTCCTGTGCTTCACTTGGCCCTGAAGTGGTGCATGATCCAAGACGTGGTCTTCTTTCATGGTATGGTCTGGGTCTGCGTTGATTTTATATTTCGTCCTTATTATGTTGTGGCTCAGATTTTATTGCTATTCTAGGGTAGAGGCTGAATCATTGCAGCATTTATCAGCCAAATATTGTCGATTATCACCTCCTCCAAGGTCAACTATAGCTGCAGCCTTCAGTCCTGATGGGAAGATGGTAGCTTCTACACAGTGAGTCCTATTTTATTTTTTGTTCATTTTAGTTAATGATGGGATAACAATTTTGCACGGACTTACTCTTCATATATTGTTGTGTTCCTCCTCCTGCAGTGGGGACCATACTGTAAAGATTATTGATTACCAGACGGGGAGCTGCTTAAAGGTTTTGAGCGGTCATCGAAGAACCCCCTGGGTGGTATGTCTGTATTGTTGTCTCTGTTTTCTTCTTAATTTCCTCTCCTCTATGCACTGTGTTGCAAAAATAGAAAAATGTTAAAACAATAAGTTTTGACATTGCAAATCTAAAGACATGCTAAAATTTTAACTATTTGAGGCTTTAATCTGCTTCTGATATTTCATAAAGGTACTGTTATCAGTTGCTGCTTGAAGTTTTAGAGATAGGCAATGTGGAACAAGACATTAATCTTTGCTAATTGAGCTTTACATATGTGATTGCCGTATTAATGCATGCCATAAGATTTCCACTTGGAATACACTGTTGTCCTATTTGACTTCATCTTAATCTGTGGGACCATATATTATCTACCATGTTATTAGAGCATGGTTCACTATAAGATTATTGGTTCAAGTCTCATTAACCTCCCTTGTAACTTGAAACATTTCATGTGCAAGTTATTTTTAGAGGACTGTTAATCATATTTGGTCCTTATGATTCTAAGAAAGTAAACCCAATTTTTTAGTGAATAGACTGCTTGGCTGTTAAGAAAGTAAGTGAAGATCTGTATGATTCTAGAACCCAGCCCCTTAATTTGAGAAAGGAATCAGCATGTCAGGTGGAGCATTGCAGCTTCAGTTGTAGAATGCACTTCAAGATGGAAATGCACACCAGCATATGGAAAAATCCTTAACTTTGGCAGTTCCCATGATGTTTGGACAAGGCTCAGAACTGTGACAGAAAGGAGATAGATGCTGAATCTTTTTCTGCAGTTGTAGAGGTGTCTAGGCTTTTCTCTAAACTCAAAGATGGGCTATACAGAGTGTAATTAAATAATGATGATGACAGTGCCCATGTGATTCTGGATTTAGACTCTGATGGAGAGGACAACAAAAATTCTTCTTTTGCAGGCACTGAGGTGGGATGTGATGAAGATTACATTGATTCCTTTTATGAAGATGATGAAGGTCTGCTTCTGGCTGAATTAAGGGTTGCATATAAACAACCAAATTTTTTAGTAGGGTGTAATGACGCAGATTGTAAATTACAGGGAGTGATGGAGCTTTTTCAACAATAAAGTGCTGGGGTCAATGAAAATTTTAGTTTAGGCTTCTAGGATAACGGACAGGACAAGATTAATCTACCAGAAGATGTTTCTGTTAATGCTCATATTGAAGAAGGAATTGTCCCTTGTCCATATGATGAAAAGCTGACACCATTTGGTCAAAGTGAGAGGATCCCAGAGGAAGAAGTTATATCCATTGTGCTGTTAGGCAATGCAATTGAAAAACCAGACCCACAATCCCTTCTTGATTCTTTGGGGTTAAAGTTGGTTTGTCTGTCAGAAAAGGAGGCTAAGGTGGAGTCTTCTCCAAAGACCTGTAGTAGGAAGAAGAAGGTGGAAACGGAATTCCAGAGATTAGCCACCACAGTAAATTATTGGGGATGTAAAGGAAATAGAGGGAAAAAATAGTTTTTATGCGAGTTTTGAAGTTGGCTTCTGTTTTGGAGGATGAGGGAGGGTAATTTTGAGCATATTTAATGAATATTCCTTTTTCTGTGGAAGCTATTTTTGAGGAAGCTTGCTAGTTATAATGTTTGGGACAGCTGTGTTTGCGTTGTTTGAGATCCTATTCAGATTTGAGGGTTCTGACTGTTTTTTGGTTTCTTGTTTTTGCTTTTCCTTCTTGTTCTTTTTCAGTTTTGTGGTTTCTTTTGGAGGCTTTCTTGCCCTCTCTTGTACTTATTCTCTTCCTCTTTAATAATTTTCTTTTTCTATCAAGAAAAAAAAATAAAAAAATTGGTCCATATTCCTTTAGCTGAAGCTTATTGGACAATCCATAATCAGCATTTCTCATTTGGTAGTAGGATATTTTCAGGTTAGGTTTCACCCATACTACCCAGATATACTTGCAAGTGGAAGTTTGGATCATGAAGTTCGCTTGTGGGNTGTGGTTTCTTTTGGAGGCTTTCTTGCCCTCTCTTGTACTTATTCCCTTCCTCTTTAATAATTTTCTTTTTCTATCAAGAAAAAAAAAAAAATTGGTCCATATTCCCTTAGCTGAAGCTTATTGGACAATCCATAATCAGCATTTCTCATTTGGTAGTAGAATATTTTCAGGTTAGGTTTCACCCATACTACCCAGATATACTTGCAAGTGGAAGTTTGGATCATGAGGTTCGCTTGTGGGATACAAATACAGCCGACTGTATAGGATCACGAGATTTTTGTAATTATCTTTCTAAATTTTATTATGTAGCATTTGATGTACAAAATGAAACCAAGATAGGTTTATTTATGGTGAATGTGGTTCCCATTTTCTGTCCCATTGCAGATCGTCCTATTGCTTCTATTGCTTTCCATGCTCATGGTGAGCTTTTGGCCATAGCTTCAGGTCACAAGGTAAGATAAATGAAACATAAATTGTATTTGCATTGGCTTACGCTTTGTGCTAATGGATTTGGAATATGATGTATGTGCTAGCTCTACATGTGGCGCTACAATAGGAGAGGGGAGACATCTTCTCCAAACATTGTACTGAAAACACGGCGTTCACTTCGGGCTGTGAACTTTCATCCATATGCAGGGCCATTTCTTTTAACTGCTGAGGTACCATTTGTTGGCATGATATCAAAGGTTGCTACAAATATTGTTTTGTCTCCAATCAAATTGATATTTTACTGATTAGCAGGTCAATGATCTTGACTTATCAGATTCATCAATGGCACTTGCAACCACTCAGGGTTACTTGCAATATCCCCCTCCGACTATATATGTCACACGTCCTCATTCTAGGGCTTGTCCTAGTTTGGTGGATGAACTACCTGTCATGTCTTTGCCCTTGTTAATATGGCCTTCATTCTCTGGAGATGGTGAGAAAATATATTTACATCATATTAGTGGGGATGCTGATTCAAGTAGTATGCAACCAAGGGTGCACCCTTCTTCAGTACGCCTTCTGACATATCCAACTCCATCTGGACAGTTTGAGTTGCTTTTATCCCCTGTTGAACCTAATAGGTCATCTCTAGCACAAAGAGAAACTGCAGATGGTTCTTTGATGAATGAAACAGATGATATGGTTCCTCATTCTGCTACAGGTATCAGAGACAATATGAATGTACAGCTTGCAGATAGAAGTAACCAATTGTCCCCTTTTGATAACCCTACACATTCAGAACTACCTTCCTCGCAAGGGTGGTTGGTTGAACCAATCCAAGCTGCTCACACTCTGGATCCTGTTCATGTTTTGGGGCATGAGAATACATCAGCAGTTGGTGAAAGGATGAATGAAATGGATGATACAGTTCCTCATTCTGCTACAGGTATCAGAGACAATATGAATGAACAGCTTGCAGATAGAAGTAACCAATTATTGCCTTTTGATAACCCTACCTATTTGGAACTACCTTCCTCACAAGGCTGGTTGGTTGAGCATATCCAAGCTGCTCACAGTTTGGATCCTGTTCATGTTTTAGGGCATGAGAATACATCAGCAGTTGGAGAAATGGAAAATCTTATGGGTTCAACTGGTATTGGCCAATCTCAAGGTGTTGAAGTCTCTACTTCAAGGCATCATGGTTCTTCTCTTCCACATCTGGGGCCTGCAGTTGCAGTTGGTGAAAGTGATGTTTTAAGTAACATTTCACGTGATGAAAGTGATCCCCAGCATCTTGTTGGCAGACTCCAATCTGATCTTGCTAACTCACTGGCTGCTGCTGCAGAATTACCTTGCACTGTGAAGCTAAGAATATGGTCTCATGATATGAAGGATCCATGTGCACCTCTTGATCCAGCTAGGTGTCGCTTAACCATACCGTATGCTGTACTTTGTAGGTATGATCTTCAATTTTGCTAGAACTATGATATTTTTGGAATGCTTCAAGTCCCACATTGGATGAACTTGGGGACAATTGTGGTAAATGACACACAGGTTGCATATTGCTGAGAATGCCAACTAATATTATACTAATTAAACTTATCTATCATTCTCCTGCAAGTCTATTCATTGTTAGATCTATGGTATTGTAACTTTTATACTATTTTTATTTGAGAAACTTCTTTTACATTGTGATCAGGTGCAGTGAATGATTACATGTGCCTGTTGTAAAAAGCATTAGTTATTAATGGCATTTTTCAAACATAATGTTCATTTAAGCAGTTTATTTAAGGTAGAATACAGGAACCTTGATCACTTTTGTGCTGTACTTGTAAAAGAGAGAGAAATAGAGAGTATATCAATGAGGACTTTACCCAGATCCAGTATACCCTTTTATAAGTATTTTCCCCTTGATAACAATCATGTCATAACTACCTTACAGTCTGGAGCAAAGGAATTTATGGTGTGGATCTTGTAGCAAAAAGATTAAATGCCCCTGCCCTTCTGCCTTTATAAAAACATCTTCTTTCTGGTTTCCTGACTTAGTAAATCTATAACATAGTGCCTACATACTTTTATCTATTAATCAATTAGTCCACCATGAAACATGAAGTTGGATGCAAGGTGTCCATCTGGCTAGTTACAGTTACTTCACATAAGCTTGTCACAAGAATATCATCTCTTGTGAAATTGATGTAACCACATTATTTCATATACTCTTTTAGCTCTGCATTCTACTTATACACGGTATCTTGCCGACTTCCTTTGTTTTTTCACCTTTCTTAGTTACCTCTACCAGATGCACTATAACTAGAGATTGATCTTCACTGAATGGGTCACCACCTAATAGAACAGAAAGTCTCTACAGTAATTTGATGAATTAGACTTTCTGATCATCCAGTTTTTTTTTTGGGGGTGCCTTTCTTGGGATACACACATACACTTCTAGTATTGGTTTCTGCATAAATTTGATAATAGTTTCAACTGCCAATGCAACTGCAAGAGTGCTTCATAATTGTGAAATATATAAGTTACCCAACCAACCTGTAGTTAGGGTTATGATGACAGATGATTATTCATCATCTTTTTCAAATAGAATGATAGTTTTAATGTTGTGTTCTGAAATTTATTATTGGGAAAAATATTTATGTATGGATAGAAAAATTAAATTAGTAAACTGGTTGGTTCAAGAGAAAGAACTAAGAATTTAGGTCTCAAGCTTTCATCAAGATGCAAAGATCCTGTAACGTCCTTATACTGAATATTTACACTGAAGCCCCTTGTTAAAGACAGAACAAACAACGCCTGTACAAGATATAAAGCAAGATCCATAATGACGTGGACCGGGTCGTAGGTGATTTCATGGATCAGACCGAGCATAATAAGGCCTGGAATAAAAGAGGGTCGTTAGGTCATAATTGCCCTGTTACAGCTACAAGGGCATAACTTTCAGCTCGGATGGAGTTACGGGGCCCATTACCTGTCGTTTCAAAGCTCGTTCAGAGCCCAATGACATGGCAACCGGGTTTACCTGGTTGAGGCCATTTTCAGGCCCAAAATCCTTCAAAACATCAGTTTTGGGGCCGTTTTGTAATTTTCTTTAGTTTCGGGTTTCTGTTTAATTTCGTTTTTAATGTTTAGGGTTTGTTTTCATACTTAAGCTTTTTGTTAACTTTTGGGGTGGCATTCAGTAATACTATTCAATTTTTTTGAGGTTTATACAGTTTGTGTGTGAGATTTCTCTTTGATTGCTTTCTCACTGCGTCAGTTTGGTATCAAAGCGGTTTGCTTGATGGCTTGATGTCAGGCGGTCCAAGCAGAGTTGGCGGCAGTTCTCTCGACGGTGTTTGGGGGGCTGAGACCCCGGACCATAGGGTGGAGGTCGACGTGTTAGCACATTGAATTGATCAAATCGAAATCAGACGTCAACGTCACAATGAACGTTTTGATCGCCTGGATGAGGTGCTTGGTCAATTAGAGGCATGGTTTGATGACCCTAACAGGATTTGGAATGATGGCAGGAGAGTGCCTGGTGGCAGTACTGGCCCCAGGCTGCCTATCAACTTTCCTCATCCTGGAGATCATAGAAGAAGGAGACAGGTTGATACGAATGATTATTCAAAACAGGATGAAGCTGAGTATTTCGAAGAACCACCCAGGAGGAATNTTTTTTTTTTTGGGGTGCCTTTCTTGGGATACACACATACACTTCTAGTATTGGTTTCTGCATAAATTTGATAATAGTTTCAACTGCCAATGCAACTGCAAGAGTGCTTCATAATTGTGAAATATATAAGTTACCCAACCAACCTGTAGTTAGGGTTATGATGACAGATGATTATTCATCATCTTTTTCAAATAGAATGATAGTTGTTGTGTTCTGAAATTTATTATTGGGAAAAATATTTATGTATGGATAGAAAAATTAAATGAGTAAACTGGTTGGTTCAGGAGAAAGAACTAAGAATTTAGGTCTCAAGCTTTCATCAAGATGCAAAGATCTTGTAACGTCCTTATATTGAATATTTACACTGAAGCCCCTTGGTAAAGACTGAACAAACAACGCCCATACAAGATATAAAGCAAGATCCATAATGACGTGGATCGGGTCGTAGGTGATTTCATGGATCAGACCGAGCATAATAAGGCCTGGAATAAAAGATGGTTGTTAGGTCATAATCGCCCTGTTACAGTTACAAGGGCATAACTTTCAGCTCGGATGGAGTTACGGGGCCCATTACCTGTCGTTTCAAAGCTCGTTCAGAGCTCAATGACGTGGCAACCGGGTTTACCTGGTTGAGGCCATTTCCGGACCCAAAATCCTTCAAAACATCAGTTTCGGGGCCGTTTTGTAATTTGCTTTAGTTTCGGGTTTCTATTTAATTTCGTTTTTAATGTTTAGGGTTTGCTTTCATACTTGAGCTTTGTGTTAACTTTTGGGGCGGCATTCAGTAATACTATTCAGTTTTTTTGAGGTTTATACAGTTTGTGTGTGAGATTTCTTTTTGATTGCTTTCTCATTGCATCAGTTTGGTATCAGAGCGGTTTGCTTGACGGCTTAATGTCAGGCAGTTCAAGCAGAGTTGGCGGCGGTGCTGTCGACAGTGTTCGGGGGGCTGAGACCCCAGACCATGGGGTGGAGGTTGACGTGTTAGCACATTGAATTGATCAAATCGAAATCAGGCTTGAACGTCACAATGAATGTTTTGATCGCCTGGATGAGGTGTTTGGTCGATTAGAGGCATGGCTTTACAACCCTAACAGGATTTGGAATGATGACAGGAGAATGCCTGGTGGCAGTGCTGGGCCCAGGCCGCCTATCAACTTTCCTCATCCTGGAGATCATAGAAGAAGGAGACAGGTTGATACGAATGATGATTCAAAAGAGGATGAAGCTGAGTATTTCGAAGAACCACCCAAGAGGAATGTGGGTTTCAAGAGGAATGATCATAGTGATAGAGAATCCGATTACAGATTGAAGGTAGACATTCCTTACTTCCAGGGTAACCTAAACATTAAGGACTTCTTAGATTGGATTGTAGATATCGACCACTTCTTTGAATACATGGAGATACCTGAAGAGAAGAGAGTTAGGCTGGTTGCATGTAGATTGAAGGGTGGTGCATCTACTTGGTGGGAAAGGTTGCAGAGTAGGAGGATTCGTGAGGGCAAAGCTTCTGTTCGAACGTGGGGAAGAATGAGACGACTGTTGCTGAGCGAATTCCTTCCCCCTAATTACGAATAGTTCTTATTCCAGCAGTACCAGAGGTGCCAATAGGGTCAGAGGTCTATTCATGACTATTATGCAGAATTCACAAGGTTGGCAACTCGGGTTTCAGCAGTTCTTGTTCCAGCAGTACCTTCTATTTTCCCATAGTCTTGTCCTCCTTATTTATGCTTTCTTGGATCGCCTTGCCTCTGTCATTAGCAGCAGTTTTATAAGTATCCCTACTATAATTTCTATGGGGGTATTCTATCCTACTTCTTTCTTGCATCAATTGTTCAGCCCTCAAAGCAAGATTACGAGTCTCAGATAGGGTTCTTGCAACCTGCACCCCTATTCTGTCTCTAAGGGGTGGCTTTAAACCCTCCAAGAATTTGGCTACCTGTTGCCCTTCTGTCTCCCTTAAATCATTCCGAGTTGCCAACCTTGTGAATTCTACATAATAGTCATGAATAGACCTCTGACCCTGTTGGCACCTCTGGTACTACTGGAACAGGAACTGTTCGTAATTAGGGGGAAGGAATTCGTTCAGCAACAGTCGTCTCATTCTTCCCCACGTTCGAATAGATGTTTTGCCCTCTCGAATCCTCCTACTCTACAACCTTTCCCACCAAGCAAACGCACCACCCTTCAATCTACATGCAACCAGCCTAACTCTCTTTTCTTCAGGTATCTCCATGTATTCAAAGAAGTGGTCGATATTTGCAATCCAATCTAGGAAGCCTTCAATGTTTAGGTTACCCTGGAAGTAAGGAATGTTTACCTTCAATCTGTAATCAGATTCTCTATCACCATGATCATTCTTCCTAAAACCCGCATTTCTCCTAGGTGGTTCTTCAAAATACTCAGCTTCATCCTCTTCCGAATCATCCTTCGTATCAACCTGTCTCCTTCTTCTATGATCTCCAAGATGAGGAAAGTTGATAGGCTGCCTGGGGCCAGCACCACCGCCAGGCACTCTCCTGCCATCATTCCGAATCTTGTTGGGGTCGTCAAGCCATGCCTCTAATTGACCAAGCACCTCATCCAGGCGATCAAAACGTTCATCATGTCGTTGAAGCCGGATTTTGATCTGATCAATTCGATGCGCTAACACGTCGACCTCCACCCCATGGTCTGGGGTCTCAGCCCCCCGAACACCGTCGAGAGCACTGCCTAATATCAAGCCGTCAAGCAAACCGCTCTGATACCAAAATGACGCAGTGAGAAAGCAATCAAAGAGAAATCTCACACACAAACTATATAAACCCCAAGAACTGAATAGTATTGTTGAATGCCACCCCAAACGTTAACACAAAGCTTAAGTATGAAAGCAAACCCTAAACATTAAAAACGAAATAAAACAAAAACCCGAAACTAAAGCAAATTACAAAACAGCCCTGAAACCGTTGTTTTGAAGGATTTTGGGCCCGGAAATGGGCTTAACCGGGTAAACCCGGTTTCCACGTCATCGGCCTCTGAACGAGCTTTGAAACCATAGGTAATGGGCCCCGTAACTCCACCCGAGCTGAAAGTTATGCCCTTGTAACTGTAACAGGGCAATTATGACCCGACAACCCTCTTTTCTTTTGGGCCTTATTATGCTCAGCCTGATCCATGAAATCACCTGATACCCGGTCCACATCACATAACCAAATGATTGATTGGGAAAATTCTTTTCATCCACTTCTTGGCATACCATTTTTACTGCATTTTTTCTACCTGCATTCTTCTACTATTTGCACCTCTACAATATTTTGTTTTGATAAAAAAGATATGAAGTCAAAACCAGAATTATGTTGAGCTAGTGGAATAGCCCATGAATACTTTCATGCTGCAATGTGTCCATAGGAAAGTTTTCCAAGATCTTTGATAAGGAAGTGTTCACTCAACTCAGAATTCAGCAATACTGACCTAATCATCCCCTATAATTACCAATTCCCTCACCAAGAAATGCAGAGAATTGTAGAATCATCTTCCTAATTAGAAAGAAAGGCTATATAGTCAGCCGCTGTTTGTCTTATGCTAAAATAATTTCTGTTGCACTTAATTTATTAAAACCAAACCGTTAAATATTGGTTGGAGTCAGTTAGTAGCATTCTTAATAAGGTTACCTTAGTGTAATACATTTGATATTTCACATAATTTTAATGTATACAGTTTAGGACATTGAGGCCAATGTAAGCCAAAAAAATTCAAGTTAAAGCAATCAACTGCCTAGGACAAGAGCTGACAAGTTGCTCCTACTGTACTATGTTGCATCTTTGCTTTTTCGTTTTTCTCCCCTCCACTCTCCACAGGGTTAGAAATATTCCCAACTCAAATATAATGTATTATGTCTTAGTTGCCAGTGCATTTCTTTTTCTTATTATACTAGTGCATCGTCATTCTGTATTACTAGCTATATCTTATTACATTTAAGAGTACTTTTGCAGTGAAATGGGTGCTCATTTCTCTCCTTGTGGGAGATTTTTAGCAGCCTGTGTTGCATGTTTGCTGCCTAACTTGGAACCTGATCCTGGATTACAAAGTCACATCCACACTGACAGCACAGAGGCTGCAACATCACCAACACGGCACCCTATCTCTGCTCACCAAGTCCTATATGAGCTTCGAGTATATTCTTTGGAGGAGACAACGTATAGTTCAAACCTATATATCTGTGGATAGCTGTTCATAGTTGGTTTTGCTTTGTTATATTTTTCTGAGCTGCTTGTTTACATTTATGTAGATTTGGTTCTGTGCTAGCATCTCGTGCAATAAGAGCTGCACATTGCTTAACTTCAATTCAGGTCAGTTGTTTCTTTGTACATACAGTTCTGTGCATGGGCATTTTTTTGTTGGTATGTTTTCTGAAGGTTATGTACTGTGTTCTTACATTTTCACTCATGAAAAAATAGAGGTTATTAATTCATGGCAAACTTTGTAAGCCATCGTGAAGGATATAAAATTAAGGGATTGCAGGAAAGCAGAGCTGTCTGGAGTTAGGATATCAAATCAAATTACTTTCCCTAAAATTATACTCTTCGTAGTGGATTCTTCCCTTGACTCTTCAGAAGATGGCAATCTCAATTAAAACCCATGACTACAAAATCTAGATCCATATCTGCTCCTAAGTTCCTCTGTAAACCACTTTTGATACCTAAAATACATAGATTGCTTAAATTTTCCCTCAAATTTATTTTGAATAGAATTTGGTGCTAGGAGGAATACAAGGCCAAGCTCCATGCTTCATTAAAAATGGGATGTAGACAGAATATAGTCCCTTGTCAATTATTTTCTTTTGTTTTTTATTTTTTGGAGGGGTGGGAGTGGAGGGGCGATTTAATGCCTGACTCTTATCATGGACAGAATATTAGTACAAAGGCTTAATCCTTGTAACCTATCAATGGGATTAATCCTATCAAGGCCCAGTTGTTCTTATGTATGCTAGTCTTTGGTGTATTTGGTTATCTATCCTTAGATTTCTTGTGGGATAGGATTGTGATCATGAATTCTCACAATGCACATGGTTTATTTAAGAGGACATCCTTGACTACTATGCAGAAAGATTGGAGAGCCATTCTGTTTTAATGTTTTCCCTCAGTATATTTTTTCTTTTGTTTAAGGAAAATATCTTATCCTCCTTTTTCTTTATATCCCTCCTTTCTCTCTAATGATTTATTCTTCTATGATATATATATATAATTGTAATCATGTATATTTTAATATGATTGTCTTAGCATGTATATGTATAATTATTCATAAGTATACTAATTATAGTGATATTCATTTTTTTAATGTTTAATGATGTGAATTATTATTGATTTCATTAAGAATTGTAATTTTATATGAGTAATATTAATATTGTTATTGACCTTAGTAGTAATTACTAATTTACTGTACAATATTACTTTTAACAATTTTTATAATGATATATAATATTTTATTATTAATCATTAATAGTACTAATTAATATTTCGATACTATATGAATGAGTTTCTCATGATAACAATCACAATAACAATAACTGATGTTTTATCAAATTATCATAGTTATTATTACAACAATAGTTATTATCATAATTTTATACTTATGTAATTGCAATTCTACAAGTTTATCAAGAAGTCACAAATCATTTTATTGATATATAATTGTTGGTATATAAGTTGCACTAAAAGATCTAAAAGATCAAATTAGAAATTTCTACAATAATATCTGCAGAATTGTAAACTGAAATTAGAAACATAGCTGTATGCTTGCTTTTAATTAAAAGATGTACGCTCAAGCTTTGTTAGAAAGAGATGGCCAAAGGAAAAAACCTTCATTAGAAAGAAAAGAACTCTCCATTTTAACGTTGAATCTATTATTTGCTTCTTTAGAATAATAAATATAAGTATTTAGATGATCAAAAGACTTATTATTCATCAGTTAAATTTGTTTACTTTTTCTCATTGCAGTTCTCACCCACATCTGAGCATTTATTACTCGCCTATGGTCGTCGTCATAGTTCACTTCTTAAAAGTGTTGTCATTGATGGAGGTACTACCATTCCAATTTACACAGTTTTAGAGGTATTACTCTCATTTTCAATACTATTTCCATTTTGGCTTTTTTTTTACAATCTTACTTTGTGCAAGTAGGAATTGTTAACTGTTATATTTGTTTAGTATACTAGCATGTGTGATCTTATATCTTGATACAGTTGTCTTTTTTCCAGTGGAAAACGTGATTGAAGTATTTTAATGAGGCATTCCAACACATCTGTACATCTTTGAAACAAATAAAGAATATCTTCAGTAGTCATAGGGGCATGGAAGAAACACTAGATGGAATATATTATGAAGTGTCAACCAATTAGGAGTTTAAAACATGTCTCCATGAGGAGCTCTGACATAAAAGCAAAAGTAATAAATACTATTTGCTGGAAGCTATTTAGAAGTCTCAAACATAGAAGCCATTTGAGATAGTTGAATTATGTGCAACATGGTGGTAATAAATTGTTTCATTCTTGTAAAACTGCTGATGGTGATAATAGATGGGCCAGAAAGAGCCTGATAGAGGTAAAAAAGTATGATCACCAAGAATCAGTTGGAGGGTGTACTCTAATCGGTGGCAAAAGCATCTGTATTTGACTCAAAATATCATGGTTAACATCTCACCAGGTTGACTGGAACTAAAATCAAATTTTCATTTGTTAACTTATTTCATAACAATGGTGAATTACATGTTTGCGTTTATGCATTTTTTTTTCTTTTAGTTCCTCAAATGGCTACATTTTAGTTGGATATAAAATTTTAAGAAAGCATCAAGGAACACCTAAAAAAGGAAAGCCAGTTCCTTTTATACTTTTGTCAAAGGCTTTGTGTGCAGTTTATGTAATTTGGTATGTTAATCAAGTCAGCTTGTATAATTGAATAATTTACGCTTCTCGAATGTCCATTTGAATTGCAATTCTTTTATCTTGCGTCTCAGTCATTTTTAACTTCTCAGGTATACAGAGTTTCTGATATGGAACTTGTGAGAGTTCTTCCTAGTGCTGAAGATGAGGTTAATGTTGCCTGTTTTCATCCTTCAGTTGGAGGCGGATTAGTGTATGGAACTAAGGTGAGTAAGATTGTTAAATGAGTAATTGTTTTAGGCATATTTTCTGCACCCTGACATCTTGAATTTGGACTGCTAAAATATGCAGGAAGGGAAGCTGAGGATCCTAGAATATGATAATTCGCATGGCATGAGTTCTACTGCATCCCTTTCTTCCGATGAGCACATGCTTGAGGTAGAACTAGGCCAAAATAACCTGATCATTTCCATTTGATCTATTCCTTTAATTTAGAGATTAAATTGCTGGTATGGTATGGAATTTCTTGCTGGGAATAGAATCTGTTCTTGTTACAATGTCATAATAGACTGATGGCTCACAGGATTTTCAAGAATTTGTAATGTTTCTTATAAAAATTTTATATTTCGCAATCATTAATTCCATGAACTGATCAAAGTGGTGCCAATTTTTCCTGGCAGTGACTTAACATATTCAAGTCCCATCCCTTTTTCCCTCTGTCAATCATAACCAACTCATAATAAAGCACCTTTGAATGAAATTTCAACAAACTGTAAACATGTATATGTTCTNTTTTCAAGAATTTGTAATGTTTCTTATAAAAATTTTATATTTCGCAATCATTAATTCCATGAACTGATCAAAGTGGTGCCAATTTTTCCTGGCAGTGACTTAACATATTCAAGTCCCATCCCTTTTTCCCTCTGTCAATGATAACCAACTCATAGTAAAGCACCTTTGAATGAAATTTCAACAAACTGTAAACATGTATATGTTCTTTTTTGGCCATTTAGGTTTATCAGTAGGGTCATTTCTGTTGATGATCTTGATGTATTTTTTGATGGTATAACCATGTATGTCTTAGTAAAACTTATTACCCTTTTGTGTATATTTGTGTTTACAGGTTAAAACCTCTTTTGTTGTGTGTGTATTTATCAAATTAGTGTTAGAATTTAGAAAAAAAGGAAGTAAACTTATAAAGTTTTGGCTGATGCCAGAAATGGTATTGTTCGTTGATTCTTCTGTTTTGCGTTGTGAGGCCACGCAGATTGCTTATGTTTTAATACAGAAACTGCCATGTCTAAGAGATAACCAGTCCTTAATGCCACCCAAGACCACTTCTTCAAAAGCACACAATTGAGATTCCAATACAGAAGATAGAAGGGATAGGGGTGAGTCATATAAAAAAGCTTCTTCATTGTGCTACTAAGTCAAAAACATTATTTCTTGGATTTCAGTTTGATCCATTGTCAGTGGAAAACTCTATTCAGTATCAATGAATAAGAGAGTATCACACATTAAAAGGTAACTGAATTTTACAGAAAATAAAATTTTTTCAGAGTAATGATGTGGTATTCTCTTGTTCATTGATTGACCCAAACTTTCCTCTTCTCTTGTGGGATATAATGGTCGATCTTGCATCCTCCCATACTGCTTAGTTGCGGGCATTTATGAGGTATTTGGTATACTGGTAGTTTCACACCAGTGCATTTGGTAATCCGGTATAAAATATCCCAATATCAGGCACCCAGAACCCAAGATTCCCATGTTTGGTATGCAGATTAAAATGCATTCAAAATATAAAATGGAATATCCTAGAACGTGGAGATTATGAGTTACCATGTACCCTACATTCCCCATAATATCGTCATTCAAAATGCAAGCATCCAAAATAGATCTTACATACGAGTGTAAACCAAACGTCTACTTCAATTATTCTTTTAATTGCTTGTGGGCCATCTAATTTCATTATTTAATAATGTTGAAATCAATTAGCAGGAGCATGAAGGCACATTAAATATGGTATTAATGGCGAGATCTGATCCAAACAAATGATGAGTTTTTTCTCCAGTTAGATTCCTCATATTTGTACTATATTACTATATATTAGCCCCAGAACTTCTAGTTTTCTTGGCATTTCAAACAGGTTTTGGCATTAGCCATACTATGTTTAATCCTTTTATGTATTTAGGTCCTGTACGCACTTTGTTGTGCATCTAAGTTCCTTGATTGTATGCCTATAACGTGTAGTAAAGCTGCTCTATAATAGTTTTAGCTTGTTTGATTTATTGGATGTTTCCTTGTCATACTATTCTTGTTTCTTATGGTCATTTTCCTTGAATTGTAGGTTTAAACACATGCTTTAGAATGCTAGCCCCCACTGTTCGTTACTTCTCGGTGTCACTCTCAGCTCCAGTTGAATGGTTAGTTTTTCCATTCATCTCCATCTTGACCATGAACTTCCTTTAACCTTTCCTTTTTTTTTTTTTCTTGGTCTTTATGGATTGCACTTTCGCATTAACTAAGATTCAAAAGAAATTTTTTTTTTTTTGGAATGAGTTGGGAAGAACCAGATATTTATGCTACTTAAGCTCATAATTAGATGATAGTTATAATGAATAAATATGTAATAAATTGTTAATTATTGATGCTTTGAATAATAAAGCTTTAATTATCAAAGCATAATTACTGGTGCATCTAACTTTTAATTTTTAGCATGTAACTGTACAATCTAGAGGAAATGCCTCTGGGTTCTAATGATCAGCAAATTATATATATATATATATATTTTAGAAGTTTCCTCTTAGGATGTAAACAAAGACAAAACATAAGATGAGCTGTGGCCTTAGTTGTTTAACTCCCATCTAAAATCGAATCTAAGTAAAGCCTGCCTCTTTCTCACTTTACAATGTCTCGCAAAGCAGCCAGGCGCAAGTTAGAGAAGATGCATACAGGTCCAAAGCCGAAGGCTAAAGTTCTCATAGTCTAACAGCAATGAACATTTTGCCTTTAACCAGCCACTGAATTCTGAAATTCATATTTCCAACCCAAAGTAAACCCAAAATCACTAGGCCATTCTTCTGTAATTCATTATCTCTATGCTATTAATTTGAAACCTGTGAGTCTTTCACTCAGTAGTTTTTATGAATTTCTCAAGCTAGTCCTATATCGTTTGGTCTGGCTTTGTATGTGCTTGCATTTTGAATGAACCCATTTTTAAGATTATAGGTCCTGAAAATTTATTTTGCCCTGCCATTCTAGAACTAATTGTGTGCATGATGTAATTGTCCTTGTGTTTGTGGGAGAATTAACATTCACAATTTGGAATTCTTTCAAGATTGTAGCCTTGTGCATTGAATGGATTTAGACTTAAAACTCTCCCAAATTGTTGTATATTGATATAACTTTATAATAATACATTAATTATCTTCATTCAGATATGATTGGTTAATGCATCATAGTAATTAAAATTCAAATCATCATTTCGGCACATTATTTGGAAAAGTTAAAATCTAAAAAAAAAAAAATTCCTCATACGAGAGTTAAATAAGAAACGCCAATGTTTAGTCTTATCCATGTATACATTAATTAAAAATTTTTGATGGTTCTTATTCAACTGAAAGTAGAAAAGAGAGGATTAGAAACATGAATTCCATCAATTGGATCGTAATGAGAGAAAATCATATATAGAGAACATTACATTCTCCAATAACTGTTTACCCAAATTTATGGTGGGTTTGTAATTTCAATATATTTTCCGACTTTGTGAAATGCAATATCAGTATATTTTATACACAATATTTAATAA
Source organism: Cercis canadensis (assembly GCA_003255065.1). Taxonomy (NCBI): domain Eukaryota; kingdom Viridiplantae; phylum Streptophyta; class Magnoliopsida; order Fabales; family Fabaceae; genus Cercis; species Cercis canadensis. The sequence goes on along the minus strand of QAOA01007268.1, from coordinate 479,306 downwards.
TAATAATAATAATAATAATAACAAATGCATCTATTAAAAATTAAAAAAAAAATCAATTAAGTTCTCTTAATTAAATATACATAGACATGACAAATGTCCAGATGCTGAAAAGCTGACACCATTTGGTCAAAGCGAGAGTATCCCAGAGGAACAAGTTCTATCCCTTGTGTCCTTAGACAATGCAATTGAAAATCCAGATCCACAGTCACTTCTCGACTTTTTGGGGTTAAAGTTGGTTAGGCCATTGGGTAAGGAGGTTGAGCTTGATTTCTCTCTAAAGTCCTATGGTAGGAAAAAGGTTAGCCACCACAGTAAATTATGATTTTTGTGTGTGTGTGTGTGTGAGTTGGGGGAAAAGAGGAAGCGTAATAGGCAATACTTTGTCCACATGTCAAGCCCAAAGGACTTTCGTGTGCAGGAGTGTATTAGATATAAATCCATTCTATGGGTTTCACCTAACAGCTTAAGCTTTTGGGAGAGTTGGTTTCTTGACACTTTCCTTCTACTATATACAAGTTTATTAAAGTAGGGGATCCTTTTATTTGTGAATTCCTAAATACTACAACCATTAAATCATGGACTGAAAAGTCTGTAACATCTTTTCTAGCTGTGCCAAAAGATGAGCCTTTTATTATATACACGAGATTTTGATATTCCTGTGGATCTGATCTATAGGAAATATATGGAATAGTTTAGAAGGGCTTGTAGTAATTGTTTCTAGGCTCTAGACAGGAATTTTTTCTTTCTTTTTCCTTCTTTTGCCCATCTTTTCGGAATGGTGCTGGTGGTGGTTAAATTATTCCTAATGGCTTTTCTCTTCTCTCCCAATTGTTCTGGTCTAACATGTGATATTCCTTCAAGAATTTTCCTCTTTCTAGTAGTATTAATAATTGAATAAAGTCAAAGTAAGCCTTCTGGCATTCCAGATTGACAGACATTTTTTAATTGTCTCTCTACGATTGTTGTAGGGAAGTACTCCACCTGATGAATATTTGGAGAAGCTGGAAAAATGAAAGTAATATGCAATGGGAGCAGCAGTGCAGTATCAAAGTGGTCACTAGTGGCACCCATAATAGTCAAAATGCAAATTTCATACTTATTATTTTCCCCATTCTACATCTTTCAATTGCAAAAGCTGCAGAAGATCATCTATAACTTAAAAGCTAAGAGCAGCAGAGAAAAAGCAGAGTCTTTTCGCGCGCATCCTTTCACATCCTGTATGTTCAGATTCATTTCTCTATATTTTGATTGATTAACTTTCCTTATATAAGACCTCTCTTGTTTGGTAAAAATGATGAGTTGAAAAGCAAAGTTAGGTAGGAGATGGAGGGAATGGGTATTTCATTTATGGTGGGAAAAGGATAATCTTGTGCAACTAGCATATGTGGCATGATGTATTCACTTAGTGTGATACTAAACAATGAATTGGAAACTGAATTTATGGGGCAGATGGGGAGAATTGATTATATTAATCTTGTCTAACTATTTAAAATGAATCTTAATTATTGATGCTAAATAGAAATCAAGATAACTGGGAAAGTATTTATTGTACTGATTTCTCTTAGATGAGTAAGAGCAAACAAAGTTACATGGTTGTTCCAATATATGTGGGATGAGTCTTGGCTTTGAAATTGTTGCTTATTGTAAAATTTAAAGAGATTTCATTCTATATCTTAGTACTGAATGGGCTAGCTGGATGGTGGGAAGAATACAACACTGATTTCAAATGGAAAAGCAAGATGTCCAGAAACATTATGACCCAAATATAACTGTGTTAATCTACAAGGATATCTTATCCTCTTCTACTTTTGTATTACTTTCTTCCTTGTCTTAATGAATTTCTTCTTTTATTCCCAAAGAAGTAAATAAATAAATAAAGTGGGTTTGTCTCAAACGGAGTGAAATGTTAGAAAGTGAATTTTCATGCATTTAGTTTCATGGACCCTAGATTAAGATTAAATTGATTCAATGTAAGTTTTGCTATTTACTAATGCATCATATGGTGTAAAGTAGTACATAATCTGCAACCTTTTATTGTTCAACAGTTCAAGCAAGATGGCTTTTAAGCTGATATTTCTGTTTTTATATGACTAGAAAAGCGTAGTTTTGTCATTGTTTATAATGATGTTTCTTGCCTCATTTGGATGTTTTCCAGCTTCATCTTTTCCCAAAGATTTGATTATGCTTTTATAAACCAGAAAGATTCTCTACTATATGGCAGCCACTAGTAGGAGGCCACCCCTTGCACATCTTAGGAGTGCCACCCACATAATGTAATTCCAACAATCAAACGAAATTCAACATTTCATATTTGCTCATCTATGTTTACAAGATACAACTGCTTTTGTGACGAGCTGTCGAGAAACAAGAGTGTATATCCCCTACTTTGAAGAATTTTATGTTCATCTTATACATAATATGTTTCTTTACCAATTGTGAACTCTGAACAATGTTTGTTATGATTCTTATTTTCTAACTTGCTAGTCACAAGGGAAGTAATAATCAATACTTTTTGTTTTGCAACCAGGTCAGAGTGGCATGTCACGGCGTACGGGTATATTCAATATGTTTTTACACTTTAGTCTTCATCACACTAACTTTTTATGTATCATAGATAGTTGCAGAATCAGTTCTTTATTTTGAGTCATGGCAGGATCTCAGTTGAGTGCTGAAATCTTTTAATTTTTCATTTAAATGGTTAAAGGTATGTTGTACTAGTGGGAATTGGGTCTAACCAAAAAAAACTGTGTAGTTACCATAGAAATATGTCATGAAGGAAGAAAGAGATTGTAATTATTTGTTCGAAGTTCAATGAATCGTACCCATGATTGTCAGAAGTACGTGAAAGATAGCAACGTTGATAACAAAGCCAATTTTGTACTCAGAAAATGCTTTAGTTTGACATAAAGTGGCTGCAATCATGTTTTAGATTACCCATATGGGACCTTTATGAATGGGAAATTTGTTGCTTTGCGAGAGAGGAATTCAGGCGCTCAACAATTTAGAATGGATTTGATAGGATCTATGTCCCATTAAAGTGATGTTTTAGGATTGAGAAGTATTTGCACGTGATCTAGAGACGTAAAAATTTAGTTAGAGAGAAAAAGTCACAAAGTGAAATTCGTATTCATTTAGTAAGTTTAAGTGGGTTGAATTTAAATTCTGCAATTTGTATAAATGTAGAAAAGATACAAATTTGCAGGGATTTGACACCACAATAACTGATTTTTTATTTTTTGGCAAGAAGCTAAAATTTTACATAAAAGAGATGTGTTAGGATGGAAGGGTTTTATTTAAACAATTTTACTCTCGTTATGGAATATGGTAGTTTTGACGTGTGAGCATAATAATTATTTCGGGGATTCTATGATACTATGTAAGTATGTTATACTACACGGACGTATTAAGTATACATAATTTTTATATTTTATTATATATAAAATATAATTTATTTAATTTTTCAAACAAATTTAAAAATAGTTAATTTATACACATGTCATTCATTTATTGGTTATTTCTATGTAGTATGACATACTACATAAATACTAAAAGTATCTAAGAAACCTCCTAATTATTTATATAAAAAAAATCAATTTTGATCGTTAAAAATAAATGATTAAATATTAAATAATTATATATTAATGGTGATTAATATTGTCACAGTAAAAAGAGATATCTAGAAAGGTTCATAACTAAATATTGATAAATAGTCATTTTAAGAAATTAAAGTGAACTTTTTGTGACTGTGAAACATAAATAGAGTTCCCTCCTTGTTTCGCTATTATTAGCTGTGCATGTCTTCTTTCTGTTTGGACAAAATCCTTTTCACAATTATTCAACCCCCAAAAAAAAAAAAAATGAGATCTCTTTTTCTTCCATGAAAACTTGAACAGTGTCAAATTGAGACAACTCAATATAACTTGTGTGGGTAAAAACACATTCAATGTTTTGCCCCCGACATAACTGTTGTGGGTGTCAACAAGAAAACGAGTGAAAGGTTTTGGAAGGATGAGATTGGCAATTGCATCTTTTAGGCTTTTTGCAATCAAAAAATAAAAATAAAAATCTAAAGGGAATATTTTTTAGATATGTGATGAGTTAATTAAGTTTACGGAGGTTTCTTAGATATTTTGTTATATGTCATATTACATAAGAATAGTCAATGTGTGAATGACATGTGTACAAATTAACTATTTTTAAGTTTGTTTGAGAAAATAAGATAAATTAATTTAATATCAAATAAAATATAAAAATTACGTATATTTATCATGTCAGTGTAATATGACGTACACATATAATATCATAAAATTCCCGTAAATTTATATATAGGTTTTTAAGATAAATGGTAGGTAAGTGTCTAACTTGGTGGCTAATGCCTCCGCGGGCCAGTTGAAAGGTTTGTTTGTGTTTTGTGTTGTCAAATCTTGTTTTGAGAAATGAATTTTAGTACAGATTCTAAAACACAAATCATGAAGCTTACCAAAAAAGAAAAACACAACTCATGAAAACTAGTTATTTGGATAAAATGATTCTTAAAACATTGAGTATATACGATATTGTTATTAATGAACTATCTTATTTATGAATATTGCCACCGTGAAAACAATATTTCTGTTTTCTTGTATTTAAAAATTAAAATACACCCATTTTCAAAACTTCAAAAAGAAAAAATCGGTGCTTCCTAACAAATCTTTTGTTTTCTTCTTTTTTAAAATTAAAAACTAAGAATATAATAAACTATGTAGCATGGGTACGGGTACAAAACGCCGGTACAACATTTTTAAAAAAATAAGAGTACAGGTACGTCATATCATATATATATATATATATATATATATATATATAATTTTAAAATTCTCTAAGTATTAAAAATATCAACCATTAATCCTTAGCAAATAAGTAACAATTAACAAGTATTAAGTCAAAATATAAATCATCAATCAAAATTCAAGTAATAGAATTTATCATATTTGATTAAGTATTATCAGTATATTATAAATCTTTTTTAATTAGACTAAGTGCATTATAAAAAGTCACAGAAAAATGATAAACCGAGAGTCTAATTCTCATTATTTTTCAAATTTGTTAGATGCATTAAAAATTGAATCATTAAAAATACATTTTAAATGGTTAGTAAAAGTTATAATGTATAAATTAAAGTAAAACATGTAATAATTGAAGAATGACTGCATTCATCACTTTGTGCATTACCTGTATGAAAACTGGGATTAGCTGCACTATAAGAACATTTTGAAACACTTTAAAAAAAAAAAAAAAAGATGTGTTTCTTTCATTTGTAAGCGTTTCGTATTTTCGATACATCTCCGAAATGGGTACGCGTCCTTATTATGCGTTTCGGTGCTATATAGATAATAATTACACAAATAATCTCATAACTTCAAGAGTTTAGTCTAATGGTAAATATGTAATAGATTCACTTAAGCCAGTTAAAATTTAAATTTTAAAGTCAAAGATCAACACCCTAAAGAATTTTTCTCTTAATGCACCCGAAATATTTGTGTCGTTCTTGGATGTGTATTTTCTTTTTTTCTTTTTTTTATTCTTTGAATTTGAACAATATTTTTCAGGAAGAGATGGTCTAGAATCTAATAAAAGTTTAGGAAAACCAAGTACTTGTTTTAAAATACTCGGATAGCCATGCAAGAAAATGGTCAAACGAAGCCATATTTATTGTTTTGAAAATATATATATATATATATATATATATATATATTATTCTAATTTTTCATTTTTTTTATTATTTGGTAGAGGAAACTCCTGTCGGTGACTAGGTATACAAATGAAGGGAGAAAAGTATGTCTGGTAAAAATTGATGTAATAAAAATGAAGTAGTCAATTTTCATTTGCCATTTGTTCGTCATTACTTTTCACTCTTTTCATCTTCTATCTCTTTCTAAGTTTATATCAATAAGCATATCATAAATTTCAGTGACATTTAGTGTATTATCGATAACGACTTTGTTCCCTTGCCCTTATGGCAAAATCAACATTTATACCGACAATAATTTAACCTCTCTTTAAAGGAAATATCTCGACACCACTCTCCTCGTTGAGGAGAGAACTGACGTCTTAAAATTAGTGTTATTGTAAAGATTTTAAAAGCAAAATGAGTCATTTAGTGTGAGTCAGAATAACTAATTTTTTGTAAAATTCATAACCATAACAATACAAAAAAAATACTAAAATAATCAAATTTCAATTTTGTCAACTTTTTTAAAGGGTGATATAATGCTACTAAAATCCCTTTAAAAAGAATGATAACTTTAAAAAGGCACCAATTTTAAGAATAAATCCCACTAAAATCCCTTTAATAAAGGCTAATATAGTGCTATCCCTTTAAAAAGAATAACTTAACAGGCACCTAGCTGTGTAAGGCTTTCTATTGTGTAAGGCTTTCTATCGGAAATTTGAGATGAACTCTTCTGGTATTTTATCTATAAAAGAATCGTTTAGAATTTATTTTGTTTTTCACTTCCTACTAGGCCCTCTCTCTCTCTCTCTCTCTCTCTCTGCAATGCAAAATAACTTCTTGGAATTCATTTTCGTCCCCCTTTTTTTTTTCAAAAATAACATTTTTATCTTTTTATAACACTAGGAATAATCTTTTTGTTTATTCCAATTCATGTTTTAGTTGAATAAATAAGTTCTATGGCGTATTGGAGATTCCAAAATTTTTTGAGAGGCTTACTATTAAATTGCCTGAGAAATGAGAAGATTCATTAGCCAGGGGTAATAGAGCAAACACCCTATTGGCTTCAAACAAATATGCTTTAAGTGCAAGATGAACAGAAACTTCTTTTAAAGATAAACTTTGTTTGGATCTAAGTATCAAAGTGAAGGAAAGGAAAAGGAAATGGGAAATGGGAAATTTCTTGTTTCTTTCCTTCACTAATTCCAAGTAGACAAATAGCTCATCTTCCTTCTAATGTTCCTCTTCTTTTTCAACTTCCAACAAAGAAAGAACCTTGTCTTTTGTGGAAGAAAAAACTAGAACGAAAACAACCCCATATAGGCATATACAATAATACACACTATACCACTTTCTTGAATTGTGGACATGAATCTTAATCTTTGTGACCCAAATCATAAGTGCAAGCCTTGAAGAGTTTCTCTTTTGGTTGAACTGAATTCTTCTTGTTGCCATTCATAATCCTCAAGCTTTGCCTTAATAAGTCAAACTCTCTCTCCTTTTTGAACTTCTCTTGCTTTGTTGAAGCTAATTGAGCTTTCAAGATTATGATAGTCTCTTCCTTGTCTTGCAGCTCCTTCTTCAGATTCTCCATCTGAATATCATCTTCCTCTGCTTTCCAATATAGACCATCCCCTGTCAACAAATAGGCAATTTTTAAACCATTTCAGCATTTGTTTTCACTTTCAGACCCTTCCTCTACTAGCATATATAAAGTTTACATTTTTTCTAACCGAAACATAAAGACATTGGAAAGTTTTGGCATTTCAGAGGAATAAATTAAAGGGCAAAGGACCAAATATTAAACATATCTCAATTGGGTTAGTCTTAAAGAGAGGAGATTGAACCCCACAAGCAACCAAAAATTAAACATCTCAATTGGGTTAGTCTTAAGGGCAGGGATTGAACCCCACAAGTCCCACATTACTTTTCAAAGAAACATGCCACAAGAACACCAAGCTCAGGGAAAAATCAACTAATTCTGCAAAATCACTGAAGAGTGTACCAAATTATAATGCGTAGAAAAGGGAAGAGAGAGAGAGAGAGACCATCATATGTTCTCTGAATAAGATCATCAAGCTCAGTCTTAATTGCAAGATAAAGTTGCTTCCACTTCTCCACAGCCTCATCTCTTCTTGCTCTCTCCTCCTTCATTTGCTCAACCAAAAGCTTAGTTCCCATTAATTCCCACTCTTTCTCACCATTCTTCCCCTTCATTTGAGCTTCTTTCATCTCTCTTATCTGCTCTTCCTTCTCTTCCACTTTCTTCCTCAGCTGCTTCACCTCCTCTCTCAGCCCCTTCCTCTCTTGCTTCCAATCTGCCTCCTTAAATGTAAACGCCATTATATCCCTCTCATAGCCTCTACTCTCCTTGTCCCTCTCACACATCATCCCCTTTATTTCCTCTTGCAAAAGCTTCACTCTTTGCTTCAAAATCATAGCATCTTTCTCACAAAAGTACCTCCCATTCTTGCTAGCAGTCACACCCATCTTTGAAACTCCCTCTTGTGCCTTCTGGGTACCTATCATAGTGGTGCCTTTTGTTCTTATAGTGAGAGAGAGAGAGAGAGAGAGAGAGAAAGATAATAGAGGGGTGTGGTGTGGATGGCATAAAATCTTAGTAGAGGCTCCTTCATTAATTAAGAGGGCACACCAAAAATTTTGAGCCTATTTTATCTAGTTCTTAGAATAGGATCATGGTCACCAACAAGGTGTTGGCTCAGTAAAAGCAAGTAGAGCTCCAAGGCATTCTAGGCCAAAAGTCTTGAATTCGAATTCTTAAAATTGTATTTGTTGGGAAGAATTTACTGATTACTACTCTTGTCTCGAATAAATATTAGTTTCATATCCAAAGAGTGTAAGAATATCTTAAATGTAAACAAAAAAAAAAAGAATAGNTTGTCTCGAATAAAGATTAATTTCATATCTAAAGAGTGTAAGAATATCTTAAATGTAAACAAAAAAAAAAAAGAATAGGGTCATGGTCATACTATTGCATAATTTCAATAATGGAAGGGACATAAAAAGTCTCGTGAATAGGGCTATGAGAATATGATTTACATGAAGATTGGGCACCATATGGTCTGGCTGCAAATTTAAATAGGGATATTCCTATTCACTTGCAATATTTCTCTTGTGAGCGTGGGGTAGAATTATGACCTCAATTATTAGATATATATTTTGACTGCTTCTTTCTAATTGGTCCTACTCCTATTCCAGCATCTAACTTTGCCATGAAAAAAAGATGGATTGTACTTGAGCATCCTTCAATAGTCCCCACTTACACATGGGTCTATTTATAAATATAATCAATCTTCCTTCAAATTTCTAAGAATTCATGGGTTAAAATTTTGTTTAGGATCGATGAATATAATCTAAGGTAAAAATTCAAAACAATGTTGGGCTAATTGTGGTTAGTAATTGACAATAGGTGTAAATTAAAGGTCATTGTAATCAAATTGGAAAAATGTAGGATAAGCCATAGTTTAAATGCCATAAGGGGGTAGGTAGAAATAAAAAATATGTTATCCAAAACAATAGAATAACACTTATTCCATAAGTCACATGAGTTACACTCAAACCCCACTTTGTTTTGTAGGGTAGGAAAAGAACCATTAAACTGTAAAGGGGAAGCAAAAATATACCTCTGAGGACCTGGCATGTTGTCTTATCTATGCTTCTAGCAATCTAACTTGCACTCCAATAATATTAGCTACACAACTCTTGCACAATTAACAGATTGGCTCAAAGTGGTTAGAAACTAATATGCTTCTCTTCTTACTATCTCAAGTTTGAGTCTGGTGAGAGGCAGTAGGAAGAAATTCCCATGAAATCACTAAACTTGGCATAAATAAGCCTACTTAGACTGGCCAGTCAAAAAATTCTGAACTACATAATCAAAAAAAAATATACATAACTATATAAATGACTCCATTCAAATTAAACAAAAAAAAAAATTGAGTGAGACGATTTAATTTCAAATTGAGCCGTATATACAATTATGCATAATTATAAACAAAACATAAAAAAGCTAAGTAAGTGACATTACTCTCTTATCTATTCCTCTAGCAATGTTAGAACTTGCTGGTTCATACCAACCTACAGAGCAACCATGAAGCTAGATTAGGCCTACAAAAGTCATGGGAAGCACATTCAGAGTGAGACATTCCCAAAGACTTTAGCCATGCTGGGAAAACATAAAATTCCTCAGGTAATCATGTCGTTTGGTCCATAAGAACAAAATTTCAATGCGTGATATTTGTATATTTACCTATACGACAATAATTATGTACGTACAAATACATTAATTGTGTTGCCTCTTTGGATTCCCTGCTTGAAAACGACTTGCAGCATTCCTGATTTTATGACCTTGCTTGCAGTCTAGTTTTTCCCTGCAAAGTCCAACCTCAATAAATTGGCTTGTGGACTACTCAATCCTCTTGGCATGTACTTTAAATATCTCGTAATGTTTTTTTTTTAAAAAATTTTTTAATAAGAGTTTACAATAATATTTACATAAATTACCTACTATAAGAGAATTAGTCGTAGCTAATGAAATTCGAAACTAAAACTTACAATATTACCTATATAGAAGTGAGATGGCATAATCTAAATTTAATTAAACTCAATATATATATAGTGTGTCACTGAGTAGTGTCTCATTAAACTTCTCATAAATATCAACAACAGTTACTGCTATTTGTCCATATCCTTCCATCTCGCTATGCTGCCGATTTCTGACCAAGTGAAGGATATGCTCTAAAAATGTGAAACTCGCATGGGTTAAAATGAGTAAAAATAGGAAACCTCCAAGAACCAATGAGTAAAAATAGGAAACCTCTAAGAACCAATGAGTAAAAGTAGGAAAAGATCAAGCAGCAGAGAATTTGTAAAAATGACATCTAGGGCTATATATGTTTGGAAAGAAATTGAAGTAGAGAGAGAGGCTGTGAGAAAGGAAAGAATTGACAGATATTAATATTCATTTATGAGTATTTGGTAGGGAAAAAAAGAAGCTAAAAATTTAAGATTAATTAAATCTCCCATATTTAAAAGAAATCAGTTTTTTTTGTTTGTTTGTAGAATTAGTACTTTTTTTTTATTTCTTCAGAAGTTCTACAATTAGTAAAGAGAATATAAGAAATCTCACATTGTCACTATCTTTTTGCCCAAATTTTTTTTTTTAAAAAGTCCTTATCCTAATCAAACATTTAGCAAAGAATTAAATTTTGCTAATAATTTATAGATCTAATAACACCTCCTTTATCATAAAAAATAGGAGGTTAATGTTAAGAGTTCTACCATGTATGTCCCATTTTTTTTCTTCAGCACATTGTGCTCTCACTACAAGAATTTTGCACAATTTCAACAGAATTTTTTTATTGAAATTTCGAGTTCCAACAAAATTTAAGTTGTTAGAAAAGCGGCTGTTGAAATTGTAAAATTCTAATAGAAATTCCAATGATATTTTACCATTGGAATTTGGTTTTGATAAAAAAAAAATTCCAACAAAAAATACAAATTTAAGTTATAGATTTATCAAGGTACATATAAATATCCTTCATTTTTTCTATTTTTCTCTTTCCAAATCTTATTATTATATTTTTCTTTACGGTCTCTAATTCTAACTCTATTGTCCATTTTTGTGTTCTTCTAAGAGTTTTTGGAACATCAAGAATCCGAGGAGCTCTATCATCATCATCTTCTGTTTGAGAAACGAAGGAAAAAGAGAGGAAAAAGTTAGAGAAAATAAATTAAAAGTGAATATATAGCCATGGTAAATGTTATTTTCAAATACATTCCTCTCATAATCATTGCCTCCATTTTCACTCATTCCAAATGGAGGGTAAGTTTCCATCCAACCCAATGTTTACACTTGCTTTATTGATATGTAGCTAATATCTTGTTGATGCAACATTGGAAATAATTGTGAGAACACATGTACACACAAAACAACTAGTTTCGGAATCTTTCAAAAAAATTGATTTCCAAGGTTTAAATTCATATTTTTTATATCCCAACTAAAAAATTTAACTTTATCTATTCAATCACAAAAAAAAAAAAAGTACAAAGAGATTGGATAGGAATATTTAGGATATAGAGCTTTTCCAATGATGATTATTAGGGCTATGCTTCAAAAAAGTGTCAACAATAAGTTTCTCAAGAGATGAGAGGATTCTAATTTTCATTTGAGTATTTCAAAGAAAAAAGTTTTGTAAATCAATATAATATCATGTCAAAGTAGAGAATGAAAATACACAATACTTGTATAATCTATTTATTATTCAAAATATACATAATAAATATAATCATATTTATTTTATTGTATCTCTTAACATTATATTTGTGCTTTAAATAAGTCATTACAAACATTATAGTAATTTTTTTTTTACCTTTAAGTTAATGATAATTTTCAAATGACAATTCATATTTATAAAGTAATAATTCATATATCCTCACTTTGGTCATTTTCTTGTGAAACAGAGGTTACACAAGAGAAAGTGGCCTATCACTTCTCATAAACCAATTCCACTCTGTAGTAATGAAAGCTTAGGGTTATGTTGATAGTTTATAAATTTAAAATGGAAAAAAAAAATGGAGTATGTAACTCAAAAAAAGTTAAATTAAGAGAATTATCGTTTCGTTTCTCAAGTTAATAAAAAGAATTATTTGGTTCTAAACATAAAAGAATTTTAATTTTATTTTTTCTATACTATTAAAAAATATCCAAAATACCCCTCAACATAATGCAGTTATTCTGTTTATTTTTAAACATAATAATTATATATATAAACAAAATAACTATATAGCACCGAAAAATATTTTAAACATTTTGTATAGCATAAGAGGAACTAATTTGAAATTCTTCGATATTTAAAATCAAATGAACTTTTTCTCAAGCAAAACAACAATTTTCTCAAAAAGTTATTTTTTGAAATGTTATTTATCCATATTTCATAAAAAAAAAATATATTTTGCGTGAATAATTAAAGGGAGAAACGTGAATTATTATTGACCAGAGGAAGAATACTGATCTGGTATGACATTAATTAATTAGTCGAATAATTGGGTTCACGAGAACATCTCAGTACTCACGAGAACATCACAATGCGATTATTGTCCTTTCATGTTTTGTTTTTTATTTTCATGTTTTGGTATCTTAATTTAAGTGAAAATAATTTTTTTGTTACAAGCGAGCTCAATAAAAAATTAAGAGAAAAGTATATGGCTGAAATAGAACCTTGCATTAACATGATTTAAACTCTAAGTTGTTAGATTTAATATTTCAATGGATCTTGTACAATTTTTAATGTTTTGATAACACGAGATAGTACTGTGAAATAAAATAGTGTGTAAATAGAAACACACTAATTTAATAACAAAAGAGAAAAACAAGATCTAATATGTCTTTAAGGGAACGTTTGATAAACAAATTCTTTTCAGTTTNTTTTCTGGAAATATCAACTTAGGAAATTAATATTCTCATGATTGGTACAATATTTCAAAAAAAACATTCTCAGGAAAGTAGGATTTTCGGGAATAATTTTGAGACAAGTTTCCCACAGAAACTTTTTTATAAAGGGTGGTGAAAATCTTGGATTTTCATGTCACGATAAAGTGTTTTAGACATAAAAAGTAATATACCGTTTATTAATAACATAATCGTAATAATGTAAAAATTATTTTATTTTTGTACCTATCTTATTTTATATTTTATTTTTACTAATTTCTAGTACTACTTTTCTGGATTATCCAAGAAAGTTATCACATGTCCACATATTTTCTGGATTCTCTTTTTCCCTTTCTCTTCAATTAAATACTTTTGGAGGGTGCATTACGGTACTATTGAATTGGACTCAGGGTCTTCAAAGGCTCAAAGCCCAAGCCCATAAGAAAGCCCACGATGAATTTATTGCACCAGTTTTCCCAAGGCTTGGGATGAAAAGAAATGCATATTAATACTTGACAGCAAAAAAAAGTTCAAAGAATACTAATAAAATTTGCATTTCTTTTTTCCAGCAAAAACAGTTCACATTTTCCTTTCCCTTATTAACTATTTTATTTAATTTTTTAATTGGTAAATTCATCAGAAAAAGGTTCAGAGCAATTATTTAACTCATATAAGGTTGGGAGACTCTTTGAACCCAAATCAAATCTTTGCATGCTTGCTTGATATTATTGGTAGTATTATTAGTAATTTAAATATTTCCACTTTCAATAGTGAATTTTCCTATAAATAAAGTAAATATTACATGTAATGTTGCTATTAACTATGACTGTAGGATCATAAATTAGGGGCAAAAAATTTCAATATGTCCAATGTAGTTTGTTCTAATTTCACTTTGTCAGCCAATAATTTATAATATGTTTCTCTGCAATCTAGAGTCTAAAGTTAACAAAAAAAAAATACCATTTTATTTTAAATATGGAGGAATTTTAATTTGGTTCCTTTCATACGTACGAAATGTCTAAAATATTTTTTGGTGTTATATGATTATATATGATGTTAACATATGTGGTTATCCTTTGGTATTATGTGATTATTTTGTTTACATATATAGTTATCATCATGTTCAAATATAAATAGAATAACTATATCGCATCAAAGAGTATTTTAGATATTTTTTACTAGTATGAGAACAATCAAATTGAAATTCTTCCATGTTTGGAACTAAATAATCATTTTTACCAACTTAAGTAACTAAACAATAATTCTCTCTAGCTTTTTTTTTTTTTTTTTTNTTTTTGAGTAACATACACCAGTTTTTGCTTTTCAAATTTATAAACTATCAATATAACCCTAGATTTCATTGCTACAGGTTGAATGGGCTTATGAGAAGTGATAGGTCACTTTCTCAAGCCTTTGGTTGACAAGAAAATGATCCAAAGTGAGGATATATCAATTATTCTTTAGAAATATGAATTTTCATTTTAAAAATCATTATTAACTTTAAGGTAAAAAAAAAGTTTACTATAATGTTTTGTAATGACTTGTTTAAAGCGAAAATATAAAGTCAAGAGATACAATAAAATAAATATGATTATATTGGTTATGTATATTTTGAATAATAAATTACTTACAAGTATTGTATATTTCCATTCCTTTTTGCTTCTCATTTCCATGCTTTTCTCAGTTTTTATTATCTGCATAATCATTTCATAAATTATTAATTTAAATTTAAATAGAAAGGAGGTTGGCATGCAAATAATGCATGAGTATTAAGGAGGCATTTTATATGATGATATTTCTGCATTATTATGATGCCATCTTATTATAAATGTGGGCGTGTAGGATGCCTGAAAGCTCAAGGTCTCCATTCTCTTTTTTCTNTTCTGCATTATTATGATGCCATCTTATTATAAATGTGGGCGTGTAAAGATGCCTGAAAGCTCAAGGTCTCCAATCTTTTTTTTCTTTTTTTTTTTTTGGTATTTCAAGTATATGGTTAATAATTTTTAACAATCATATCAAACGTCATGTTAAGAAATAATGTTGCTACTTTTTTGTTCTACAGGTTATAAAAACTGATAGTGTTTCAGCCAAAACTACCAATGTAACTTTTTGGGTTTAGAAAAATAGTAGTAGAGATGTCAAATTGGGTTGGGCCCATTGGGTTGGCCCAGCCCACCATGCAAACAGGGTGGTTGTGTTTATATAAGTTAGACCCATTTAAAAGCATGTTATTTTAGCCCACACCTTGTTTGGGTTGTGGGTTAAGATGGGGCGGGTTGGCCCGTTGGGTTCTTTTTCTATTTTTTTATTTTTTAAAAAAGATAAATAAAAAATTCTTAACTAAAACCACTAAATCCTTGAATATGAACCTTGTTTTAAAGAGTTAAATCCTTAGTCATTTGCTATCATATGTTATTTTGACTATCACAACTCAACCATGCATCTATTCTACATCAAATTTAATGCATTGTTGCTGTATTTTTTTTTTTTTTTTTTAGTTTTGGTGGGCTGGCCCGCCTAACCCATAACCCAAAGTGGGTTGGGTTGGGTTAGGTTGAGGTTTCCTAAGCTTGCTAGTCCCATTTGTTGACGGGTTGAGACAGGGCGAGGCNGCCCACGCCCTGTTTGGGTTGTGGGTTAAGATGGGGCGGGTTGGCCCGTTGGGTTCTTTTTCTATTTTTTTATTTTTAAAAAAAAGATAAATAAAAAATTCTTAACTAAAACCACCAAATCCTTGAATATGAACCTTGTTTTAAAGAGTTAAATCCTCAGTCATTTGCTATCATATGTTATTTTGACTATCACAACCCAACCATGCATCCATTCTACATCAAATTTAATGCATTGTTACTGTTTTTTTTTTTAGTTTTGGTGGGCTGGCCCCTCCTAACCCATAACCCAAAGTGGGTTGGGTTGGGTTGGGTTAGGTTGAGGTTTCCTAAGCTTGCTAGTCCCATTTGTTGACGGGTTGAGACAGGGCGAGGCAGGCCAGCCCATTTTGACAACTTTAAATAGTAGTAAAGATATGTCACTCTAATACTACCAGTTGGGTAAGACGTCAATGACATGCTTGGGATCTCTTGAGAGGATAAGCAAAGGGCCACCCAAAAAATTACCTCCAAGGCATTTTGTTTTGCCCATAAAAGGGGCTACTCAACTAGCCCTTAGGATACCAGAGGATCTCCTTGATGAAGGTTGCCCACCAAGTGGCATTTTTTGTCAAAGGGGGGCTCGAACTCACCACCTAGAAGGTGCAAAGCCTTAAACTAGATCTTTTGACTAACTGAGCCAAGTAGACTTCAGTTACTTGTTATGTGGTTGTGTATATCTCTGTTATTCATAAGTGTATTTCAAGCAATTTTTATTTACCTTTTTCTCATTATAATATTCAAACTGTTCTTAATAATTTTATTCAAATATTTATTATATAAATAAAGACTTATGCGAGGAAGAGCTCTAGCTCAATGGAGTGTGGTCCCAGTTATAAAGCTGGTCTCCTCATCCCCTTTCCTGGTTCAAATCCCTTCGATTATAATTGCAATTAATATTTATTTATAGGAAAAAATAAATAAATAAAGACCCATGTAAGCTAGGCTCATGACTTATGAATACTTCATATTATGTTATAGATGCATAAAATATATTGATTGACAGCATGCTGTTTTCCTTGGCAGTGAATTAAATTTAACTAAAACAATATGATTTGGTTATGTGGGACAATAGGAGCGCAAAGCGTTGGAAAAATGGGAGGAGAGTACATGGTAAGAATAGAACCCATGACATCAAAAAATGAGGTGCCACTAGACCCACAAGTCATTGGCAACTGAAACAACATGGTGTCCATAAATTAAATTCTTCCTTCCAGCAAAGGACAATTTGCTGATGGTGTGATACCATTCTTCTATTTAGTTAAAGTATCTAGAAGTAAATTTTCAGACCATAGGGCTGCAAGTATGTGAGAAGTTTGGATAATAAGTATGTCAATTTGTTTTTTTTTTTTTTTTTTAATATAATAGTTATTTGTAATTTTAGTGTTTGAGTAAAATTAGGAGGAGGAATCGAACAATGAGGGGTTTGGATAATTTGCAGGAGATTAGTAATTCAAACTTTCTTGCCGTCATGTAACAAAAAATAATTATAGAGAAAAAAGAAAAAATATTGAGAGCTTTGAAAGTAAGATAATTGCTTGATAATATATATATATATATATATATATATATATATATATATATATATATATGTTCTCTATTTAGGTTACACCAAGATACTTTATTAATTTCAGTCATAGATATTATCCAGTTGTTCCGTGAAGTATTACTGTGCCCCCAACAAATATTATTTATTAATTAAGAAAGCAGTCTTATACGAAAGAAAGGAAGAAAACAAGGAGCAAAGAACCAGAGGAGTCGTATGTTGAAGATCCGCGGCAGCAAGTTACAGCCATTTTCCTATTTGTCCATCAGCACCAGCATTGTTGAACTTCAACTTTCCAAAGCACCCCAAAATTACACCTTACTGATATTGGCTCTTTCTATATATATATATATATATCTTTTACCTTGAGCTCCAAGAGATGCCTCCTTAGAAAACTTATCAACTGTTCACCTGCATTGCCTTTCTCTTCTCCTCCAATCGTTAGCTAATAGTTGTTGCCAAACATCAAGATGCCGATACCAGAAAAAGAAACAAACATGTACCAAAGACAAGTAAAGAGGCACATATACAAGGACCATCCTCATTCAGAAACTATAAGAAGGCTTATGAGGAAGATCCTCAGCAGCAAATGCAACCATTTTTCCAATGTCTGTAGCTAATTAAGTATTGAAAGCAGTGCCCCTGCTCTTGCTATACATACCTAAGCTAATCTTCACCTTAAGCACCAAACAAGAGCCTCTAATCTCTAGCCAACTATGGCTACTTCTGTTTCTAAATCCTCCATTTTCATTGTCTTCCTTTGGCTTCTCCTTTTCCTTTCCTCCATCAACGGTAAGTCTCCCTTTCTTCTCTATTTTTGGGGAGGATCATAACTAGTTAGTATCATCTTATTTTCTTCTCTTTTCTTAATTTCTATATGTGCAGGAGTACAAATAATGGAAGAAGATTACCACTGTAAATTTCCTAGCACAATATGGAAAGGAATTTGTCTTTTTACAAATGAATGTCATACACAATGCAGGTTGAAGGAGGGTGCACTGGAAGGAGGTTGTCAACGGTTTGAATGTTGGTGCCAATACAGCTGTCAAAATCTTTGTGCAAGGCTAGTGGGACATGGAAAGGGCCTTGTCTTAGCGATGTCCTATGCAATACAGTGCAGAGAGAAGGAGAATTCGTTCAGGGGTCGTTCTATTGATTTCCAATGTTGGTGCACCGATAACTGTTGAAACTCCACACTACCTCCCAACTGTGTACCCAAAATTAAGCTCTTGTTTCAAAAATTGCTGTTATTTATTTTTAGTTTTATAGGTTGTACAAGTTAAGTATGTGTATTTTCATAACATGTCCCCGTCTACCCACAAAATTTGGCTGCTGCAATGGTAGCAGCCAACTCCTACCATAAGTTTGCAAATAAGTAATATGTATATATAGCAATACATCCTACACTGTAAACGTTAATTGGCTTTTGCACTGCAAAAGTTACTGTTCAATGTTTGCTTTTGGTTACATGTATTGCAATACATCTTACACTGTAAAAGTTACTGTTCAATTTTGTTTTTGGTTGCATGCATGATGGCACGGAGGTTCAAATCCTTGACTTCTTGCAAACTATCCAAACTCCCAACCTCTTATTCAATTATCTTGTGCACTCATTGCAAGAAAAAATATCTTTAATAATTTAAATATAATAAAAATTAAATAAAATTCCTATACTTCTATGAAATAATATAGTAGCAATACATACATATAATATGCCATTTTTATTTGCATAATAAAATATGTCACCATAAGCATTAATATATTCAACCAAAAATGCAACAAAAATAATTAGCATCTTTATATCGTTACACTAAATAAATATAAAACAAGAAAAACTTGAGTCAAACACTTCCAAGACAAAATTTAGTTACCAAAAATATAAAATGAGTTGGATATCAAATTGTTGAACTATGAAATATCTGGGGAAAATAATTAAAAGCACTACATGTGATCTTGAAGAGTTTTTCGTTATTTCAAAAACGTAATGTCTACTAATTGTAAGATCTATCTCCATGTTGTTAGTTATGGCAAAAACCTAAGAGTTTTTCGTTATAATAAAGTGTATGTGTATTTTTTATAACATTTCCCCTTCTACAAACAAAATTTGGCTGCTGCAATGGTAGCAGCCAACTCCTACTATACGTTCAAAAATAAGAAATATGTATATTGAAATATATCTTTCACGTGAGTTTTAGAAAGATTTAATGTTGTTAATTGGCTTTTGCATTGTAAAAGTTACGTACTGTTCAATTTAAACAATATATCTTGAACACTCACTGCACTGAAAAAAAATATTTAANTGATCTTGAAGAGTTTCTCATTATTTCAAAAGCCTAATGTCTACTAATTGTGAGATTTATCTCCATGTTGTTAGATATAATAAATTTGTTGGTTGTAATTATGATCAAAATTCTTGTCCCAATTGATGTGGCATCTTCCTCCCTTCCTTCCCCTTCTCAAGAAATGCCTTAAACTTAATTATAAAACTACAATTATAACTATAACAATAAATAAAATCAATAACCTATTGTTTTGTCGGGTTTTGTAAAATCTCTTAGGAGATAATGCTAAATATAGCTTTACTGGAAACTTAGATGATTGAACACCAAGGCACATTAGGCAAGTTGATAAATAGCTTAGAAAGCTCAAACTCAAAGTTAGAGGTGGCAAAATGGCCCGGCCGACGGGCCAGCCCATTCAACTCGAAGTTAGGGTTGGGCAGAAAAAATATAGTGCCAAAAAATCAGGGCTGATTTTGGCCCAATTATTTTTGTTTTTAATTTCTTTTTTAAAATTTTGGTTTGTTTTTTGTGAACATTCATCTATAGAAATTCTTTCATTTGCTTACTATTTTAGTTTGTTGCGATTGAATCATACTCTTTAATTTAATGGAGTCACTAAAAATTGAAAACAAAAAGATTAAGTGTTCGATAAGAAATTAAAAAAATTGGTGCTTTTATCATTTTGTATTGTATAAATTGAGGCCTATATTTGTTAAATAGTTATATTATTGGTAGGCTTACATTCATTTAACATACATATATACTTTTATTTTAACAAAAAAAAATTAAAAATAAATTTCACATTAGAACCGAGTTGGCCTGCTGGCCCGTCATAAGGCTGGATTGGGCTAGCCATATGCCAGCCCTAATTTATTTAAGCTGGCCCAGCTTGAATATTCTCTATGGTCCGGTTAGACCGGGTTGGGCCAGCCCGAATGCCACCTCTACTCAAAGTCAAGGTAAAAGAGAGTTAAGGGTCCCTTGCGTCAGCATGACTGAGGTGGATCTGCAAGACTGCAACAGAAGTCGATGGCAGTGTACAGCTAAAGATGGTTCTAGGCTGAAAGATTTAGCTGGCGTTTGAAGGTGTTTTAATGGAGGTTTAGCAACGATTGAGGGTTTTAGGAAGAAGATGATAATGAAGTTGAATGAAGGATGGATATGTGATCTGGGTATTGGGTTCTTAGCATGTGTTTTTCAATGTCTTCTTGGGAATGGGTAAAAGTGGTTTTTATAGTGAAAATAGATGAAAGAGCCGTTGGGCTGTTTTGGAATGCTGATTAAGGCCTTTGATGGGCATTGAAGACTGAGCAGGTGGTAACGGGTGTTTGATCATTGAGCGAGGCTGCAGCTGCGCAGGCAGAGCGTGCGGAGGCTGCATTTGGGGACATGGTATCATTAGCATTTATAAGGATATTACTGCCATAGATTCTATCTCTAGGAAAGGCATCGAGCTTTCTTACCAACTTACCTAAGAGGCTCTTGGAGGTACTTGAAGCCTCCTTTAGTGCAGCTGACCTTTGGTCCAAAGCCCACCAATCCATTCACCATAACTTAGTTCCTTGAGCGTGTGAAGTCAACGGCTTCTATGTGAAGTTTGTAGCGTCAAAATGTGTGAAGTCCGTAGCTTCGAGGATGAGGTCTGTGACCTCGAGGCATCAGTCAAGGGGTGTCCTAGCCTTGACCCCAAGTGATATAGTTTCCTCTATAGGGTGAATACTTGTAAATGGAGGAGTGAGGCATCAGCCTTGCTTGCTTGGAGGATGCTTTGGTGGCATTCTAGTGCCTAAGCAAGTTGTTATTTAGGGAACTCTTAGTGGAGACAATCTCACGAGCCTCTATAGCTTAAGCGACTCTCTTAAAGTAGCACTAGCACTAGTTGTTAGTTATGGCTACTCATCAAGATTAGTTGTGGTAGCTTTCTTTGGGGAATCTTTGCGGGCATGGATGGATATCGTGGGGTCCATCCTTAATCATATTTATAAATTCTAAGTATCATATGCAGAAGCCTTAGAAGCACCAAAATGTGAAAAATCAGCACGTACCCATTTTGGGGACGGGGCGAAACGCATACCATACGAAGGAAATGTAAAACATTCATTTTTTTAAAAAAAAAAAATTTCGTTTCGAAATGCTAGGTTTTGTAAAAAAAAAAAACACTAGTGAAACGTCTTGAGGAGAGCCAGTCATTTTGGGATGACGTCGTTCAGGGGGATGGTCATTTGACTAAGTGGAACGACGCTGTTTTGTGAAGCTGTGGCATGTGTAGGTAGTTGGAAAACGACACCGTTTCATGCTGTGCCTAATTCTTTTTAATTAACTTGTCTATATTGCTGGAATTTTGATTGATAATCTGTATTTGGGGTTAATACTTAATACTAGTTAGTTGTTAATATTTTTTAATGCTTGAGAATTTTAACATTGTTCATTATATATATATATATATATATATATATATACGTAGCGTACCCATATCCTATTTTTTAAAAAATCACCGTATCTGCATTTCATACCCGTACCAGATACGAAACACGTACTCGTACCCATGTAACATAGGCAGAAGCCCATATTTACACCTATAGAAATAAAGAGAGCTAATTCCCCTCAAGTTCAAGAACCTATAAGAAAGAGACCAAAAAGTTTGAAAGACACACGCTTTCCAACCAAGTGCCTTTTACATTGTGCAGAATTATGAAAATACCATTTCGTGCTATGAGACTATTTCTATTCCATTTTGAAATAATAAACTCAAAAGAAAAACTATTTGATAATGACAAAATACACCTAAAATAGTTTTAAAAAATAATAATCAATGATTTGGATATGCATTGAATCTGGGATAAGCCGATCCTTATATAGCATGTAAAACTCCCCATTGATATTTGCATATGTGATTGTTCATGAACAAATTAATCCATACATCTTATCATTAGGGTAAAGCCCTTCTCAAAATAACCTAGAAGGGTAACAAAGGAATACAAAGGTATTGGATTTCCAGCTTTATTTCTCTTTGACTTAATTAACCAAAACTGGTTTACAAGGACACACAGTACTGAAGAGGATTGATAGCAAACTTCACATGAGATAGATGATCCACACAGGCATCCATAACATGAATGAAACAATCCTCATATTCATAAGGAAACTTTCGTACTTTCCTGAAATGAAAAGCCCGCAGTAACCATTTGACAGTACATTTGTATTGCATAATGGGTTGTCTTCCCTGGAAACCCATGGAGAAGGTAGTAAGAAAGAAATTGACAGTGATCATGAAGAGGGACAGTTCCTTGTGTAAAGATTATTGGCAAGAAAGCCTAGCATAAGATTGTGATCATCACCTCAAGTTATGTGTTGTTAGATTTGGATAGAAAAACTAATTAGTTTTGAGTTGGGAAGAGTAATATTCCTGGTTACATTCATACTTCAAAGGGCCAATTAAAAGTTGTTTATAGCAATGAAAAGGGCCAATTGACCTCAATAATACACTTTTGCAAACTATTTTCATAAATGGGGCATGCACTTTCTAAATTATTTACCTAAAATTGGTAGTTTTGAATATTTTATTAATTTTCAAATAAAAGTGAAACATGTTTTATTTGTGTAAAACGTGTATAAACTGAATACACTATACAACATTTGAACCAATCGTGTGTCTACTATTCACTAAAAAATACTTAGAAAAGCATGAAACTGAACATGCTTTAGAGGTAAAGCGTCACGTTTTACNCCTAGCATAAGATTGTGATCATCACCTCAAGTTATGTGTTGTTAGATTTGGATAGAAAAACTAATTAGTTTTGAGTTGGGAAGAGTAATATTCCTGGTTACATTCATACTTCAAAGAAAATGACATTTTGAAAAAAAAAATCTATTTTTTTTAATTAAAAGTTGTTTATAGCAATGAAAAGGGCTAATTGACCTCAATAATACACTTTTGCAAACTATTTTCATAAATGGGGCATGCACTTTCTAAATTATTTACCTAAAATAGGTAGTTTTGAATATTTTATTAATTTTCAAATAAAAATGAAACACGTTTTATTTGTGTAAAACATGTATAAACTGAATACGCTATACAGCATTTGAACCAATCGTGTGTCCACTATTCACTAAAAAATACCTAGAAAAACGTGAAACTGAACACGCTTTAGAGGTAAAACGTCATGCTTTACACTCTAAAGCGTGTTCTATTTGGACACGTTTTAGGAGACCTTAGAGTTCTAAAACGTGTTCACTTTCACGCTTTTTCAAGTCTCCCTTCCTAAATAGTGGACACGCAATTGGTTCAAATTCTTTAAAGCGTATTCAATTTATACACGCTTTACACAAGTAAAACGTGTTTCACTTTCGTTTAAAAATTAACAAAATATTCAAAATTATCCATTTTAGGTAAATAGTTTGAAAAATGCCTCATTTATGTAAATAGTTTGCAAAAATATATTATTGAGGTGAATTTGCCAATGAAAAGTTTATGCAGCTGTGGACGGCAGGATGGAAAGTTTAATTTACATGAGGAATGATTTGTTTAAAGCCAGATTTGGTTATCTTCAAATCTTTTTCCAGAGATAGTTAATGGTTGAGAGTGACTCTTTTGGTCTTTTGGAAAGATCTTTCTTACATGGATGGAATAAATGACCCATGATGTAATCTAACAGTGAAGTTTATATGATTATTTAATAGCTATAGCATTTAAAAAAAATTGAATAATAGCTATAGCTTTTAGAGTAAGTTACATTGAAATTACACATTTATATTTTTTGTTTAAAAAATGATATAAACATTCCTTACTTTATTTTTTTTAGCAAAGACATTCCCTTACTTTACAGTTTAGTAGAAACAATAGTTTCTTATTTCTATTACTTTTTATTATAGCATAAATGTTCACTTAAAATTATACTTAAAAGGGAGGTTTTTTGGAATTTTCAAAACACGTATTCTTGTAATTTTATCAAAGTTTAACAAAAGTCTGTATAATTTACTCTAAATTTGATGGCATAATCTCAAGTAAGGTTGACACTAGAAAATAGACATAATCATTTTTGTTTTATTTTTTGCTTTAAATGTATTGCAGGTTCTTATAATTTAGACAAATTTTGAATCAGATCTTTATAGTTTTTTTTTTTTCCTCTTTTGGGATCCTTATAGTTTGATTTTTTTTTTTTTTAAATTGGGTCATTGTCATCACCCTCAGTTATAACTTCATCAATTTAGTGCTCACATGTCAAACGGCTTATCTATATAGAAATAAAAGAAACTGACGTGGCACCAAAATGACAAAAAAATTTGGTTCTATCTGTTGCTCCTCACCCTAATTTCCATAAATTTGGGAAAACCTGAGTCACATGTCTTGCATATGCATTTGATGAATGACAATTTTTGTGCCACTTTGGTGTCACGTAAGATTCATCTATTGCCACATAAAGAAGCCGTTTGCTATGTCAGCACTAAATTGACAGAGTTATAACTCAGAGTGATGACAGAGACCTAATTAAAAAAAATTTAAACTATAAGGACCCCAAAAGAGAGAAAAAAAAAACTATAAAGATCTGATTCAAAATTCGTCCAAACTATAAAGATTTGCAATACATTTAAACCTATTTTTTTTTTCATAATGTCATTTTATTTTAAATATGTATATAACCATGAATGTTCCAACTCTTCCCAACTCAAAACTAATTAGTTTTTCTATCCAAATCCACAAAGAAGAAATTAAAACCATGGGTAAAATTAGGAGCCTTGAGGTGATCACAATCTTATTATGTTTGGCTTTCTTGCCAATATTTACACAAGGAACTGTTCCTGTTCCTATCTCTCCTCGTGATCACTATAAATTTTTTTCTTACTACTTTCCCCATGGTTTTCCGGGGAGACGACCCATTATGCAGTAAAAATGTAATGTGAAATGGTTACTGCTTTGAGTTTCAGGAAAGTACGTAAAATTCCTTATGAATTTGAAGATTGTTTCATTCATGTTATGGATGACTGTGTGGATCTTCTATCTCATGTGAAGTTTGATACCAATCTTCTTCACTACTGTGTGTCCTTGTAAACCAGTTTTGGTTACTTATGTCAAAGAGAAATAAAGGTGGAAATCCAAGACCTTTGTATTCCTTTGTTATCCTTCTAAGTTATTTTGAGAAGGGTTGCTATTTAGTATTTACCCTAATAATAAGATGTATGGATTAGTTTGTTCATGAACAATCACATAAGCAAATATCAATGGGGAGTTTCACGTGCCTGATATTTATCGGCTTATCCCAGATTCAATGCATATCCAAAAATCATTGAATTCTTTTTAAAAAAAAAAAAACCTTTTTAGGTGTATTTTGTCATTATATATATATATATATATATATGGCTTAATTGCAATTTTGGTCCCCATATTTTAACCACTTGAACGTTTTGGTCCTCCCTCTTTAAAAATGAATTATTGAGTCCCTCTATATTCATAAAATGTACAAGTTTAGTCCATTTATCTTTAAGTCAAAATTCTTAGGTTTATTTCAAGGTGTAAAGTTCTCTGATTCATAATCCCACCGTTCAGATTGAAGAGCTACGTCTTGTGAATCTTCCCATTAAATTTCAGCTCGATCTAACGGTGAATAAGCCTAAATTTTTAGTTAGATGAAAATTTATGGTTTTGGTATTTTGTGCTGAGTTTCACCGTTAGATCGAGCTCAAATTTAGTGAGGAGGTTCACAAGATATAGCCCTTCAATCTGAACGGTAGGATTATGAATCAGAGAACTTTATACCTTGAAATAAACTTAAGAATTTTGATTTAAAGATAAATGGACTAAACTTGTACATTTTATGAATATAGAGGGACTCAATAGTTCATTTTTAAAGAAAGGAACCAAAACTTTCAAGTGATTAAAATAGGAGGACCAAAATTGCAATTAAGCATATATATATTAGTAAGACATGTTACTCTAATATTATTAAGTATAGTGCTAGTAGCATGCATAGAAATCTACAAAAGGGCAAATAAAAGTTTATTTTGAGAATTATCTCAAAGCACAATTGACCCTTAAAAATGCTACTCAACTAGCTCATGAGCGTCATAGAATCTCCCTTTGCATATAGCAAGCGAGATTATTGATTGTAGGAGAGTTCCAACCTACTTACACACTATTTAACACACAAGATACAACTAAGAGATGTGGTTTTATGGTTTTAGCCATAAAGCATTTCTGATTGGACTTTATAGTAAACTTTGACTATATCAAATATAACACACAAAAATTAGACAATAGACTCAGAGACATCGTATTCGTATACACACGAGTATCAGAAAAACCTCCCTAATAAAAACTCAACAAAATAAGATAAAAACTGGGCGTCATCATTATCAACCACTAGCGCTAAATCAACGGTTGTCAATGTTCAGAAGGAAGGTCAACCATCAGCCCTATGCCATTTTTTTTATTCTAATCTAACGGACTACAATGCTTTGGTTAAAGCAGCAATTGGTGACCGTTAATTCCTGCTTTGGCACGTCATCACAACACGACAATGTTCTGTGGCAAAATTAGGGTGAGACCCGAATGAAAGAACGGTGCCGAGTTGGCGAGTCCTTCTATGTTGAGCCCACCCCGTATCTTAGAAAGTGATTCTAACTACAAAAGTGAATGGTGGGGCCCGCAAATCTGTTTCGCCAATGACAGGGTTTTCTCCCAAGTGAGAGGAAGGAATTGATAACCTCATTTCCCCAACTGCCACAATTTTTACGGGAAAATAACGGCAATAACGTCCAGGTCATTATGTTTATAATTTCTACTTTATCAATAGATTATTGAAAAATTAATTGACTTAAGTTTTTTATTTTGATTTAAATATACTGCAAGTCTTATAATTTAGATGAATTTTTAATTATATTTTTATAATTTTTTTTTCTCTTTTAGAGTCATTATAATTTTTTTTTTAGTTAGGTCTATTTCATTAGTGCTCACATAATAAATGACTTGTTTATGTGAAAATAAAAGAAATTGACGTAGCGCAAAAGTTGCCACCTTATTATCTTTACCAATTTCAAACTTCAAGAGGAAACATAATGAGGTGACAATTTTTGTGTCACTTTGGTGTCACGTCAACTTATTTTATTATCACATAGACAAGTAATTTGTTATATGGTCACTAAACTAACGGAGTTATAATTGGGAGTAACCACAGAGACCCAATTAAAAAAAAAATTAAACTATAAAAATCTCAAAAAAAGAAAAAAAATTATAAGGACCTAATTCCAAATATATCTAAATTATATAGACCTGTAGTATATTTAAATCCCCTCCTTTTTTTTTTTTTTTAACCTTTTGTTAGTGTTTTTCGAATTTGATGATTCATAAGAATCATAAGTGTATATATATTTTTTTTTTATATAAGATATAAGTGCAATTTCGGCTACATGATCTATAAACCATTTGGTGCAATATATAAGCTTTGTCCTCCAAAGAAATTTTCTTAACTCCATCTCGAGACAAATATTACTAACATATTTTGTGATTGTGATTAATTAGACATAAATCATCTCTATACACTTGCTTCTTTTAGAAAAATCCCCACAAGTCTCCAAAATTCAAGAAATATTTCATTTCCATCCCTAACTCATTCTAAATTATAAACAATTTCAAAACTAAAAGTTTGAGAGTAATTTTATCCCTTTCCATTTCATGATAGTGTCCATATGCAATCGAAAGTGGTCTACTTCTGCTGCCAATTTATAACCTTTTTCTTTTCAAAATAAAATATTTACATTTAAATTTGACTTTGGGGGCTATGCATTGTGAATGTAAAACAAATACAATTTTGCAAGATAATTTTTTGCCAAAAATAGGAATTTAAATCACAATGTATATATTTATATTATTGTATTTAAGAAACTTTATTATAAAAAAAAAAATATAGACATTTAAATTGTTAATGTTACCTATAATGATATCACATGACTAAAAAACATGCTCACTAAGATTTGATCCCTATAATTTTTTATAGCTATATATATAAGTTGTATATAACAACAATAAATATTCATAGGTTTTATTTCAATTATATCTTGATTTTTTTTTTTTGAAAACAACTAATTAATGATTTGGATGCTAGTCATAATTTAATTTTCCTTCACAATATTGTATCAATCAACTTTCTTATTGCATAAGGAAACACAAAAAAAGGGATGCCCACCATGCAAACTTTCCAATCCTTGCATTGGATATGAAATGCCGTATAAGTATAAGCAACCTGTGTACTTATTGTAAATCTAAGATAGCCAATGGACGCTTGGTTTAGTAGCAAAAAATTTGGACTTTTATTGTTTAATGACACACAATTTAATTAATTTCTAAAATTTTCATATACCAAAAGAAAAAAAAAAAGAGAGTCTAAGATAACATTTTAAGAAAGCAATTATTTAATGATTAGGATGCTATTTTATAATTTTTTTCTTTCTTTCTTTGTGTCAACCAAATTAGGATGCTAATCATAATTGATTTATTTTCCCTTTTCATGGTATCAATCAATTTTCTTACTACATAAGAATTAAGACAAAAAAAAGGAAAATTATTTCCTAGTGAATTTCTTTAGGACAAAAAAGAAAAGTAGATGCTTGATGTACTTGTGAAATGATGACTAATATAAGTGATTATTATGTTTATTTATATAGTTATCATATATAAAAAAAATATTATTATTATTATATGTAGTTATTGTGTTTAAATATGAACATAATAATTTCTTATTATTAATAGTCTTTTCGTTGAGACATATCACGTATTCTGACCTTAAAATGTAATAACTTCTCATTACCTTAAACAAAAAAATTAAATAACGCTGAGAGAAATGTTTCTAATTTTTTCGTTAAGCACTTAACGAATCCAAGAGTATTTTGTTCCAAAGAAACAAACATCTCTATACTTAAAAAAAAAAAAATGTCAGATTAAAAAAAACAAAAAATGCCGACCGCACCATACAAACTTGCCAATCCTTGTATTGAATGAAATTCCATAAAAGCACAAGTAATTCACGTACTTACTACAAAACTCCCCATGATTATCACGTGGCAATTACAAAACCTGCACCTTCAGTGGCAATAAACGCAAATTTAACAAAAAACAAGGGCTAACGTTGGACTTGGAGGTCGAGGTCTATGTATCAACATGTTAACGCGTTCACGTTAATAGGGGAAAGCAAACTACAACAACGAAGAGGAGAGAGAGAGAAAACGAGAGAGAGAGTGAAGGAAAGAGCGAGAAAATACGGGGAGATGGTTGCAGAGGAGAGGGGTAATTCCATGTTGTTCCCGTTGAAACCCCGCCATTGTTAAACGCAGAGAGAGAAAAACAGTGAGTGAGAAAGAGAGAGAAAGTGAAGGAAAGAGCGAGAAAATAAGGGGAGAAAGTTGCAGAGGAGGGGTTCGGTTAGGTTCGATCATCTTCTCGTTAAAGCCGCGCCATTTTAACCTCTTCTGCAACGACACTTTCCCGGGTGACTCCCATTCACACAAGAAATTTCCATTTCCCATTTTCTTTGTTGCCAAACAGAGCGACATTTCAGTTTGACAGGAAGTTCCTTCAGTTAGAGACAGAGAACTGATCAGGACAAACAATTAATCATTGCATATTGCAGCGATTTATCGAAGCTAATTTGGGATTTTAGGGTGGAGAAATTGGGTTTTCTTATGTGCTTGATTTTGGTTGAATAGATGCAATACATTGTTGTCTTCCACATTGGGTCGTAGTTTCTGCTGATGGAATCACGGGTATTGAGCAGCTGATCCTCAGATTCATTTCTGACTAATATTTCATAAAGAAAAAATGGTATTTATCTTCAATCCTCCATGGCATTATGATTTTTGTTTGTGGAGAATTTTTTCTGGGAACTTATAAATTTTGAGCCCATTGGAGAAATCTATGCCGTCTGGAATAATTATTAAATGACAATGATGATCAATTCATAGTTTTTACTAGCTATTATATGTTTGATCATAGGGTTCTAGCTTAAATTATGAACAATGCTGCAGTAATTAGTACGACACTAGTTAGAAAGTTAGGAAGTTTAAATTGAATTTGGTACTGTCCCTTTTGTCATGAAGAGCTTCACTTTCTGGTAAAATGATTGAATAAAACACTTACTAATCACTTATTTATTTATTTTTTTTACGACCTTTTGCTCACTTAGTTTTAGTCTAATCAGTTATCACAGTGGTTGAAAGACTTTGCAGCTCAAGTTGGACATTGGTGATTTAAATGTATGAATGATTTCAAAAAAGATAGCAAAGGTTTGCTTTAGCTTAATTCTGCAAAGTTATGGACTACATGAATCTTGCACTGTTGCACATATGGCCAAATTGTTATTTATTCTACTCTTTTTGGAGTGGCTGATCGTTTGTCTCAGTGTAAGTAGACATGGATGAACTATTTGTGTCTTTTTTCAAGTAGAAAAGGAATCTAAAGCACTAAATTGCACCTTATCTGGAATATCTTTGTCCAGTTATTTACCTTATTTTAGCTGATGGTTTATATGAAGAAGTGCATAAATTTTGTTTTATCATAGATGATAAGGCTTTGTTGAAAGGGGTTTAGCCCAATGAAATGCATTTATTATATCCCTAATCATGTGTTGTTTGATGATGATCAACCTTTGCTTGTAATGTGGGAGCAAAGTTTCACCCGCTAGTTTGCTTGTATGCCACTGATTCTTTTCATGCCAATATTAACCTTGAATGGGGCTCTACTCTAATGACGGAGGTGCTGATGAGTTTTCTGGATGAACAGGCTGCTCAAGTCAATTTTATAGTTGGATCTCATGTTTGGGTTGAGGACCCGGAGTTAGCTTGGATAGATGGAGAAATTGTGGAAGTTGATGGTGAAGCGATCAAGATTAACAGTACATCAGGGAAGATGGTGAGTCTTCTGGAATCTTTTTTAAACCTATGGTTTAGAACTGAGTATATACACAAACCCCTCATGTTTTTGTAGTTTTACTCGCATGTTTAATGCCCATATGAAATGAATGATTCTTATTTTTATCAATGCTTTTAGTGCTTGGTCATGAATACTGCTCTTAGCTATCTTGTGAATTATTTCCTGTTCTTTTGTTTTTCCTATGGAATAAGTTTGATATGATGGAGAAAGAGGAAAGTACATGGAAATTTTTATAGAGGATTAGATATTTCCGCACCACATCCCAATGTCTAAGCAAAGAATTAAGTAACAAAAGTAGAAAAAGTCAATTTCAAAAGATCATTAATGAACCACCATAGTAGTGTCAAATGCACAGTCCCATGCAAAGGTTGCTGAAAGGCCCTTACGCTGCCACCAAATGCGCAAAATCCCCTGCATATGCATCTCTGCAATACTGTGGTCCTTTTTACCCCAAAAAGCTTAACGAATTATTGAGAATGGCAGACAAACCACAATTCTCAAGAGATTCCAAAAAGTTGGTTATGTGGATTATTTAGGAAAAGAGTAGATGAAGCCCGTTTGAAGAAGTGGAGATTCTTTTACTGATCCCCTATTTGAGGTGTTTACAATCTCTGTTCGACCAGACAATGTGACTATATCATTGGAAACTAATTAGTCTATTTCTTTTTTGGACTAATAGGATTCTTTTCCTTTCAGATAAATTGTTCTGACTTTTGTGTCCTCTTGTGTACCATCCGGTTTTTGTTTTATTCTAGCCTCTAGGATGGAATAATTTATGTCTGCTTCTTCAAATGCATAAGTGAGCTAAGAAAAATATTCCATATGCTGATCTAAACTTAGTGTTGATGTTGTTATTGAGTTATTAGTTATTAATACTTCTAAAATATTATCAATGATTTAACAGTAATGCATTAAATTCTTTTGTTGGAGAGCATGGAAATTCAATATGGAATAGTTTTCAAATATTTTTATAGGTCATATTCTTTGATGACTTTCCTGTTTTTTGGCCATTTTATATAAGTTAACTTGGGACCATAAGCTTCTATAAGTTAACACTCAACCTTGCCCTTCAGGCTGTCATCAGGTAACTTGCTGGATAAACACATGAAAATTAAGAATTATCTATGTTACTTTGTTTAATCTTCTACATAGGTCCAGCCAAGACATTAATAGCTTTTAACTGGTAATAAATTATTTCTTTACATACTTTGGTTCTAATTTTCTAGTTTGAAAGTAGATTTGAATTGGCACTTCAGGGAAGTTGCAAATTTGTGGCACTGCATTATCTTAGTCTTTTCTTTTGCAACTCATGGAGAAGCCAAGGAGGGAACATATTATTGAGAAGTAGAACTTGTGATGAACACCTTTGGTCTAGCAGAATTAAAGAATGCAGCCTAAGCTACTTGATTAGGAAGAATTGGCTCGTAATGTACTTGGGATTCTTTTATGCTCATGTTCTAGGATACATGTCAACTGCTCTTATCTTGTTTTCTTCCAAGTGCAGCTTCCTTTTATATTAGTCAGGTTTTATATCATACATTTAACCCTTAAGAAGTGCAGCTTTTCTATATATTGTACTTCTTGGATCCATGTTAGGGATGACTAGGCATCTGGAAAATGACTCAAGGGGTGACCTTATTTTGGTACCTATACCAAATTGGTGAACACTGAAAATTTTAAAGCTGTGGAGTTGCTTTTGAATTCAATGGCTATAATGATTGGATAATTAAAGGAAAAAAGAATTAGTTTACTCACCTCTTATGCATTTTTTTTGGGCTGTGACAGCCTTTGTGCATATGGATGTCAGGAAATTCTGTAGTTCCCATGCCTTTCAAGGAGTTTTTTGCCTCGAATCTTGTCCTGCAAACAAAAGAACTGAAGTCAAATGAATTTCCTTTTTTATCACCTGTTTTATTTCACTTACAAAATAATTTTGATACTCTTGGAATGTGTAGAAACAAAAAACTGTCTAGTGTTTCTCCTATTCATATATATGTAATGTGGTAGAGAAGAAGATAAGTGTTATTCTCTATACAGGTTGTGGCCAAAGCGTCTAAGATCTATCACAAGGATCCTGAGTTTCCTCCCTCTGGAGTTGATGATATGACAAAGCTAGCATATCTGCATGAGCCAGGGGTTCTCCAGAATTTGCAATGTCGATATGATCTAGATGAAATATATGTAAGCACTGACCAGATGACTTCACCTCTGCTTTCCACCCTTTACTTTTTATAAGTTAAGCAATTCGAAATTGGAATATTATTTAGAAAGGATATATTTTTTTAATTGAATTTTTTTTTATATATGTTTACTCATGTTTTGAGCCTTCCTTTTAACTTCTATCTGTTTGTTACACTGTCATGTGGTTTGTTTGCTTTTAATTGGGCTGACAGTCTAAAGCTTAACTTGCAAATGGTGTTTCCAGACATATACAGGAAGTATATTGATAGCTGTAAACCCTTTTCGAAGATTACCTCATTTGTATGCCAGTGATGTGATGGAACAGTATAAAGGGGCGGATTTTGGTGAGCTGAGCCCACATCCTTTTGCAATTGCGGATACTGCATATAGGTACCTTGTCTCTGTTTTCAGTTTCTGCAAACTGGTGGTGGCTTAAGTACTCTTGGGTTTGATATGATTTGAGGTTCAGATAGCATAATGATTCTTAAGGAAAGTAGAAATGTTACAATATCAATTTTGATAGCTTAAAGACTAGATGATATAATGTTGGAAGAAGAATGGCAACTTCACCCTTCTTGCCTTTTCTTAAATCACATCGCATATTTAGTCCGTTTGCAATTCTTCAAAAACATTAGAAGAATTGTAAACCTTTTTTTCGTTTTCTTATTAAATATTGTCTTTGCTGCAAGTATTGGTTAAGGAATAATTAATAACTTAGCCGATGTAACGCATTAGCTTTTGCATTGATTTTTAAATTAGCATTTATTTTAACTTAACGTATGCTCAACTACCTTGCATTGACTTGTGCACTGTTCTTTTGGATCTTTCTTTATATACATTGATAATAGAACCATTTTCTGACAACATAATCTAACTATTAATTTCGAAATATTTTTATTCTACCCCTTAGGGAACTCATTAGCAATACTCTAGAAAAACTTTAAGCTTTTCGTATAAATTTATTTATAATCTATGTGCAATATTGACATCATCTGGCAGTTTTCCTTTAACATTTTTTTTTCATAATAATCTTCTGCCTTCGCGTCACTTACAACTCTAGCTAGTTTCCAGAATTCCACGCAAATAAGACAAAACACCATAAAAAATTTATGTGCAGGATGATGATAAATGAAGGAGCAAGCCAATCCATTTTGGTCAGTGGAGAAAGTGGAGCTGGTAAAACAGAGAGTACAAAGATGCTTATGCATTATCTTGCTTTTATGGGAGGGAGAAGGGGATCGGAGGGGCGGTCTGTGGAACAACAAGTTCTGGAGGTAACAAACTGAAATTTTTTTCCCAATCTGCCTAATGGGAGGGGTATGGGGTCGGTTTAAGACATTGTGCTTGTCATTTCCGAAAGCCTAAATTCGAATTTTATTACTTATTCTGTTTTTTATTCACTTCATGCAGTCTAATCCTGTTTTGGAAGCATTTGGCAATGCAAAGACTGTTAGAAACAATAACTCAAGGTTAAAATCACTGTTTATTAAGTTCCTGTTCCTATCTTTGGAATTTTCCATATACTTCTTTTTTAGTTGATTTAAACTCTTCGCTAAGTTGAGCATGCTACAATTTCAGTCGTTTTGGTAAGTTTGTGGAGCTTCAGTTTGATCAAAGGGGGAGAATTTCAGGAGCTGCTATCAGAACTTATTTGCTGGAAAGATCCCGTGTCTGTCAAGTTTCTGATCCTGAGCGAAATTATCATTGCTTTTATATGCTATGTGCTGCACCAAAAGAGGTAAATTGGTTTTCTTTTATGTTGGAATCCCGGAAGTTATGGGATTGAATCAGGATTGTCAATCAAGGAGAATGATTGACTTTCCATATATAGCTCATTTAATAGGATAGCTGTAAATCCCTTAGATTAAGCTGTATTTATTTGTAATTTCCTAGATTAGGCTATTTCTGATTTTGAGGGATTGATTGGCTGTATCAAATCCCTATAAATTCACAGCTCCTTCACCATTTAGGTAAGGAAGCCAATACAGAATTTCTACATTTTATCTTTTTTTTAACAGTTTTTTTGCTTACAGAAATTGAGCTCTGCTTCCTTGACTTGAAATAGATTTTTAGTACTTAATATGTTAATCTCTGATCTTTTAGTCTTGATTTTTGAATTACAACTGTGCTAGTTATTTGGTCACATTTAGTATTTTAATTGCCATGATTAGTGAAGTAATCTACAATGAATTATCGGTCACAATATGTGGCATGATGTAGGCAAACTTGATTGGTGTTAGAGATAAAAACCATTCCTGGGCCTGCTCTGAATAGATCAAGCTTTTGATGCTTGGTTCCTTAACATGGTATTGGAATGGTCAAGAGTTTTACCCTTGCTGCTTCCATTCTCCAATTAAATTAAATGTCAGAAAAAGGTAATGGTTGGCCTGTTATGTCCAAGCTTCAAGCGCAATGGGCTTTCACATGAGAGAGCATGTTAGAGATGAAATCTGTTCCTGGGTGTGAACCTTGAGTCTTTAGAATAGTTGGTTCCTTTACAATTGGGATGTAACACATAATATCACAAAGCAATTTTAAAAACCATCTTCATAAATAAGATGTTGGTTCTACCTTGTATAAGATCAAGAAAAGAATATATATATATTTATACAACTACTTTCATATCTTTATGCATTTAAGCTCTTTATACTATCATATTTCTCACTCAACTGAAAGACTTTTAGAAAAGTGTTCATGGGCCTGACAGTTGATGAAGTGAGACTTAGGGTGCATAAAATTCTTGCCTAGATGAAATTTTATCCTATTCATATGAGGCAGTGGTATTGCAATGTGAAGATTTGTGGGATAGTTAACAAATGTTCATGGAAATCTTCTAGATGCAGATTTAGCTTAAAAATAATATTGATGTTGTATGGACATTGGCTTTTGGTTCTCTGGTCAGGTTTTCTTTAATATACCTGACCTATGATAACAAGTATTCATTATGAATTTATCTACTATTGCTTTTCTGTGTCTAGGTTGTTGATAGGTACAAATTGAGAAATCCAAGAACATTTCATTATCTAAATCAATCAAATTTCTATGAGCTAGAAGGGCTGGATGAAACTAAGGAGTATCTTGCAACTAGGAGAGCTATGGGTGTTGTTGGGATCAGTTCTGATGAGCAGGTACCCTTCAGTACAATTTCTATTGGCCATTTTTAGTTGATTGTTTTTTTTACTGGAATTTATCCTCCCTCTTTTCAGGATGCTATATTTCGAATAGTGGCTGCAATACTTCATTTAGGAAACATTGAATTTGCCAAGGGAGATGAGGCGGATTCCTCTGAGCCTAAGGATGATCAATCTCGTTTTCATCTCAAAACTGCAGCTGAACTTTTCATGTAAGTGATTATTTTGTATAAATATTGTTAGAATATTAGCTGTAAATACTGTAGTTATTATAGCATATGTTTAGGCTTGTAATTAGCTTATGATTAGGCCCGTTATTGCTGTACAGTTAGTATAAATAATAGATGTGAGAAGCTAGTCTCACAACCTTTTCCACTATTCTCACATGGTATCAGAGCAATTTTAGTGAGAAAAACCTCCCCACTCCCGCTGTGAATTTTTCCAGCGGCGTCTTTCCTCTCCCTGCTGCGTTCATACTCCAGCAGTGTTCTAAAACTAGGGTTTAGTGGCTGTGTCTCTATCCAGTCACCCTAGGACTCGATAATNGCTTTTGGTTCTCTGGTCAGGTTTTCTTTAATATACCTGACCTATGATAACAAGTATTCATTATGAATTTATCTACTATTGCTTTTCTGTGTCTAGGTTGTTGATAGGTACAAATTGAGAAATCCAAGAACATTTCATTATCTAAATCAATCAAATTTCTATGAGCTAGAAGGGCTGGATGAAACTAAGGAGTATCTTGCAACTAGGAGAGCTATGGGTGTTGTTGGGATCAGTTCTGATGAGCAGGTACCCTTCAGTACAATTTCTATTGGCCATTTTTAGTTGATTGTTTTTTTTACTGGAATTTATCCTCCCTCTTTTCAGGATGCTATATTTCGAATAGTGGCTGCAATACTTCATTTAGGAAACATTGAATTTGCCAAGGGAGATGAGGCGGATTCCTCTGAGCCTAAGGATGATCAATCTCGTTTTCATCTCAAAACTGCAGCTGAACTTTTCATGTAAGTGAATATTTTGTATAAATATGTTTAGAGAAATGCAATGAAAATCAAAAACGTAGTTTATATATTTATTTATTTGTTTATGCTAGGTGTGATGAGAAATCTCTTGAGGACTCTTTGTGCAAACGTGTTTTTGTTACACGTGGTGAGGCCATAACAAAATGGCTTGATCCAAATTCTGCAGCTCTCAGTAGAGATGCCTTGGCTAAGATAGTTTATTCAAGAGTGTTCGACTGGTAAGTTTTCATGATGTTTATGAGCTTATTAAAAATTCCTATATACTTTAAAAGTTCATTATGAAGGATGAATTGTGTATGCATTTGCGTCAGTTTTGGTAGTTACATCAATTGTAAACATCAATTGATTCAGGATTGTGAACAAGATTAACAACTCCATTGGTCAAGATCCGGATTCAAAGAACTTAATCGGGGTTCTGGATATATATGGATTTGAGAGTTTCAAGACAAACAGGTGCTTAACCGGTACGCTTTTGTCTTTGTTATTTACGAAGATTAATTACTTGTGAAGAATTTCATGAAATGATTTGATGTACAAGGTGGGATGCTTAATTCAGAAAGTCAAGAATTTCCTATCTGTGATACCAAAGTTGATAGTTGAATTAATGTCCTATGCACTGGTTGTTGATTATCCTTGCACTGTGGTGCCATTGTCGTGTCATTGTGATATTTTATTGTATTGCTAATCTAAGCAAACTCCAATAATGATGCAAGACCATAAACTCTTGGTGATAATATTCTTGTTCATAATGTTCTTCTTGGGCTGTTTTAGTTTCTTCTGTTGTCATTGCTGCTGCCTCCTGATGA
Organism: Cercis canadensis; assembly: GCA_003255065.1. Taxonomy (NCBI): domain Eukaryota; kingdom Viridiplantae; phylum Streptophyta; class Magnoliopsida; order Fabales; family Fabaceae; genus Cercis; species Cercis canadensis. Next base: position 440,607 of record QAOA01007268.1, on the reverse strand, counting down.
AGAATTATTATGTTTGTTCTATTGTGATTAATGAATGTCACTGAATTTCTTTGCTTATTGTTGTTGTTGTTGTTGTTATAATTTATTATTGTTACTACTACTACCACTACTACAACTACTACTACTGCTACTGCTTTTTGACTATTTTCTTGTGTTTGCCAACTTCTCATGTAAGAAATGCTTTTGTGCAGCTTCGAGCAATTTTGTATTAATTTGACCAATGAGAAATTGCAGCAACATTTCAACCAGGTTTGATTGTTATGTATTTACTCTGTCTTCTTGGGATTAAACATCTGGTAAATTTACTTCAATTGACTTAAATTACCACATTTTTCCTTTTCTCTGTTTTCTGTATACATCAATATCTTATTCACAGCATGTCTTCAAAATGGAGCAAGAGGAATATACGAAGGAAGAAATTGATTGGAGTTATATTGAGTTCATTGATAATCAGGATGTCCTTGATCTCCTTGAGAAGGTGTGCGATTTATCTGCTGTTCGCTTTTCAACTCTGGCTAAGTTATATAACCCTGCCATCTAATTCCATCAAATATAATTTTATGATCTCATCCTCCTATATTTTTGTTTTCACCTCCTTATTAAAATTTGTTCTTTATCCAAAAAAGTTGTTAATTCCTGTGTCCAAGAATTGTTTTCCCTGTGTATACTAGGATTGTTGGGTATCTTAGATCTTGATTGTTTTGTTTTGTTTTGTTTTGTTTTCTTTTTGGGCCTTTATCTTAGATATTGTTTTCCTTGTGCATACTAGGATTGTTGGGTATCTTGGATCTTGATGGACAATATAGTTTTATTGGAGTTAAGTTTGAGGATCCCATATTTATAGACAATTCTATTTAAACCAGGGTGTGTAACATACAAGAAATCTATCATGCAGATTTTTTTCCTTGATTAGCATATTAGAATATGTATATATTTCCTTGTAGATGGATTTCCTAGGAGGAACTGTATCCTTTTTCTTTTCTTAATTGTTGATTTAAAGGTAAAGGATTTTCTTGGATACAATTTCAAATCAGGTAGCTAGAGTAAATTCATTTTGGGATCCGGTGGTTTAGAAGGTCTATAAACACTTGGACTGGAAGGGTATTTTTTTCTCACTTTTTGGTCGAATTACTTTCATTTAGGTTAGTTTATCTTGCATTCCTATCTACTACCTATCTCTTTTCCGAATCCCCAGTGGAGTTGCTATAAGACTGAGAAAGTCATGAAGGAATTTCTCTGGTCAGGTACTGGCGAGAAAAGGAGGGATTTGACTATTAGAAGAAAATATGGTTTAGATCAGAACGGGTGGGATGCCAACCAGGCAATCATTGGAAATATATTTTTCAAGGATATGTTGATATCAAATCATTGCTTTCTCTTAAGGTAGGTAATGGAACTTGCCTCTAATTTTGGGAGAACGATTGGACGGGGGAGATTCCCTTTATAGAGGCTTTTCCTTGTCTCCATCATCTTTCTTCTTTTCATATTCCCCCAGCCAAAACTTCTATAGTATTTAGGATTTCACTGTTTCTTAGAAATTTCACATTTTAACCTTTCTGTAGAGTCCAGTATTAAGGTAAATTGCCTTCTCCACTCACTAACACAAATTGCTATGAATCTTCTGTTGTTAGCAAAGATATCTGATGCTTGTGTTTTCATTGCTCAGTGTCATTTCTTTTCCTGAGGTATAGTGAGGGAAAACATAAGCATTCGGTACTAGAATTAGTGATTAGCACATCTGCAGAAAATCAACAAAGCTTTCTTTAGTCATCTAAAATTTTGCTTGCTGAACTTATTACTGTTATATATTCAGAAAATTGATTTCTGCCCTTATAATCTTTATTTTTTGAAGTGGTCAAAAGACGTAGCATTTTGTTGGGTTTTCATTCTTTCTAAAGCTTGGTTGCACTTTTGAGTTGATGGCTTTCTGAATAAAAAGTACAGCTGAATATTATGTTAAAATGCAGATTTTGGACTTCCAGCCTATAGATAGAAAACAGTATCTTTGCATGTGTGTGTGTGTGGACTTTTCAAATTTGGCTCTACATTACTAACTTCTTATGGGAGGTCATCATATTACTGCGCTAGTTGTCTCTTTTCTTTTTCCTGAAACGAATTTGCCACTTTATGAGTAGAAAGTGAGTGGCAGAATTTTACTATTTATTTTTCTAATTTGTACTTTCTTAACTTCAGAAACCTGGCGGCATCATTGCTCTTCTGGATGAGGCTTGGTATGTATCACATGATAAAATGGTGACGCAAATAATTGTTTTCTGGATTCTTCTTTTAGACATCATTCAGCTAATCTTTGTTATTTAAAATTTATTCTATTTCTTACAATTCTTGTTTATATGTATATATACATTTACATCTGCATATGCGCATGCTTTGAGATTGTAACTGTCCTTGTTTTTTGCAGTATGTTTCCAAGATCAACACACGAGACATTTGCTGAAAAGCTATATCAAACTTTTAAAGACCATAAACGCTTCAGCAAGCCGAAGTTGGCTCGTACTGACTTCACCATTTGCCATTATGCTGGTGATGTATGTGAAAAATATTTTGGTTTACACAGTGTTCTGCTATTAACAGTTAAAAAAAATGCTTAATATATGTCCGGTGGAAAAACTTTTGCAGGTCACTTATCAAACTGAGTTGTTCCTTGATAAGAACAAAGACTATGTTGTTTCGGAGCACGAGGCACTACTTGGTGCTTCTAAGTGCTCCTTTGTTTCAGGGTTGTTCCCACCTTTACCTGAGGAATCTTCCAAATCATCCAAGTTCTCTTCAATAGGCACTAAGTTTAAGGTCTCTTTCTTTCGCTATGCATATGCTTTCAATTTATCTGCTTTCTCTTATGTTAGTTTTGTTATTAATGCATATTGTTTGCAGCAACAACTGCAAGCTTTGCTTGAAACACTGAGTGCTACTGAGCCACAATACATTCGTTGTGTAAAGCCAAATAATCTTCTTAAGCCAGGGATATTTGAGAACAGTACTGTGTTGCAGCAGCTTCAGTGTGGGGTAAGTTCAATAATATTTTTCTCATGTTATAGGATATATGAATACCTTTGTCAAGTGACTAATTACTTGATGAATGCCAACTCCAGGGAGTCATGGAGGCAATTAGGATAAGCTGTGCTGGATATCCCACTAGAAAGAGCTTTAGTGAATTTCTTCGCCGTTTTGGTATTTTGTCACCTGAGGTTCTAAAAGGATGGTATTTTCATCTTCTGTTTACTTTTTCCTCGTTCTCTAGTTGTCTAGATAAATGTGAGTTAGGAGTGTTTGAAGCCAATTAATGCCGAGTATATTTTACAGCCCTGATGAGGTGACTGGTTGCAAGAGGCTTCTAGAGAAAGTGAACCTGAAAGGCTATCAGGTACATATTGATCCCAGCTGGCATTTCTGGTAGTCTTAGTATTAGCTTTCACTTAGCTAGTCAGTAGTATAGTAAGAATTATATATGTTTCCTTTTTCCTAACCGGGTTTTTTGAACTCTCATCTAACTAAAGTCTTGTTTGGATCGGAATTCTGCTGCATTGGTTGAAGTGATACCCAAAATGGGAGGAAAGAAATGTTGCAGCTTCTTACTGTTTTAATTCTACTCACTACAGATGCTGCAGTGACTGCTGATTATTAATTTGAATCTAAGCATAAAAGAAAATAGAAAGACTCTTGCCGCATTGACTACTGAATTTTTTCATTGCAGATTGGCAAGACAAAAGTGTTTCTGAGAGCAGGTCAGATGGCAGAACTAGATGCATTTCTAGCTGAGGTATTAGGAAGATCAGCAACCACTATTCAGAGGAGAGTTTGCACATATTATTGTCGTAAAAACTTCATTGTGTTGAGGTTGTCTGCCATACAAATACAAACCATTTCTAGAGGTATCAGTGACATTTCTTTTGTGCTGTTGATTGTGTTTTGCTATGTAGTTGATAAAAGATTGATTTTATATGTTTCGAATGGTATGAGCGATTTCCTGATTATTTCCTTTTTGCATATCCTATGAATTTAATGTAGGACAACTTGCACGCCATCAATATGACTATTTGAGGAAGGAAGCTGCCTCTGTGAAAATCCAAAAGCACTGTCGGATGGAACTTGCTAGAAATGCTTACGGAAGTTTGTGCACATCAGCTGTTTGTATTCAAACCTGTATGCGAGGAATGGCTGCTCGAAATGAGCTGAGTTTCAGGAAGCAGAAGACAGCTGCAGTTATTATTCAAGTATGACAATTTTTTCTCAACAATACGGAAACTAGCTTGTCAAGCTTGTTCCTTTAATTTTTCTCTATGCATATATCTGCCAAGTTGGCTCTACTTTCCTTGCAAATTTAGAATCAAATTAACAGAAGGTGAAGGGGAGGAACAAAATAGTAATATCAAGAAACACTAAAATTCGTAGTGATCAATTCCAAAACAAGATTGAAATTCCCAGAGACATACTAAGCCTAATAAAGGTAACCCAAATAACCCTAATCTTGCTAGGACAATAAACCCAGACTTGCAACTAAAGTAATCCTAATTTTAAATTGATAATAAAGTCTTAATCCAACTAGTAATAGGAATACTGAGACTCAAACCATCAGACTTTAGTTCCCAAATTACGTAGACATGAATAAATAAATACAATTCCGGTATTTATATTTACTTCATCTTCCATAATTCTCCCCTTTTTGGAGAAAAATTCTCCATGAGTTTTGAAGTTTTAAAGTAGCAGAAAAGTACTTGGACTTGAAGCTTCATGGAATGCAACAATAAGTGGTGGGAAGAACAAAATTGGCACAATTATATGTCTCTTTAGGAATGACGAAATCAATATGAACTTCAAAACTAGATTTGACCTCTGTAGGCTTCAATCTGGTATCAACATAAGTTCCGTATTGTTTATCTCATTACTAGAAGAATCAACAACTGCAATATTATTAGTCTCTTCAACTGTCAGAACTTGAACTTTATTTTTCTACTTTCTTCAAGTTCTTTCATCTTGCAAATAAACTTAAACAGCAACTTGCTTGCCAATATCAATACTTTCTTCTTGCACAGGATCTTACTTCTCCCCCCAAGTCTCAACATCCTCACCATCAATATCCGAGGCACAGTCTAAGGAATTTACAATCTCAACATAATCCTCGGACTCAATTCTGAGACTCAAACAACCAAATCCTAAATTCCTAAAGTCCCCATAATTAAGTGCTAATTCCATGATTGCACCCTAATTCCAAAAATATCAACATGGATAATTCAATTACGATAAATATCTTTATTTTGCTTCATCAAAGAGTTTGGCAAGGAATTTAACAAGATAGTTGAATTTGAGGGGTATTTTTTTTTTTTTTTTTTTNTATTTTTTTTTTTTTTGTATCTATTTGTTTCCTCATCTTTTGAGTTTCACTCTGCTTTTAGCCGGGTATGTCAACTTCAGTTGAGTCTTCATTTAACCCTTTCCTTTTGATTTATTATGCTGCCATTCTGATAAAGAACAGAAAAGCTTAAAGTTAAATAATTGGAAGTGTTGGGAAACTGTTGATCTTTCTTAACCATACTGGTTGATATTCAGTTTGTTGTTATTTTTAAACACAGTATGCTTAAATCTGAATTGATATGTATCACAGAGTCATTGCAGACGTAATTTAGCTCACATCCATTTCGTAAGGCTAAAGAGAGCAGCAATCACTGCACAGTGTTGGTGGAGAAGAAAAACTGCACGTAGAGAACTTCGAAAACTTAAAATGGTAAGTCCATCTCTTTTTCTTTTTTCATTTTTAAATCTTACAATATGAGCAAGTTGATCTCTTTCTGTTATTGCAGAACTAACTGATACTGTTTGACGTATTTGAATGTTATATGCTAGGTGAAATGTTTTGACAAATGTATATCCTCTAGTTGTTCTGGTGGTGATTAATGTTCATGGACTTTTTTCCTTTTTGTGTGAGGGCAAAGTGCTGTCTATCATGACCTCTGACCTGTTTCTTTTTGCAAGATAATAATTTTCTTGTGCTTCAATATTATGACTTTCCTGATTAATTTCTTATACTTTGTTCCTGTAGCACTTCCTAATAGAAACATGTGGCTGTTGAAAATGGTTTTGTTAGATATACTAATCGCCCAGTATTATAACTTATATTAATTTCGGTGTTAGCTTACCATAACTTCCAGTGCCCACATATTTGAAAAATCTTGAATTTGAATTTTCTGCAGGCTGCTAAGGAAACTGGTGCTCTCCAAGATGCCAAAAATAAACTAGAAAAGCAAGTTGAAGAACTGACTTGGAATCTAGAATTGGAGAAAAGGATGAGGGTAATTCACTTAACCATAGTTGATTAAGAAGTACAAGTCATTAAGTTTCTGTGGTTCTGTTGTTCTAGAAGGATTGCTTGTACCCCTTCGCTGTAGTCTTCTTTCTATGAATAAATTCTCCTTCTATGAAAAGAAAACAAGTTTATCTGGCCATTGCTTTATGTGGAGTTAAGTCACTTGTTAATTCAGTAGAGTGCTGTCAACAACTGCAATTTCCAAACTTGTTCACTTCTAGCCATAAGTATTGTTTAACTGTAATTATTTTGTGGACTTTCTGGCTATTTTGGTTCTTTGTATCTATAAATGCAGGCTGATATCGAGGAAGCAAAGACGCAGGAAAATACCAAATTGCAAGCTGCTTTGCAAGAGATGCAGCTTCAGTTTCAAGAAACTAAGGCACTGCTCATTCAGGAGCGCGAGGGTGCAAAAAGAGCAGCTGAGCAAAGTGCAATTATGCAGGAGGTTCCTGTTATTGATAATGATTTGATCAATAAGCTTACAGCAGAAAATGAAAATCTAAAGGTACACGAGGCTGCGAAAAAAGCAGCTGAGCAAACTCCAATGATGCAGGAGGTTCCTGTTATTGATAATGATTTGATCAATAAGCTTACAGCAGAAAATGAAAATCTAAAGGTATATATATAAAAGATCCTACGAAATATGTATTTCTTGATGTATCATATTTTGCTTACATCCCAAATTATTTCTGCCTTTAATGCTTTTGCAGGCACTGGTTAATTCATTAGAAAAGAAAATTGATGAAGCAGAGAGGAAATTTGAAGAAAGTAACAAGCTCAGTGAAGAGCGCTTGAAGCAAGCTATGGAGTCTGAATTGAAGATAATTCAGCTGAAGACAGCTATGCAGAGGTTCTTATTGTGACATCTAATTCTGTTAGATTGTGTCAGGGTACATCTTTGATGTTTTCTTGGTTTAATATATTGTCTATACCATATGCCAGGCTTGAAGAAAAACTCTCTGATATGGAAACCGAGGATCAGATTCTGAGGCAGCAAGCACTAAGTTCAGCTTCTAAGAGAATGTCTGGACGTTTCTCATTTAATAAAGCTCAGGTAAACACAGAATATAAAGTTCTGTTACTGATATACCTTTTCTTGAGATTATATTAATAATACTTTTTTATCCCCTTCATATTGCAGGCTTCGGAAAATGGTGATCATGTGAGTGAGGATGTTTAGATCTAAATGGCGTTTTTATTTTCTTTTTATTCAAATTATCATCTACTGGCTTATCATGAAAAGAGAAAATATCTGTCTATCCTTATTGTATGGTATTGAAGGAGAGCCAATTTTCTACAGGAACAACAGACTCCAGCAAAAAACTTTGGGACAGAGGCAGATACAAACTTGAGAAGATCTCAAATTGAAAGGCAACAAGTATGCTCTTGAAGAAGAATAATTATTGCTTTAATTGATTTAATTCAAAATTTGATTTACTTTTCTGGAAAAGTTACTTGGAATAATTTTTATTTGATGTCCTTGGATGCAGGAAAATGTAAATACCTTCCTCAAATGTGTGGCAGAAGACCTTGGGTTCAGTGAAGGGAAACCAGTTGCAGCGTTTACCATTTATAAGTGTCTGCTCCACTGGAAATCTTTTGAAGCAGAAAAGACAAGTGTATTTGATCGTCTTATTCAGTTGATTGGCTCCGCTATAGAGGTACTCTGCTTTATGCTCAAACCTGTTTATGGTTGCTGCCTGTTGGTGGTAAACAGTTATTAGATTTAGTAGACATGATTTTGTTTTTAGTAATTTTGTCCAAAAAACTCTAATTTATAATTCAAAAACCTGTATGAAGTTCCTTTAATTTGTTATATTCCCTTTTCTTCTTTTGGTATGTGACTTTCTTTTTCTTTTTTTTATTAATTTCTTTTCTCCTTTCTCATTTCCTTTAAGCTTAAAATGGATGACTTGTATGGGAGCGAGGTGGATTATTATCCATCAAAGAAGGCATAACTGATTATTCTTTTATGTCTTGTCCTCTCCCTGAAGTACAGAGAGAAACATTGATAAAATAATAATATTTTATGGAAGAAAAACCTTTCAAGGTTCAGACGTCTTATATGCTATCATATTTCTTGTTTTTGCAGGATCAGGAGGATAATGATCGTATGGCTTATTGGTTATCTAATACTTCTGGTTTGTTGTACATACTTCAGCGAAGTTTGAGAACTGCACCACGGAAACCTCCCACTCCAACCGGGTTTTTTGGGAGGATGGCCCAGGTATTAAGATTTAAATTTATTTATAACTAGCAATTTTGAATGTTCTTGCACATGAGTTGCATGTGAATTGCACTGCACATCAGTATTTTATTTGCACATTTGATTGTTTAGTTGCTGTATATTCTACAGTTTTTGAAAAAAAAAGGAAGTGCAGTGTTTATGATTTATAATTGAAAGTTATCGATGGAACATAAATGTACCCTTATTACTAATATTATTCTGATTTGAAACGGAAGCAAATGACTAAAAAGTTTAAATTTCAGATTTTATTGCTTCATCTAATAACCATTCGGGATCAAGTTTTCATGGTTAAATCTGAGTATTAGATCATATTTTTTTATGTATATTAATTACTAAGCAAGAAATTTGAGTTGACTTTACATCGTAAGTTCTATGACAGAGTTGGCTGATCAGTTACCGTTAATCAGAGGTGACTTTACATCTAGATTTGGTTTTTATGCCAAAAATGACAGACGCGGACAGGCATATGCACACACACAGGCTTTATGGATAAGTTTCTAGATATGTTGTTAATGCAGGAACTTCTTTACGGATGAATTGGTGTCATGAAACTTCTATTTTGGCAATTCAATAACATTTACGTTATTCACCTTGTTTTAGGTTAAACTTTAATTTTTGGTCTGGAATGATCAATTTATTATGTAGGTCCAATTTTTTATTTTTCTAAATTTGAGGCAAGAATCTATTTGTCCTTAAAAAATTTTGATCAGAACATTCATGCCTTATATTGTTAATACTTGGTTTATCATTGTAGAAAATGACATTTAACTCAAAATATGTTATGCCATTTTGTTTCTCAGGGTTTTCGTTCATCTTCCATCAGTCTTTCTAGTGATGCACTTAATGTAGTGCGCATGGTTGATGCCAAGTATCCAGCTTTGCTTTTCAAGCAGCAGCTTACAGCATATGTGGAAAAGATTTATGGAATCATTCGGGACAATTTGAAGAAGGACTTGTCGCCCCTGCTTTCTTCTTGTATTCAGGTATGGTGAACATTTATTTCATCATTAAATTTAATGACCATTCTTCATTATGCATATGCACGTGCTTAATGTAAGTGTACAAGAATATATATGCTCTTAGAAGCAGTATCACAGGTGGAATGGTGGTGACTTTTCTAATTTGGATCAAATTGTACCAGAAATTTTATTTGTATGCCCTGAGCTTCAAATAATTGTTTTTTTATAACATTTTTATTTACATTCATATCTTGCAGAGTATTAGTTCTTTTTTTGTTCATCCATATCTTCCAGTCCAGAGTGTTATTTATTTCTTTGTTCATTCCTCTCTCTCTTTCTCTCACTGTTGTTATTTATCTACTCTCTTATCTCACCTGTTTTCTCTTAGTGCTTTTTGCATATTATGTTCTCATCCACTCTTGTAAAGGCCTGTATTTGTACATCTATATTTTAGATGTTTGTAACCAAAAGATGCCTACGGGGCATGCCAGATTATTATTTAATCTTGAAATATGGTTCTGTTCCTTTTCTCTGTCTCTTATTTATTTATTTATTTTGGGGTGGAGGGGAGGGTTGATGTATCTTGCTTACCCATAGGTGGAACTGATATGCTGTTATTGTCAGTTGTTATTGGTTCTGCTGCTCATTTCAATTTGGATTTAGTTTACTATATGTTAAGAGTAAAGTTGCTTATTTGATATATGTTCTTATGACAATTCAGGCACCCAGAACATCAGGGGAAAGTGTTATAGGATCACCTGAACAGTCAAATAGCAATAGTCCATCAGCTAGTTCTTGGCACAACATCATTGACTGCCTTAATAGGTTTTTCAATACGTTGAAAGAAAACTATGTATGTCACAGTCTTTCTTGTACAGTGAATTGGTATTCTTACTTCGCTTGCCTTGCTAGTCTTTTTCCCTGTTATGAGGCAAACTGATATTTAGTTTTTTTTTCAGGTGCCTCCTGTTCTTGTACAGAAGATATTTACTCAGGTTTTCTCATATATCAATGTCCAACTATTTAATTGGTAAGCTGTTTCAGGTTTTATGGGATAAGGCTTTTTTTGTGGCTCCCTCATGGCTTTCAGCTCATGGTTTCCTTAGAAAGAAGGGGGGGTGCGAGGGGAGAAAAAGAGGGAGGGGAAGGGGGGTGGGGGGCGGTGTTTGAGTTGATTCTAAGAAAAAGGATAAGCTCCATGTGTGTGTGCTTGCGTTCTGAATTTATTACCAGTACTTTTATTGTGATGGTGTAGTTATGCGTGTTTGGGTTGACCATGAATACTTTGCTCTCCAGCCTTATTCTACGTCGTGAATGCTGCACATTCAGCAATGGGGAATATGTTAAATCCGGGTTAGCTGAACTGGAAAAATGGTGTCATGAAGCAACTGAGGAGGTACTCTTTTGATATTGTCAACAGACATACGATGTATAATCATGGTTTTAGAACTATTGTATCTGTTTTCTTTTCTGCATATTTATGTCACTCAATATATATGCACTGTGATTTCAGTTCTTACTGGCAAATTATTATATTCTGTTGCAGTATGTTGCCACATCTTGGGATGAACTCAAACATATAAGGCAAGCAGTCGGATTCCTGGTATGCTCTTGACTTCAGCTACAAAACCCTTCACTATACTGTGATTTTTAATTTTAATTTGCAGTTTTTCAGCTTCTCTTCCATTCTGCTTAGGTTAATTATCATGGATGCAATTGACCAATAATTTTTCCCTTTTTTCACTTGAATCATGATACTTATTTTATTTCCCTTTTCCTGGTTTTAATTTGAATGCAATTTTTTCTTCAGGTTATAAATCAGAAGTCCGAGGTATCTTACAATGATCTTACAAATGAGCTGTGCCCTGTAAGTCTCTCTGCTTCTCTGATGCGTGAGAAAGAAAAGTATAAAATTTATGCATACTGAAACTTATCATTGGTATTTAGATGAAAAACAGTCAAAAGCAACTCAACTTCTTGGATAGCCAACATGAGTCTATCTAAAGTTTATTGGGATTTTTCCACTTGAATTCTTGTCTTAATATGTTCTTTCTAGATAGAAAAAAAATTTACACAGAAAATTTACTTCTATTATTTTGTGATGTCAAATATGAGTATAGAATAAATTTAAAGACATTTGAGGAATGGTTTGGATCTCTCACTCTAAAATTTACTTCTATTATTTTGTGATGTCAAATATGAGTATAGAAGAAATGTAGAGACATTTGAGGAATGGTTTGGATCTCTCTCACTCTCCCATTGATTTCTGCTGAATTCAGATCCTGGGTGTTCAACAGCTCTATAGACTATGTACACTGTTCTCGGATGACAATGACAATACTCAAAGTGTATCAGCAGAAGTAAGTTGTAGAAAATGATAGAAATTATACTCATTTTTCTCAGTAATATTGTTATCTGGATATTATTGTAATTAACACCATTTCCTTATGCAGGTTACTTCTAGCATGAAGCTTCTAATGACAGATGATGCAAATGATGATGAGAACTCCTTCTTGTTGGATGACAATTCCAGGTCAACCTCACACTCAGGACACACGCACACACAGACATGCATATACATGCAGACACAAGAACTTCTATCTCTGAATTGAAAACTCAACTTTGATCTTTTTCCAAATGCAGTATTCCCTTCTCCATTGATGATGTCGCTAGTTCACTTCAAGATAAGACCTTTAGAGATGCAAAACCTCCAGCAGAACTACTTGAGAATCCAGCCTTTAAATTTTTACAGGAATAAGGCCATTGTTCTAGCATTTATTAGTCCTCCTCTGGTGCAGCTTAACTTTCTAGAATCAAAATCTCTACTCTGATCAAACACCTGGCTGTAAATCCACTCACCCCTTTTCCCCCCCTCTAGTTTTTTTTTCTTTGGTACTTTCCCTGGCTGTAAAATTATTTTCTAAATTAGAAGTGTAAATTATATTAGGTTGGTCTATATAGTTTAAGGGCAGGGTAGGTTTCATGATCCCAGTGAACTTTTTCTTATCTTCTCTATTAACATTTTGTTTCTTGTGTTTTGGATGGGCTCTTGGAGCACAATTTTTTGTAGGGTTTCGTAGGAGGCAAGCAAAGTAACTTGTAGTTTGGTAGGAGGAGTTGATTACATAGATTGTTATTCTGTCCTGAACTTTTACATTGTACAAAGGAGCATTTTAGAAAGAGAATGCTATAGTGAAATTGGCCCAATATGTACAAGCACTAACCAATTGTAGAAACATTAATTAAATTATATGGTCAATTGATCTCTTTCTAAGTGTAATTTCCAATGCAGTACTGATTCTAAACTTGTTTGTTGCTGTGCATATTGTTGACATTCCAGTCATCATATAAAATCTTGAATGGGCTGTGATTGTGATTGGGCAAAAAGCCCATTTTAAAGATTGTGTGAATGTAAGATGGAGCAGGGAATATTTTGAATTTTCACTTGCATTAATTTATTTTTCTAGATGCAAGGTTAGCTCTTCTCATTAAGAATATAGCAATGAGATGCATACTCTGTGGTTACCTCAATCTGTGTGCCTTGACATTGATAAAACAGTGAGGAAGTTTATTTGGAAGGGAACTGATGGTCACGGTCTTCATTTAGTCAACTAGGAAACTATTACTCTTCCTCGCAAGTTTGGTGGCCTAGGTATCAGGACTGCCCGTCGCTCCAATATTGCCCTTCTTGGTAAACTTGTTTGGGATGTGGTGCAAAACAAAGATAAACTTTGGGTTCAAGTTTTAACCCACAAGTACTTACGGGAGGGGGAGAATCTTTTGACCCATACTTGCCCAGCTAACTCCTCGGTTACGTGGAGATCTATTGTGCGAGCAAAGTCTATTCTTCAAGAGGGATTGAAGTGGCGTGTGGGGAATGGCAATAAAATTCGTCTTTGGCAAGATAGATGGCTGGATAGTGGCATCTTAAGAGACCAAGTTGAAGCTATTGATGATGCAGATTCCTCCATGAGGGTGAGTGATATTATTCTGCATAGTGAATGGAATGTTGATAGCTTACAGCATACTATGCATGAGCAGGTCACAGAGGAAATTATCAGAGTTTCGCTTTCTAGACATGGGGATCTTCAAGACACGTTAGTGTGGGGAAGTGCTTCTGATGGAGTATATTCAGCTAAGCATGGATATGCATGGCTCCGTAGCAGGGAAGATGTTCATATAGATGAGAGAAGGTGGACGTGGATTTGGAGGCTAGGGATCCCAGAAAAAATAAGAACCTTTATATGGTTAGTTATGCATGAGGCCATTCCTACCAACATGTTGCGCCTAAAGCGCCATCTCACCCAAAGTGCAATGTGCTACAGGTGTCTGACGGATGATGAGAGTATCCTTCATTGTCTTAGGGATTGCATCATGCCTCGTAAAATCTGGGCTCACTTTGGTTTTGGAGGAGACGCAAGATTCTGGAACTTTGATCTTCAAACGTGGGTTTCAGTCCACAGCCATGCAGAAACAACAAGCCCAGAGGTGCAGGTTCTATTTCTTTGCATCATTTGGTGGATTTGGAGGGATCGCAATGAAGAGTTGATGGACGGGCGTCGTTCTCCGCTGCTCTATATTATCCATCGTATTAAAGCCATGGTGCATGTTTGTGAAAATGTGTTTCTTTTCAACAAGGAGGTTTGTCACAAGGAAATTAGGTGGGTATCTTGGCAAGCTCCAAATCCAGATACGGTAAAGCTTAATGTTGATGGCAGTAGTTTCGGTAACCCAGGGAGAGCAGGGTTCGGAGGCATCATCAGAGATAGCCAAGGGCTATGGCTTGGGGGTTTCTGTGGTTATATTGGCTTTGGTACCAACATTAAAGCAGAGCTTATGGCAATTAGGAATGGCTTGCAAGCTTGCTGGGAAAGAGGCTTTAGGAATCTGATTTGTGAATCTGATTCCTTAGAGGCGATCAACTTGATACACACTGCAGATGTTAACTTTCATATCCATGGGTGCATTTTGAGTGACATTAGACATATTATGAGAAGGTCTTGGTATCTGGAGGTGCGACATGTGTTGAGAGAAGCTAACCAAGGGGCTGATTTCATGGCCAAAAAAGGAGCACATGGGCAAGAGGGTTGGTCTTTTTTTTATCAACCTCTCCCTGAAGTTATGATAGCTTTGTTGGCAGATAGGATGGCTGTTGCCTTCCCTAGGCTGTAGTTTTCTGTTTTTTCACTATTGTAACCAAAAAAAAATTAAGAATATAGCAATGTGCAACATTAATATTGGTAGAAGAAATTATAATATTGGCAACAAGAAAGTTATATGCTTAACATATTAATTGATTTGGGTTTTAGAAATATAATAGTTTGGGTAAACTATATAGACTTAGTTTAGTCTAAAAGTAGGATTTAAGAGACATAATGATAGAAACATACAGTAAGCCATATGGCAATGTACAAAGGTTATTAACAACTGTGTCAATAGCTAAATTCTAGCAAGTGTGAATTACCAGCCGGGACTGCATTACATGTTGTGATCAGAAAAATATTGGACCAAAATTGACACAACTGAAAGTTCTGAACCAAATTATAAATTTGAACACGATTTTGAGCTATCGGTGTAGAATGAATTTGATATACTATCATTAAATAAAAAAGTGATCAATAAAGTAATTAATGAATTTTAGTGATGGTAAAAAGTTTTACTAGTTGTGGTTTACTATGTAAAAAGTGTTTTTACATTGTGAGTGGATGAAAATTAAATCTTTAAATAATTGTTTAGCCTATAATCCTATTACAAATTTAAAATAACAAACTAATTTTGGAAAGTTTTAATCTTATGCTATTTATTAAAATTACATGAGACTTATTTTGTCCACGAGTCTTTTCCCTCTTCAAATTTTCTCTCTTTTGTGATGGTTGGATTTGCTTTTAAATAGGTGAAACTTGTGCAAGGAATTTATCTACTGAATCAATTAAATTTTTGTATCAAGAAATTTTACACATTCTTTTTTCTACTACATGTTAACATTATCGTAATTGGGCCTCGCTAGAAGGGGTAACCCATTTACTTGGTAATGGGTTGGACTTGGGCCTAAAAGATAAAGGTCATTTTCAAATAGAACGTTTCAGGTCTTGCCGGAATCAAGCAAATTGGTTCNAAAAAAAAACACAACAACACAAAACAAAACAAAAAACCGGGTCAATTTGGTTAAACAAAAAAAATTTAACTTTTTTTTAAGGAGGTTTTTGTAGATACTTTGTTGTATGTTATATACTACATAAGAATAGTCAATGTGTAAATAACATGTATACAAATTAACTGTTTTTAAATTTGTTTGAGAAAATAAGATAAATTAATTTTATATCAAATAAAATATAAAAATTATGTATGTTTGTCACGTCAGTGTAGTATGACATACATATATAGTATCAT
Source organism: Cercis canadensis (assembly GCA_003255065.1). Lineage (NCBI taxonomy): Eukaryota > Viridiplantae > Streptophyta > Magnoliopsida > Fabales > Fabaceae > Cercis > Cercis canadensis. Next base: position 424,688 of record QAOA01007268.1, on the reverse strand, counting down.
AGAATCTCTTTTTTTTTTTATCCAACTCAATTACAAAATTTGGAGTGCCAAAAAATTATTCTTAGTTATCCGTTTAAACTATATGACCACTAATTTTCATACATTTCATTTCCTAAATCTGTGCATGAGACAACAAAACTGGTTTGATTTGTAAATTTCTATAATTCAGATTTTTTTTTTGAGAGATCATAACTATGTGATCATTTGTCTAAATTTGGTGATTTTTTTCCCCATTTTTTTGTAATCCTTCAAGATCTATGTAATGCAAATGGTCGAAATTGGCACTTAATAGTGACCAAAAGCAACCATTTTGGCCCTAAGTTTGTGATTTTCTTCTAAACTTCTTGGTTATTATTTGACCCATTTTAATGTAATTTTTTTTTCTCATATAAAACGAACCAAACTCAATATATATAAGGATTCATTGATACGAGATGTATAACTTAATACACTTACACTATTAAATAACATTTAGTATGAAATGAATTTCATAAACTCCAAATATCTCAACACTTAGGTCAACTTCACAAATAATTTAAACCAGTATTCATTTCGATTATTGATGAGAAATAATCCCAATCTTAATAATAAATCTTTGGAGGTAGCTAGGTTCACCATGATTAATTAATCATGTAGCTTGGTATATGGTTGCAGTTTTGGCACATGGTGGTCTTGTTCATTAAAAAGCTTGTTGACCATTTCTTTACCTAAGGTCTCACCCTGTAATTGTACTACTCCTCCAACATTCATGTGCTCACATGTGTTCCCATGTTTCGCATCTGATTCTCTCTTCAACTTGAGGGAACATTTTGACTAAATATTATAAGTTAGATATACCATTTCAGTTATTACAGTTATGGAGTTAGTTGCATTTGTATATCTATGCTTCCAACATATTTTTCTGAAGAGAAATCTTATTGTATAGCAATTTCTAAGGCATAGAAAGCTTGAAGGTGCTTTTATAATGTCCACTTGTATGTTCTGGAATAATTATATAAACTAAGAAGGAGACAAGGATTGGCCTCAATTAATTGCACGTAGTACATAGGCACTTCTAATTGCTTAGAAGATCAAACTTCAAACCATATCTAGATTCATTGAACTAACGAATTAAATGTAAAGTCCACATTTAGATCCTCAAATCCATGCAGAAGAACCTTTAAATTTTCTTAGTGATGATATATTTACAATATTTCTTGATAACCTTGCACTTTTGGTACACTGAATGGCCATTCATTACGACCTCCATTCCCACCCTGATTCCCTTCCTATGTTTGGTAGCAAAAAAAAGAGCATGAAATGGCCATTCCATTTCCCCTTGAATTGGCTTTAATTTTTTTGTTATTAATTAATTAATTATATTTGTTATTATAGAAAAATAGAAAGAATACTTTCATTTTTTTTTTATCTTGCTTAAAAAATTTAAAGATTATTCATATAAGAACACAATTAAGAGCATTAATTTATAAGCTATTTTTAATTTCATAATCAATGGCCGGTTCTGATCACATATTACATAACATGCTCCCCCCTACACAATCCCAACCTCCACTAGTACCAAAGATTTCAAGCAAAAAAACAAACCATCAAAGGATTAAAAATAAAGTATAATTTAAATGCATCTTGAGATCAATCATAACATGACCATATTTAGTAATGAGTTTTGAACTCTATTCTCTTTCTCCCAATTTGTCATACATATTCTAAAGAAAGGGGGCAAAAGTTTTAAAAATTTACAACTAAAAAAAGAGGTTAGTGCTACAAGAAAGATTTTGGTTGATCCTAATTATGCAATCTCTACAATGGTTTATATATTAAATACTAAGATGACCCTAAATTAAAGAAATGAGTCTCGTTTATTCAAACTTCACATAACCAACCTCATTAGCCGAATCTAATTATGGGAAACAGTGTTATAATTATGTGTAAATGATGCAGCAAGAGAATGTGAACCTACCTAAACTTACGATTTTTAAGTGGCCTATATTAATATTATGTAATTCTATTTTACTTGATCTTCTTTACTTATATTAAATCTTTAGGAGAAATGGCACATGCACTAAAATTTTCCTCAACATTTCTTTAATAGTAAAAGTCTCAGTTGAATTTAGACTGTCCATAAAAATTGTTTAAATAAGTTTAGTTAAAAACTGTGAGGTGTAGATTAAGTCTCAATTGAAAGGTTATGGTGTATAACTAAATCTTTTGTGAAAGGGTAAATTGTATGAAACATCCTTCAACTTTAGTTAGTGTATGCAAAATCACATACAGTTTAAGTCTAGCCCTGATATTTGCATTTTATGTGCAAAAAACTTTCTGTCAATTTACTGTTAGGGTATTGAAGAAAATGGGATGTGCAAGTCACATGACACGATTAAAATTAGAATTAACCATGAATCCTTAATTAAAACTACTATTACTTGAGTTACGAGTAATTATGAATGTGAAAACACCCAGCAAGATTAAGAAATAAGCCACCTAGATTTCTAGTATTTTTAAATTTTATACTTGTGTTTCTCCTAAATTATAGTATTTTTCTTAATTTTAATTTTTTTTCCCTTTAACTCTACTGTATTTTGGTTACTAGATGAGTGTTTTTTTTTAATTCATAATTAATCTTGATTCACCTAATTTTAATTTTTTTTTTTGGTTTTAATGGTAAGGCTGATATCCTCGACCAGCTTTCACGCACCGAGATTAAGTCTCTTTCCAGGTAATCTTAAGGATGCAGCCCCTAAATCAGTTTAGTGCATTCAAAGAAAAAATTTCCATAGGTGCTAGCTCTAGGATTCAAACCTTGGCTAAATTCAATTTTAAACTACCAGTTAAATAGACTAAAGGTCGCACAAAATGCTCATGGAATTGATTATACATTTTTGAACCTTAGTAAGTTTTGTGCACATAAATTAAGATTAAATTAAAGAGGGTTGAGTATAATAATTTATCTTAAGGAAAACTCTCCATCACCGGGAACATAGCATCTTGAGTAGATGCCGGTGACGTGAAGTATATCTATCCAACGTCCAGTTTGCTCCGGGCACCATCCGGCAACTTTTGCCCCGGCGCGCAGTCCGACATCACTCATGATCTATAATATCTCCTTTTTGTTTTTCTTGGTGAGATTCTTCAATTATAATGGTTGCTTTTGCTTTGATTTATTTAAGAAAATCACTAAAAAATTATGAAAGATAAAGCAAATTATTGTCTGAAGCTCTTATGATTGGTTTGTTCTATAACCACCAAAATTTGGTCATACCCATAATAGTCTTGATAGGTCACATGCAGGGTCTGATATAAGTCATTCCCTACCTCTTTTTCAAAAGGAAATTGAACTTACAAATAGTTTATTTTTAGACTTGGAATATTTTCCCCCTTTTTATAATGGCGTATCCAAAAGTGGGATAGAAAGTGATCAAAACTAATGTTGCAACGTGGTTCTGTTCTAGTTCAGTCAAAGGTTTTCCTCAAAGTTGATCATCGTGTTAATAATAATTTTTATTATGGGCTGGTAAAGTTGTCATGTGTGTTACATGTGACTCATATAATAGAGCTTTTTTTTTTTTTCGCCGTTTCATATGATACAAATTTTAGATGTATAGAAGATACTAGAGTTTAAATTTTATCTAGGTTTAATTATAATTTTGGTTCTTATATTTTAACAACTTGAACTTTTTGGTTCCTCTTGTTTAGAAAAGAACAATTTAGCCTATTTATATTAATAAAATGTGCAATTTTGGTCTTCTAATCTTTGAGCCAAAAAGTTTTAGGTCTAATTCAAAGTGTAAAGTTCTTTGATTCATAATCTCATCATTCAGATTGAAGAGCTACGTTTTGTGAACCTCTTGAAAAAATTTTAACTCAATTTAACAGTAAATGAATATAGATCTCCGATTAGATGAAAACTGTCAGTTTTAGTATAGTGGCTTGAGTCTCACAATTGGATTGAATTGAAATTTTGTGAGGAGATTCGGAAGACGTATATTTTTAATCTAAACAATGAATTTGTGAATCAAAGAACTTTATACCTTGAACTAAACTTGAGAAATTTTGGCTCAAACACAGAAGTACCAAAATTGCACATTTTATGAATATAGTTGTTTATTTTTAAACAAGAGGAACCAAAAAGTTCAATTTGTTGAAATAGGAGACCAAAATTATAATTAAACCTTTTATCTATTATTAATGTAATAATGTATGCATTATCACTTAATAAAAAAGTCTCACATAATTAAAGTAATTAAGCACGGTGTAACTAAAGTAACAGAGCTTTTTTAAGTTAAAAATTTAGCAATTAAAAGTTTTAAAATATCTCTTCTAGCCCCCTAGATTTCTAAAATGTCTCTATGTATGGTCCCCTAGATACTAAAATTGACATATTATTCTCTCAATACCAATTTCATTCTCGACAGACTTAACACTTTACAAACCTAATCTTGTACTTTCATTCCCCCAATTTGTCTCTCATCCATCCACCATCTACGATCTACCGTTGATAATAATAGCTGCATAGTGTTTTATACATTTATAATATTCTAAGTGTTAATTTTTTTTTTTAATTTTAACAGTAAAGATATCTTGACGTTAATTTTCGTACATTGAAATTAAGTCTCTTACTGAATGATCTTAAGGGCAATTTTAAGTGTTAATTAGAATGTTTCATTAATTTATGTAACTTGTGCTAACGAAGAACCAAATCAAGTTAAAATTTAAAAAGTCGTAACCAAATTGAGAAAAATACTCTCTAGGGATTAAATTAGTGTTTATAGTAAGTCAACTAAAGGATTACGCAGTCAAAAGGAAGTATTAGAGGGTTTAAGATATGAAAATCCAAATAGATTTTTCTATAATTATAGGCGATATGTTTGTGCCATTGATGGTTTCAGATTGGGCGGGGATGAGTGAGGGGACTTTTCTTTTCCATTTTATTATTCCTTTAATTTCTCAAGTTCTCATGTCTCCATGTGATCCTTTTTTCCATATGCATAAATAATTCGTAGCTCTCTCATTGATACCAAGAAAATGAATCCACCACTATCCAAAACATTCCCAAGTTGAAACAATGATTATATGTGCCTATATCTTAAAATAAACAGTTAAAATATTGCTCAAAGATTTCACCAATTATTCATATGGACATCAAATCTCAGGGTTCTTGATCCGATTATTTGATCGAGGGTCGTAACAAAAGAGCTGTTTTAAGATTTGACACACTTCATAAATAATTTATTGTAGAATATGATTTTTATCAATTCAACCGTTGAATGATATTATTGTGTCATGTCGTGCATGCTAAATTTTAGATAAGTTGGACATTCATAAATATATAATCCAATATGATTAGAATTTATTTATATTTTAGAAGCATATTACATCTTTAAATAAGATAATTTAATGGAATATCAATAGTTTTAAAATTATACGAAATTTTTTAGACATGATTTACGTTATGAGAGGTTTCAATCCAACGACACATTAATTTAGGAAAATATTTTTTGAAAAAAGTTAGTCAACTATTTAAGATTTACTCAATCTTGCACCATTGTACTCATTGTGATTTGTGGGGGTCCCTTATTGGGACTGTGTGGGTGGACCTTTTGATATAAAACATCCATATTCATAATTTGTATACTGAAAATCCATTGATACCCATATAAGATTAAGTCTTTACCATTACAAAACATTTTGTACAAAGTGATTTTCATGAAATTTCAAATTTGGATTGAAAGCTCAAATTATGTAGATCATCATACCTATAAATTTTTGAAGATTTTTTTTTTAAAAAAAAAAAAAAATTGGTACTCCATTGAATTATTTTATTATGATGTATACTATGCTTTTAAAATATAAGTAGATAGCAACTATTTGATTATATTTATGAAAGGTTGATTTATCTAAACTTTGGCATGCAAGATTGACAAAATAATATCTCATGATTCAAGATAGGACTGATAAAAACCACATTGTATGAGAGGTTAATCAATGGCGAATGGTGTAATTATATTCAAGTCTTAAACTAGTGTTAATGGAAACAACACCACCCCCCACCACCCCAACACGCACACACACACACAAACAAAAGATCATTAGTAGAAAAATTAATGGCGATGGAGCCAAACCTTGTTTGCTATATGTAACAGCTCAATTAGTGGTGTATTCATTTATAAAAGTTGTGCGTTTCTCTTAACTCAACTTTAAAATTTAGTGTCAATTAGTTAGTGGCATTTATCTTTCAATGTTTTATTTGATATTCACATTGTCGCTTGACATGTGGAAGAATGGATTTTCTTGTTTTCATAGTTAGGGTTCTTGGCTTTGCTCAACGCATAAGTACTCTCCTCTCTGGGCCAGTCCACGCAAGCTAATAGATGTTAAATGTAGTGAATTGACAAGAGTATCTTCCCACGTCTTTTTAGCAGATTTGAACTCAAGACAACAAAAAGGAAAGCAAACGCTCTTGCCACTTGAACCAATATTCTCTGCTAAAAGAATGGATTTTCTCATGTAAAAGAAGGATTTGTGTAATGATTGCTATCTAATCATGCTATTGATATACCATATTGGGTTCCAGCTACCCTTACTGGCATATTGAATATTAGACAGCTTTGTTAGCATCATCGAGGAAACTTTCAGAAGATTTGCGCAACCACCTGAAAGCCATCATGCACCAGCTGTTCTTGTTTATAGGATTTAGGTATGCACCACACTGATTCTTCAACTTGCAAATATCTTATAGAATGAGCAACAATACCAATATATATATATGGTTGTGACACAATGCTTTGGTTTTAAGATGTACTTCAGCAATGCCAACACCTTTTAAGTGCAAGGCACGCTCAAATCAGCAAGAGAATTGCCATAGATAACCTTATGTTGGATATCCCTATTAGGTCACAATCTCTAGACTATCCGTTGGGTAATGTATCACCAAACACACGAACAGGGTAGTGAAGGAGTAAAACCTATTGTAATTATCTTGTTTAGTCTCATGGAGATCAGCAAAGTATATAATAATGAATTATATACCCTGTCTATACACACACACACACACACACACATGCATATATACATACAGTGCTTGCAATGCTTTCTGAGCCACCTTTGTATCCAGAGAGGGTCAGAGCCAGGAATTTTCCTAGGGTTTCAAGACTAAAGTATATAAGACACAAAAAAAAAAAAATAAATGTTAACCGTTATTCAATATATGCATACTATAAGAAACAGAGTAAATTGACACTTAATGCTATAAGAGTATATATTAGTGGCTCTGGAGGGAAGTTGCTCCAAATTATGCATTGTAAGTGACTCCAGCTGAGGCTCAACAACATTTTCACTACCAGGCTTAGGCTCTATATTTGAAATTGGTGCTAAAGGAAGAAATTGTCTTTCACTGACTATTTATCTTTTTTCTCTGGAAAAATGAATAAATGGCTGTTTTCCTAGACATTCTTCAACCTAAAAAAATATTAAAGTTTGAAGCTAAATTAAATTCTAATCAGACCGAATTAAAATGAAATTTTGAAGCTAAAATTAAATTATATTACTAGAGATATAAATGAACAGAGTTTTTCATGGGTTACTTAGGCTCAAGTCGCTAAAGACTTGACATAGCTTGACTTGCTTCTTAAATGCAGAAGCTTGAGTAGCATGTCCAGTTAATATAGTTCAGGGAGCCGAGATTGAGAATTAGATGCTAGCTAGGTTCACTTAGCTTGCAAGTAACTGGATTATATATCATTTGAAATTTTAAAGTTCTAATGTGTTTATGCGTATGCATATTATCTACATAGGAGCCAACAGGTACTGCATTTGTTTTAGCAGTGAAAAATTCGGACTCTTCGCTCAATAATTTAGGTTTGAGACCATAAAAATTCGTTGATAAGACATCACACATAAGCCTTACCTTTAGTTCTGATACAATTTAGCTAGTTCCTAAATTTTTGTACCAAATAAATATATTATTTACATAGAAATGCTCAATTTTGTTTCTTCTATGAAATTTTTGAAATGCAAATCATATTGCATTTTTCTAAATGGAAGTGGAAAACAAAAACATCTAATATGTGTATGTTTTGGGAAGAATGAAATTTTACAAGATCAAGGTCTCATACACGTGGGGGCGGCCCCTTCCTTCTCAATTCTCTCAACTGCCGAAATCCAATATATACCAAATCAATTCTCAATCTCATAATCAACTGTGTGAAAATGAGTTGTATACCTTAGCGTATGAATTGGAGATTAGTCCACAATTGGAATTGGTGGTTGGCAAATTAGACTTTTGGAAGGTTACAGTCTTGAGATAATTACTGGTTCCCATGCACAATTAAAACAAGGTATAAAAATGTAATTCCAAATTCCAATAATTCTCTATAGGTCTTCGAGATAAAAATGGTTTCAATTTAAGTTGTGTGTGAATCTAGGAGTCCATGTTCAACTGCTCCACATGCCCACACGATGGCTATGTATCCTTGTCAACATTGCCTCGATTTGGACAAAAATTTCCGGACCCTATCGTTGTAATGAGTTTTCAGTACTATTAGTGCTATGATGCACGGTAAAAACAAAGAAAAAAAAACGTATGAGAGTACTAGAATTATAAAATTAATATGAAAACAAATTAGTGACATGTTCTATTATTATATTGAGTTTTCATTATTATTGTTTTTTTAGGATTTAGATCTAGTCATATCACATTACTTATGTTGTAAAGATTTAAATTGTGCATTTAATTTAAAGTTCATATGAATCATTGACCATTGTCACATTAACATTTTCTTACAACACAAATTATATGACGTGATTGAATCCAAATATCTATTTTCCCTCTTTTCGCGTGATTAAATGATGATGGTACTCAAAAGTCAAAACTTCGTATTATTGAGGATGGGAAAATTTTCCCATTAGTGGCTTGGACTTTTGCAAGATGATTGTCGTTATTTATGACAAGTGACCATTTCTTGTGTTTATTTAGATATTGAATCAAACTTTAATGTTAATAAGGACAAGGAGTACGGTGAAGGGCCAGAGAGTATGGTAGCCAAAACTCGCTTTCCAAGGGATAAGCCTCTTTCCATATTTGGAACCTCATCTTGATACCTTTTGTGGTAAACACATGTTTTCTTAACAATGAAGCAAAATCTTGGTCTATGTCAAATCTTTTAGGCCTTTTTCAGCCCCATGCTAATATATGCAATAATGGTAGTTGTATATTAGTACGCATTGGCATGAACCAAGCAAAAGCAAAAACAAAAAACAAAAAAATGATGAAATTCTATCAAATTGTTTCATATGCAAGTAATTGTATAATCGAGGGACTCGTATATGTCACGAGTCTATGTATACTATTAATTTGTATGCCATGCACAAATGTTTTATTGAAATTAACAAAATTATTTATATAAAATCATTCTTAGATTTTCACCTAATAACGTAAATTTTTGAGATGAATTAATTCTTTATTTGATATCAAAGTCTTATATTATATAGTATCGTATCTTTGGAAGAAACAAAAAATGTGTAACAAGACCACTTTAAAAATCTATAATTTTGATTCCTAAAAGAAATTCTATCTTTTAATTTGTCCTAATATTTAAATTCTCTCAATTGAATCCTTAAATATTTTAATTACTTCAATAAAAGATTTCTATTAGCTCGGTTGGGAAGTCATTGATGGATATTACATAAATAACCAAACAAAATACTATGCACAAACACTACAAGAAAATAGGCATTTTCTACCAGACAAAATCCTTGAGAAAATGCCCAAAATTCAATGAGAAATAGACTTCTCATTGACATGAAGGCGAAAGAAAAATAGTCGTGACAAAAGAGATTTCTCAGGGATAGAAAAATGGCCATTAGAAATGTCTCATGGATTTTCTCATGGAGAAACTATGCATCGCGTGACAACTTGTCATGCGTGAGTCTATGAGTTTCTCACAGATTTATGTCCATGAGAAATTATCACAGAGTTACTCTGGTGAGAACTGTGAGAGTTGCCTTTTTTTTTTAAGCTTAGAAGTGTGTAATTTTTTTAAAATAATTAATTATTAGTTTCAATGAAAGGTATTATATATAAAAACCACTAAATTTTATTAATGAAATGTAATTACAATTTATAAATGTTATACAATGAAAGAAAAAAAAAGTACACTACAATATATACACTAAACCCTAATCTCACATGTCGTCATCTCCGAAGTCCTCAGCTAAGTCATCATCATCATCAGCCAGGGGCTGTGGGGTTGCATCGGATGTCCCACTATAACCCTGTTGCAATAGCTATGATAACATTGTTGCCAGCTGCTCTGTAGACGTGCCGGATCCCCTAAGACCTTGGACCAACGGCACCAGCTAGCGGAGCTCCTACATCTCCTTCGACATGGCCACCATCTAGGACAAAACCTCCGACATCTGAGGATGTATCGGGTCAGAGGGCTGAGAACCCTGTGGTTGGGCTGAGTTCAACAAGCCGAACTCAGAACCCATGCCATAAACCTTGCCCTTCTTGTTCTCCCGCCAATGACATCGAGCCATATGTCATTGTCATTGACAGAAGATGAAGAGGATTGGGCCTGGCCGTCAAACCGGCCCCTCTCATACTCAATCTGCATAGATAAAAGAATAAAGTTTATAAGAAATAATAAACTTATAATTAAGATTTTTAAACCTCCTAAACAACTTCCAAAATACTTACATAAGTAGATTGAGACCGTGGATGGACCTAGCCCTTGCTTGCACTGTGCTAGAGGTGACGAAAGACCTCCAGTGTGTTGGGCTCTCTCCCCAACTCCTTCGTCTACAAAAAAATGAATCGTTAGTAAACAGAAATAACTTAATTTTTAAAAATATCTTAAATGAAAGAAGGTTTTTAAATAAAAAAAAACTTACCAACCTCCTTTTATGTTTGGAGATAGTGATCAAACCCCCCTGTGGTAGGCTTGGCCATGATCTAAGGAGTAGTTCTTCTTGTTCCACTCCAAGATTGTCCTGTACTCTTCGAAGACCCATTTAATCCTCAAGGCCCCTAGCATAATAGGAGACAACCAGTCGCCCTTTGACTTTCCAATCTTGATGTCTTGGAAGGAGGCGCGAATGTTATTGCTGCACTTTGAGAGCCAGATCTCACGAATTTGGCTCTCAAACTGTGGGTCCCATATATATTTTCTTTGCATTAGGAAACAGAATATCAATGTTAGTAAAATTAAAATTAAGTTAGCTTAAAATAAAATAAAATTAATTAAGTTGAAATTATTACCTTGAACTCTATCCACCAGAGTTCTTTCACCTCATCAAGAATAGAGGTGAGATCGGTCCAATCGCCCTCAAATTTCGACTTATAGATAGTTCAAAGAAAGTTCACAGGCTCCTTAGACGAAAGAAAGCTGCACAAAAAAAATAAATTCTTATCAATGAGAAATAATAAACTTTAAACCATAAAAAATATTAGAACGAGGTATTAGAAAATACTTACTCATTCTTCCCGTATGGCTAGATCCACATTCGACCATCAGTCACTCGGGAGCTAAGCTATGGTGACTCCGAAATAGTCGGAGTGGCACACAACGACCCTACAATGGCCGGCGCTATGGATCCCAGGGTAGGGGGCCTCCTGATGAGTTCCCCTCACATGTCGCACCAGGCAACGGTGTGCGCGCCAACCCGGGGTCAGCATAAACAAAGACAAGGCCAGGTCGGTTTGAGAAAGCCGAGCCACAGCCTTGCCTTTGTCCCTCCTTAAGGGCTTAGATCCTGGAGATGACTGCTGTCAATTGTCTGACATCTGTCATACAAAAGAATATTAACAAGACAATTATGTATACAATAAAATCACTAACCTTAAATTTTCATAACCCAAACCATAACCTAAACCCCTTAAACCCTAAACCCAAACACTAATCCTAGATCTCTTAATTCATAAACCCTAAACTTTAACCTAATCCTTAATCCTAACCCTAGACCCTTTAAACCCTAATCCTAACTCCAAACACTAACCCTAAATCTTAACCCTAACCCTAGACTCCTTAAACCCTAAACCCTAAATTACCATAACTCAAACCCTAACTCTAAACACTAAATTCCTAAACCCCTAAACCCTAAACCAAAAATTTAGCAAAGTCTCCCCTAAAACTTGAACAGTCCAGAAATTAAAATTTTCACACAATTACACATGAACTCAATCACAACAAAACCATTCATTCCATAACTTAAAACTAGCTAGCTGTATAAGTAAAAATTACACAACAATAGGAAACATTACAAAACAAATTCTATACCATTCAAAAAAATTTCACAATTACTCCACATCAATAATGTAACAAAAATATGAACCTAATCATAATAGATGATATGAAATTCCTTATCAATTTCACTACCTAAATTCGGTTATAAACCTACATATTCAGCTACATCCAAAATAATGCCTATACTATCTAAAATAACCAATAAACAATCTATACAGGTAAAACATATAATTTGCATGCAAATTGACAAACAATTTCTCATAGAAAATTCATAAAAAAGTATAGAGAAGAGAGAGATAGTGGAACTTACCTTAAAGAGCTAGTAATTAGAAAACTAAATTGGTAAGGTGGAAGATGAAGTCATGCGCCGCAAAACCCAACTTCAGGGAGGAAAAATGGTCGGAAAACGCTTAGGGAGAGAAAGAGAACATAAGAGTGAAGTTTTGAAGCTTTTATGAAAATGAAGGCTACGACTACGGTAGGAAGAAGAAATGCAGGTTTTCTCATGGAATTTGTCTGTGAAAAAAAATCCTAGAATTCAAATTTTAAGTGAAATAGTGTGCTTCATTTTTCTCACCAACTCAAAGGCCATGAGAAAGTCCGTAAGAAAATTCAAATTTTCTTAGGGGCAGTGTCCGTGAGAAAACTAAAGAAATTTATGGAGATAGTTGAGACTTCATTTCTCACGGATGTTTCTCACAGACTTCTTTTTCCATGAGAAACTCCGTGAGAGAATATCAACAGTCACATTCGGTGAAAAAATCCATAACAAATGTAAGGTTTTTCTCATAGACTTCTTGTCCATGAGAAATTTCTGTGAGTAAAAATGAATTTTTTGTAGTGAAAGTTTTGTACTAATTGTGTTTCTAACATATGCTCAAAATTATCCGAAAAAAAAAAGTTAGAGATGAAAGGAAAAGCTTTTTTGGTTTGAATTTTGAGTAGTTAAGACGCGCAAGCTAAAAACAATATACATGGTTATTCAGTTAGGCCAAGTAATGCAATATCTGTTAATGGCTTCCCAATTGGGCTAACGGAGGACCTGTATTGAAATAATTTTAAATATTCAAAGGATTTAGTCAAGGAAATTTAAAGATTAGTGACTCGGATGACAAAAAGACACATCTTTTAGTCACCAAAATGATATTTTTCTCTTTAAATTTTAATGTTATAACTAAAATAGTTGATATTGATACATCAGTGTATTAGGAGATATATAGTACTCTTCTTTGGTCTATTGGAGGCTACACAATAAGGAGTAGCATATCCCTTCCCAAAATTTTATCCCACCTGCATACAATGAGATTTGAACCCGATACTTTTTTCAAGAAGTACTAATTACTAAGTGCTCAACCACTTAAGTGTCTCCTTGGGAGCATATATAGTACTCTTCTAGGTATGTGTAATGTGTATTTGTTTTTTTGGTATAAAAAAATTATAGTAAAGACATATTACTTTAATACTACTAGGTATGACACAAGTAGCATGTCTAGGAATTTATAAAGTGGCAGACAGAAGTTCAGGATGTATGTATAATGTGTATACGATAAAAGGATATGGCTATTTTATGAAATATAATTTTTCATAATATGTTTTTAGGAAAATTATAGGTGGGGTGCCATATACCAACCATGCACGTTCTAAAGTGCCTAACTAAACCCATCAAAATAGATTAACCATATGCACCTACAGTCATTCTATCTAAGTGTATGCTTTGTCACATCACTTTAATTTCGATAACCAAACCTATCAAAATGGATTAACTACCTAACTAGTATAATATGATGTACGTGAAAGCAAATTGCAGTAGAGTTAACTAAATTACTATATAGTCTATATATGAATAGTGCCAAAGCCTCTACTTTTTAATAGGGTTAACATATGGCACCCATTTATAACATATGCTAACTTTTAGAAACTATGATGAACAGGGTTAATATATGTAATAGGATTACAAACGTAAATTTCTCTCTCTCTCTCTCTCTATATATATATAGACGCACACACAAACACATACAAACTTCTAGAAAATTTTGACTTTTCCAAATATATATATTTTTAGAAAGCATATTATATGTTAATGTAAACTAATTGAGAAAATATAGTGAATCAAACACATGTTTCAATTTTACCAAAAAAAGTTCAATTCCCAAAACACAATCATTTGTAGAAATATTTTCAAGTGCCATACTATTTCATTTCCCATGAAATAATCAAAACCAGAGTGTAAATTTCACTTTTCTTATTTTCTAATTACAATTATTTAACGACAATGGAATCAAATTGCAATTTATTTCTTAGGGCTTCATGCTTTGACTTCAATTTTTCTCATTTCTATCATTTTTTAATATTTTTGTCTTTCTAGGGCAATTATATTTTAGCAGCACAACTTTCCAACTAAGTACTCAATAAGTATATCTCCACGTGGCAAATAAATTTTCTATCAGAAATGATGTAACCCATATAACGAATACTTGAATTTTATTTTCAAATATGTAACCAATCATATATAATTCATGGAAAGATGTTTGCCCCAATCATAAGAGTTGCATTTTGAAGTGGTTATCATACGTGAACTAGAAAAAAAGCTCAACTCTCAAGTTTGACATTCATGCACTTTTCTTGACAGCTACGCTATCAATTAATTAATGATGGAACCTACCCATTTATAAGCATAATATTACTAATTACTAGTTTGGAAATGTATATAGTTATTGTTGACTTTTCATATTATGATTTAAATTTTATTTCCTAAAGACACTCAAACTTATTATTTAAAAATTATAACTGAATTTTTTTCTTTGTTTTGATTGTTATAGCCTAATATATCATAAACTTCTTATTCTTGTACTTGCATATAATATTTTTATTATTTTTATTGTAACTAGAAAATAGTTTGTTGCTTTAAGGATTAAGTGTGAGTTAGTGATGTCTTATAAAGTTTATATGAGCCAAGGTTGGAATCTTAGGGCTAGCACCTAGAAATTTTTTTTCTTGAATGCACTAAGTCAATGTAGGAGGTGCGCCATCAAAATTAAAAAAAAAATAGTTTATATGAGGTCTTTAATTTAATCTTCCATGCTTTCATATACTAACAAAAAGGTATCCTAATGCCTTTCCTATGTTTTCTATCTTTCTCAATGATTAACAAAAACATAATCTTCTTAATTACCAAAAAAAAAAAGAATAAATATAAAACATAATGAGTCTAAAGTTTACATCCTGATTTATTTTATTTTCACCACTGTGCCACTGTTAAATATATCTTTTGGTTGATAGAATTTGTAAACGAGGGCAATTTGTGCCGACATGAGCATTGAGCTTAATTATATGTAATACAGTGATAGGTTGCGTACGTTATAATTTATATCTCTTTGCGCGTGATTGATTGCGTTGTATGGCCAATTGTTTCGAAATTCAGCCAATAAACTTCGTTGGGAATGGTAAGTTGTAATTCTACATTTCCCTTCAGTCAAATGTAATTTTTTAAATCATAAAATAAAAGTGTCTAGAAAACACTTGTTCAAGGCTAAAAATATCCATCACGAAAAAGAAAAAAGGGTAAAATATAAAAACATCTATTTAACTTTTAACCGTCTCAAAAAGGTCCTCTTATTTTTGAATTCTTTCATTCATAATGTAAATTTGATCAACTTATTATGGTTTCTAGACCCCAAATAATGGCTAAAGTGGTCATGTACCGAACTTTTAAAGTTGGAGAAGTTCTCAAGACCCATGACTAAATCCTAGTGTGCTTGTTTTTAATGGTTGTGATGTTATTATAATGATATATATTATCGGTGACTTAAATATCTATTATTTTTCATATAAAAATTTCTTATAAATATATTTAAATATATATTGTAATATAAATATTTTATCTATATAGAAAATAAAAAAACTGATTATGGTCTCTACCCACTTCTCGGCTCTCCCTTCATTAAATTAATTACAAATAAAATACATCTTTCTTTAATATAACACGTTTCACGTACGTTTGTAGAATACCTTAATTAAGAAAGGGAAAAGAAAAAAAAATAAGCAAAGAAACTTTCTGATTTCTAATAACATTTGAGTAATGCTATTTATTAATCAAAGAAAAAATTGTCAAAATCTTGCCAGAATTTAAATGTTGTTATTAGATGAAACATAGTGATAGAGATAGCATATTACCAAATGGTGGTTAGAAGTCCAGTTTATTATGGCAATAAAATTTTAGCTGCCAAGTGTTTTCTATTCCAAAAACATTGACGTCTTAGGTTTAAATTTTTAATTAATTTCTTATATTCTCAGCTAGAAATTCTATATCTATATATCTACATATGACAAAAAAAAAATGAAATGTTTTTTTTTTCCTCTTTTATGACCATCAGTTCAAGATCTCTACTTTGATTTCAACCAATTCAGGACCTCAATTTTAATAATATTGTTAAAAATTGGTGATATGGCTAAAATAAATTCACATAATTTATTGATAATGACCTTTTCTTTATTGATAATTTAATCAAATTGAAAATTCTCTCCTTTAAATTCTTAATTCAAATTATATATCTAGTTATATCATTTTTTTTCTTCTATTTTCAAGCTATGATAAAGTGAATATTATGATATTACAAGGTTGCATATCCCAAAAAAGAGAACATTTTCGGTAAGTTAAAATCTAGGAACTAAAGACATGACTCAAATGAGATGCCTCACTAATGGATACCATGTCCTCAAATCCAAGCAATTGAGTGAGAAGTTTGAGTTTTTCAACATTAATAAACCAAGTAGCATCTCACAAAAAATTTAATACTTTCAAAAATTATGATTGAAACAATTTTCAATTCTAATTCAAAAAAAAAAATTTAAGTTAGTGTTTATATCAGCTACCAAGAATAGAAAAAGTGATCATAAATTATTGCTATAATATCTTCCCTCATCAATTATCCATTCAGCAATGGCCAAAAAGAGTACCTATTTAGCCATTTATTTCTTTTTTTAAAAAAAAAAACTATATAATCTATATTAATATGTATTTTTTATATTTTAGATTTTTAATTTGCATAAGCATTATTTATTACACGTTAGCATTTATTGATGACATATAATACTTTTTGGCTAGCATGCATTAGTTGAGGTTTTTAGTTGGTAAATTCATAGTTAAGGTCCTTAATTGATTGAGATATAAGTTGAGGTCTTTTAACTATAGTTTTCTCTATGATTTTCAGTTAGGTTTTATTCATTGGTCACTTTTTTTTTATATATAAATTTCAAATTATTAAAAAAAAAAAAAAAAAAAACTTAAGCCAGCCAGTGAAGCCTCTGAGGACTGGGCTCAGGCTAGTACTTTTCAAGCTTGTTTAACCTCAGCCTTAAAATTTGGCCAATTTAAGGCACGAGTTTGAATAGGGCTCAAGTTTTACCCATTTTAATAGTGCTATTTTGGATCAGTCTATTTTTTAGAGTTTGTTTGGGAGTTAAAATTGAGGAGAAAGGAGAGGAAAAGAAATGAGTAAATGTATTCATCCCCTTATTTGGGAGTACAAGATTTAAAAAATAAAATAAAAAATAAAAAAAAAAACCAATGAGTAACTTTAAACCATCACATTCTTTTTTTTGCCTTCACTTTTGAGTTCATCCAATTTAGGGGGTTTAGAGAGAAAAGAAGAGTAGTTAACTATTATACCTCTATTTATTTCTTCAAATTCTTTTTCAAATACTATTTAGATAATATTATTAAATCTTATATTAAATATATTTACTTTATAAATAAAAGATAAATTTGTAAAATTAAAAAAAATTATTTATTTTCTTTTCTTTCCTATTATTTTGCTCATTTTAATCATCGAAACAAAGGAGAAGAAAATCTCTCTCTTTCCTTTCATTTCCTTTCCCTCTTTTTTCTTTCCTCTCATTTCTTTTCCTCTCATTTCAAACTCCCAAACAGAAACTTAGTAGAAATATTTTTAATTCGAAAACTTCTAATCAATTTGTGGAGATATTAAACACTCTTCCTCATTTCCTTTGATCAAAGATCTGGTCACCTTAATATATGTTACCAGTTCATATTGCTTATTCTTGAAATTTGGAGAAGATATATATCAAACATTCAGAATCTTCCAGAGGGATGAAAAACTAAAGAAAAAATAAAAAGTGCTGAAAGTGTTTTTTTTTTTTTTTTTTTTTCCAATGACTTGGTACTTGTTCCTTTAATTTTCTGCTACATGCAAAACGCCAAGAATGGAAAGGAGATATAAAGTTGCTATTACTACAAAGGGAGTATTTGCTTGTTATTTGTTGCCATTGTGAAGGCAACATTTCAGTAATTGCGCACCATTGATTCTACAAAGGGAGTATTTGCTTGTTATTTGTTGCCATTGTGAAGGCAACATTTCAGTAATTGCGCACCATTGATTTTATTGTCTTGTTGCTGCTTATTTTAAGTTAGTTCTAGAATAAGACCAACAACAAACCTTTATTATAACTTTTTGAGATAATCAACAATGATTCCTATGTATCCTCACCATCAAGCTCCTTTCTGTGACTTCCCTGGTGTGCCTAGTGAACCTTCTAAACTCATCAGCATGCTGTGTCTTGAAGCTCACGATGGAACCACTCAAGCACTGAAAAGGAGGGCCAAATTATTACTCAGAGCATAAACTTGCTGAATAATATACATACTAGATGCTTCTCAAGAAAGAGCAAAGTCGGCATGATCTATCCTCATCAACATAAAATCTATTGAAACCCATTGCCTATTATGGCCTCAAGAAAATCTTATCTTGACCCAACTTTTTCCCAGCTGAAAACACATGGCACTTCCCTATTCATATACTGTTGGTACTTGTTCAAATTCTGTAGAGAGATATGAATTTAAGTTGAAATTGCTTCTAACGTTTTGTGATAAAAAGCAACGGGCCAAAATTTCAACTTCTAACCTTTTATGGTAACAAGCAACTAAGTCCAAACCTACATAGTAGCCCTGAGAACTAGATTCGTACCTAAACGGGAGGTTATATGCTAAGTCCAATGACTTGATTGAAACAAAGCAGCCTATGTTTGAATGAAAAGAGGGGGCTATTTTAATCACTGAGTCTTCTTATTGACACATCACTTAAGGTCACACCCATAGATACTAGGTCTGCGTATTGCTTTGGTATGTGGTACGACAACGGGAACACTACTTAGATTATACATACATATAAATATGTGAACCATCAATTTTAAACTCGTATCATAAACTGAAAAACTGAATTTGGAACACAGTTTTTAGCAAATTGACATTAATAATATATTTTTATAAATTATTTATATAAAAGAGATAATTTTTAAATTATTTATTTAAAATAAATATTTTTAAATATTTTATTATTTTTTAAATAAAAATAAAATACATTATACATAAATAAAATGTATATAAATTAAACACACTATAATATATTTAAACCAATCACATATCTATTATTTATGAAAAAAAACTTAAAAAAGCATAAAATTAAACATGTTTTAAAGTCTAAAAGTTTGAATACGCTTTAAGAGATAAAGCATCACGCTTTATAGAGAAAGCATCACATCTTTACTATTTATTGGGTGAAAGTTTATTTTAATTTTCTTTTATTGCTTTGTTTGTATTTTTAGAATTTAGTTTCTTTTTGCAAGTGTTAATAAAAATGGACAAAGAAAGAAATTTACACATTTTTTCTTTCGCAAGAGATTTTCAATTATTTGAAACTTAGCCATTTATCGTTTTTTTTTTTTGAGCATAAAAAGCAGCCAGTTATTATTGCCTTGAGAGAAAATCAAACTGTTACTAAACGAAATCGAATTGTTATTATTCTTGTGGAATATGTAGTGTGTAAACGAAATTTAATAATAAAACGTGAAGTAGTTGGGATGTTTTTTTTTATAAAATGTGTTTACTTTGAACACATTTTAGGCCATAAAATATGTTTAATTTTATATTTTTTTTAAGTTTTCTTTTAGTCATGGTTGAAATGTTTTATAGTTTATTCAATTTATACATATTTTCTTTGTATAAAACGTGTTTTGTTTTTGTTTAAAAAATAATAAAATATTTAAAATGATCTATTTTAAAAAAAATAATTTAAAAATTATTCTTTTTATATAAATAATTTATAAAACTGTATTATTAATATTAATTTGCCCACAGTTCGCATGGGGTGTAACGAGCTTGGCAACTATGATCATACTAGTGTTTGGTGTCTACATCTACGTTCAACTGGTTACTTATTTTCTTTTTTTTTTCTTAGATGAAGCCACCTGTGCAAATATACACAGATATGACTCTAAATCAGGCCTAATTAGCATTATCCTTAACTATGTGCCTAACTAGAGAAAGTCATCAGTTCAATGGTATTGTGACTATTGTCATCTAGTTGATACTCACCACTGGCTACTGGAATGCCTAAATTTGCAGGCGCTATATTAGTCTGACAAGCGATAGGTTTCAGAAATGACTTTTAGCTAACATTTTTAATTGAATGTGTGAAATTTTTTAAAATTATTGTGGAGATTTATGCATAACATTATCTTAATACTACATTGATTGTTATGAATAAAGAAGGCGGCCAAAGGCTTGTTAATAGATTAGAGAATGACCCCATTAAACTATCATTTTCAAGTGCCCCATCATGTGCACCTCTGATGGCAATGAGCCCTCAGTATTTATACCCCATTAGACCCTCTTTCCCCCTCCACTCCTCAATTCAAACCAATCACTATTCATTCTCTTCTCTGCTCCTCTCTGTCTTCCACCACACCCATCTTCAACCAAAAAACCCAAAATCATTCCTTCAGATTCCATCATTCTTTGCCTTCTTCGTTCATCTTCAACTAGTGAATTTGGCCTCTCTCAGAGCCTTTCACCACCCAAAAACATTCTGAAAATGCATAACATTTGCCTCAACATGCCACCAATGGTTCAAACTTTCGACCCAGAGGACCTTTTCACCCGTCGCTGCATATGGGTGAATGGACCTGTCATAGTTGGTGCTGGTCCTTCAGGGCTAGCAGTGGCTGCAGGCCTCAAAGAACAAGGTGTTCCTTTTATCATTCTTGAAAGAGCTAACTGCATTGCCTCTCTTTGGCAAAACGGGACCTATGATCGCCTTAAGCTTCATCTTCCTAAGCAATTTTGCCAATTACCAAATTTCCCATTCCCAGAGGACTTCCCTGAATACCCCACCAAGTTTCAGTTCATCAGCTACTTGGAATCCTATGCCAAGCACTTTGGCATCAACCCACAATTCAATGAAACAGTGCAATCTGCTAAGTATGATGAAACCTTTGGTTTATGGAGGGTGAAAACCATTAGGTCAATCCCTTCAGGTCCTAGTGAAGTTGAGTACATTTGCAGGTGGCTTGTGGTTGCTACTGGAGAAAATGCAGAGAAAGTGGTGCCAGAATTTGAAGGCTTGAAAGAATTTGGTGGCCATGTTATGCATGCTTGTGACTACAAATCTGGACAGAACTTTAGTGGTCAGAAGGTGCTAGTTGTTGGGTGTGGAAATTCAGGCATGGAAGTGTCCCTTGATCTCTGCAACCACAATGCAAGCCCATCAATGGTGGTTCGAAGCTCGGTGAGTTCTGAAATTCCTGGAAATTTTTGCCATTCTACAATCAAATTTACCATTTTTGAATGAAAATTCTAACTAGGTTTCCTCTGTTTTGCTCTTTAGGTTCATGTCCTGCCTAGAGAAGTTTTTGGAAAATCGACCTTCGAGCTCGCTGTTATGTTGATGAAAAAGCTACCACTGTGGATGGTGGACAAGGTTTTGCTAATTCTAGCACGTTTGATTCTTGGAAATACTGCAAAGTTTGGCCTTAAAAGGCCATCTTTAGGTCCTTTGGAGTTCAAGAACACTGCAGGGAAGACCCCTGTATTGGACATTGGAGCACTAAAGAAAATTAGATCTGGTGAAATCAAAGTAGTCCCTGGAATCAGGAAATTCTCAAGAGGCAAAGTTGAGCTTGTCAATGGAAAGATTCTTGGGATTGATTCTGTTATTCTGGCAACTGGGTATAGGAGTAACGTACCTTCATGGCTAAAGGTTAGAATATTTTGATAGATTATGCTTAAATGCATTTATTGATTTTTTTTTTCTTTTTTCCCCCCTTTCTTTGGGTTCTGCCTTGGATTCTTGTTGACAGTTATGGAAGTTCGATAGGGTTTACCTCTGCAGATATTCTCTCTCCCAAAATAAAACAGGGGTCAGATTGTAAGTTTTGGTTGGTGGTTTTGTTTTTGTGTTTTCATCATTTTTCTTTTTAGTTTCAGAAGCTTCTTCTGCTACCCGCTTGTGCTTTATTTTTTCCCCCAGCTGTAACTGGTACAATGATAAGTAAAAGCAATGGGTTCAGTTGTTTTTTTTCTTTCTGAGCCCCCCCCACCCAGCCTTTTGATTCTGTTTTCTTACCTCAACAACCAATTATTTCCTTCTTCTAGTAGAGATCTGAAGATATTGCCCATGTTTCCTTTGAGTAATAGTATACACAAATTTTATTCCATCTCCTCAGATTGTGCCACATAGTACAGTTATCGAATGTTGTTTCAAAAAGTTTGTGCACATATCATTATTCGTTTCGATTTTAGGGAAGACGAATTTTGGATGTAGTATTTCTGTGATTGATATGGTTTTGACTTGGATAAGTGGCTCAATAGACTAAACTAATATGGAATTTTTTTTGTTGCACAGGAGAATGAGTTCTTTTCCAATGATGGGATTCCAAAAAACCCATTTCCAAATGGGTGGAAAGGAAATGCTGGTCTTTATGCAGTAGGGTTCACAAGGAGAGGCCTTTCTGGTGCATCTTTGGATGCAATTAGTGTGTCTCATGACATTGCCAAAAGCTGGAAAGAGGAAACAAAACAGAAGAAGAAAACAGTGGCTGCTCGCCATAGAAGATGCATTTCACATTTCTAAAGGAAGATTCACTTTATCAGAGACACTTTGGGTTTGTGTTGTTTCTTTTGTTTAGCAACTGATCATTCCAAAAGTGGGATCAGTTAGAAAATAATGTAAAGATGAACAAACAGATGATAGCACACAGAAAAATAGCCCTCTCCTTAAGAAAAACCCACTCTTGGAAAATAATTTGGCATTTTTGTACAAAGGATGATGAGGCTTATTGCTCACTGTTTATTTTAGTTGTAAGGAATATTGTTTCACAATTCAATCAATATTGTATTCTAGTTTTGAGTTTTAATATGAAAGTCAAATCTCTCTCTCTCATACATAGAGATTCTTATTCTTATATAGACTCTATCTACTCATCTAAATATATTAAACCGATCACATTATTTATAATTTTATATAGAGAAATGAGTTTCACCCAAATTCTTGCACATAGCTAGGGACTCATACCTATATGCAAAGAATTTGATTAGCCTAGTTTAATCAAATTCATTTGATGTTTTTTTGGCTCCTAAAGCACGTAAGAATCTCTCTTCAAAAGATTGAGTTTACGTCAAAATTCCTCCTCATCATCTATACTTGTGTATGGTCAAAAACAATGTGATCCACATAGCATTAGTAATGGTCATGGGCTTCACTCCTATACGAGGGGCCCAATGAGTCTTGTGAATCATGAATTGTAGCAAAAGAAAAGGTTTTGTTTAGGGTTTGTTAAATCATTTAGGGAATAGTATTTTTTTTTATCGGGTTCTGGTGAGAGTCACGTTTTGAAATTAGTGTAATTACAAAAATCTCAAAAAATTGAATTAGACAATATAGGTTAGATTTCAAAATAGTTAATAGAATTTGAGTTTGATTTTGTCAAATAAAATTATTATTCTTAGTTTTTTTTTGGCATTTTCTTGTATTGTTCTGATTACACGTTTTATAGAAAACTAATCATTCTAACTCACACTAAACGACTTATTTTTTCAAGATCTTCTCAATAATACAAATTTCAACACAAAAATCCCACCAAACATTCTCAATAAAAGAGTGTGGTATAACCCTACCTGCCAGGGGAGGTAATTAAGTAAACCCTTTGGGAAACATCGATCTATTATACATTCAATCATTCAACTTCTTTCTAGGAGCTTAACCTTGATCTTGACTTACCACTTGCCACTAGTTTTGACATTATAGAAAGAAGAAAGAGGAAAATATGTACATGTAGTCTCCCCATGTTGCATGGCACATGGATAGATCCCAATATCAGAAGGAAAACGAATGTCAAATCCTTGACAGAAAAAAAATGAGAAAGAAAACAGAAACAATTTTGCTTCCTCGTCATAAAAAGTACATGTTTTACATTGAAAATACATGGTCGAGATCCTTCTCATTTTATAACACAAGTTCATTGGTTTGGTAATATATAAGAGAGAGAAAGAGAGATCAGTAGGATCACATTGAACCATTCTAGATATTCACAATAAGCATTTTATGTGGTTCTTTATCAAAGCTCGCTTTGATCCTTATCTAAAATTAGGGTTATGACTCATTGTTATTTCTTAATTTGATTTTTTAAGAAAATCGTGCTGAGCTTTGAACATATAAAAATAAATTTAGTTTAAAAATAATGACTTGCCTAATCGCTCATTCGTACTGGTTTGTCTTAGCTGAAAAGACTTTCTAAAATCCTGATATATTTATTGAATACATTACAAAAAGAATATATAGTTTGAAAAGAAGAATATTAATTGCTGGATTGAGAAAATAAAGTCCAAAAGTCAACGCTTAATATTTTGTTTACCATGTTTTTTCTTCTCAAAATTTAAAAGTGAAGTGAAAATATAATATTAAGGGCAGAAAACGAAATACAATTTTTATTAATCTATTTAGCAATATTATAAAGAAGAAATATTTGATTATTAAGGTATTATATATTGTTAGTTTTCAACTGCTTGTAATCTAATTCAATGATAATTTTTAATTTATATTCAATGATTTCTATCAAAGAAAGTATGGATAATAATTAAATTTCATTTCTTTTTAAATTCACTTTTTCTTTTTTATTTGAGGCCACGCATTCCTCGTTATTTGTAACCCTTTTATTTTCTCTTCTCTGAAAATCAGCCGCACATGATGTTATGACTTATGAGCGGTCTCTAAGTCCCTACAGTTTGCCACATATGACAATATGAAATTGGTGGCAAAATTCTGCGCTCTGCATGATCCACGTGTATGTTACCTATGTCACACCCTTTGCAGCAATAGATTTAAATGTGAA
Source organism: Cercis canadensis (assembly GCA_003255065.1). Lineage (NCBI taxonomy): Eukaryota > Viridiplantae > Streptophyta > Magnoliopsida > Fabales > Fabaceae > Cercis > Cercis canadensis. Next base: position 399,267 of record QAOA01007268.1, on the reverse strand, counting down.
AACACCAAGGAAAAATTACCCTTTTATGTTAAAGACCTGCTTTTTCAGGAGCATATAATGCACATACAAAATTATTAATATATTTTATATATTTATTTTGTTTATATATATAGTTGTAATATTGAGGAGGTAGTTATAATGTTATATATAATCAAAAATTATAATTAAAATAACCAATAACTCAAAATTATTTTGATAATTTTATAAGTACATTAGTACACATAATAATTTATTTTTTGGTCAAATAGTGTCTTAAAGGTAATTTTTTGAATAGATTTTTACCTACCTATTTATGCATTCACATTCGATAGTATTAGAATAATTTTTGTTTTAATAACTACAAATTTAGGGTGAAAAGAGACTAACACATTTCANTTTTATAATTGTTTAAGAACAATTTTTATAATTTTGTTTGAATATTATTTATGTTATTGTTGTTGCTTGAGGATATCTTGAATTCTTGATGATGTTATTTGAGCATTATTTATATTATCTTATTTGATTAAAGTTGAATTTCAATTAGAAATCGTGATCGATAGATTAAACTTATAAATTGTGTATATTTAAAAAAAGTATGGTTGTATGGATAAATGGGGCGGGGCATGAGACAGATGGGGATTTAGTGGGGCGGGGATGAGAATGCTGAGAAATCCCCACCGGGGATGGGTATGGGGATGGGGCATCCCCATGCCCTTTGGGGATGGGGACGGGGACTGCTTGCCCCGCCCCATCCCCATCCCTAGACTCACACCCTTTGCAGCAATAGATTTAAATGTGAAAACACCAAGGAAAAATTACCCTTTTATGTTAAAGACCTACTTTTTCAGGAGCATATAATGCACATACAAAATTATTAATATATTTTATATATTTATTTTGTTTATATATATAGTTGTAATATTGAGGAGGTAGTTATAATGTTATATATAATCAAAAATTATAATTAAAATAACCAATAACTCAAAATTATTTTGATAATTTTATAAGTACATTAGTACACATAATAATTTATTTTTTGGTCAAATAGTGTCTTAAAGGTAGTTTTTTGAATAGATTTTTACCTACCTATTTATGCATTCACATTCGATAGTATTAGAATAATTTTTGTTTTAATAACTACAAATTTAGGGTGAAAAGAGACTAACACATTTCAATGCTAAAACATGATATAAGCCTCAACGAAAACTTATCGTTATACTTAAAAATTATATATCTACCAAAAAAAGATTGTTAGTAGTGTGATTTGAACTTAAGTCTTATAAATAAAATATTTTTATTCTTACTAATTAAACTAATTAATTGATACAGTAATTTATCTTCAATACTATATTTTTACACAACAAATAAAAAAAACGTGTACTTATCGTCTTGTGACACTTGCAATTTCTTTTCCCTAGATTTATCTTAAACTTTTGTCAAGACAACATATAAAATTTGACCGGTCAATTCCATTTTCAAAGTTTCTGACAAATATTCTTAAGCTCTTTCCGGAAAATACCTTGCAACGTTTTTCATCAATGGTATAGTCGGCTTCATTGCTCAAGTTCAACCCGAGAGTTCTGTGGAAATTGTGCATCATCAGTTCCTAGAATTGAAAATTTTGCAAAACCAACGTGGGGAAAAGAAAACAGGAAAAGTTGACTTGACTTGTACATTTAAAATTGCTTCATTAGGATAACAAAGAGAAAATGCTCTATTAGGTTCCCATTGGTTGATCATTGGAATCTTAAACATCTTTTATGAAACTGTCTTCGTTATGGATGCATATACTCATTGAATCTATTTCATATCCATGCCTTAGGAATGTAAAGATACACTAACAATTTATTGGCTCTTGATTCAGAATTTTTGGCCTTCAAAGCTTCACTATAAACATAAAAATTACATTAAATAGTTACAATTTTTTTTTTCACCTGTATATAAGTAATTAGCAACAACAATTACAATTAAAGGTATTTAAATCGGGAAAGAAAGTGAGTCGACTAACCTTATGATTGAGAGCATACTTTAGAACTGTCAAAATATGTTTAACCCATCAAAAAATTGGGGGATGACTGTCTTTATAGTAACCCATTTAGATTGGAGCCTATTCGGCCTAGCCCAGTTGGCCCACTGGCCCCTTTCTCTTGATTTTTTTTTAAAAACAAAACTAATTATTCATTCAAAATAAAAACAAGCCTATATAATCCCAACAATTTTTTTTTTAAAAAAAAACATTTCTTTTATGAAGGAAACTAGATTTAAAAATAATATTTTCACTGATGAAATCTATGAGAAATAGACCAAAAGTCCATGAGAAAGCATGTTGTCACGGAATTTCTCATAGACTCTACGGCAAGAGAAAAATCCTCGAGACAAAATGATGTTCTCACAGGAAAATCTGTCTGTGAGAAATTTCTCGCAGAATTTCTCACTAGTAGACACAAGGAACGTGTGAGACTTTCTCACATATTAGTGTGGACCTATGTTGCACAGGTACGGGTACGAGCCAATACGACATTTTTCAAAAAATGAGGCTACGAGTACGTTATGGGTATGTCACGTCATATATATATATATATATATATATATATATGAAATAGTAAGAAAAATGTTAAAATTCTCTAAATATTACAAATATTAACCATTAATTCTTAACAAACAAATAATCAATCAAAATTCAACTATAAAAATATAGATATTAAATAAATAGATCAATTCACAAATTTAGTTTTTATTTAGTCTATGTAAATGGGCTCTAAAAGTTAAATGAATCCAATTCATTTAATAAAAATAATATAACAAAAAAAATTCATTTATTCCCTCCCCCCACAAAGCCTCTCTCATCAATTCGTTTCTATTTCCTCTTGCCCTTCCCTCTCTCTCTCGCTCTCCACCTCTCATCTGACCCCGTCTCTATCAGAGCTAAAGCGCCATGGCCGTTTTTGTTCCTATCTTTGCCGTCATCATCTCTATAGACCTCATTGCTTTCATTCTCGCTGTCGGTGCCGAATGACATTGTAGCATGGTAACCCTCTTCTCCTCTTTCTTCTTCTTAATCTGCAATCCAGCTCTGCAATCTCGCTATTTCTTCCCATTTTTAGGCGAATCTGCAATCATAACTGGTTGCTCCACCACCTGCTCTGTCGTCTTCTTCATTTTTTCATGGTAAATTTGGATATTGAAAAAAAAAAAAAAAAGGTGGAGAGCGTTTCTGGCAATGGTACGCGTATTGCGTCTTGGAAACGTACCGAAAACAGGTACGGCAGGGTAATTGCCGTTTCGGTGCAACCTAGGTGTGGAATTTCTCACAGCCTAGTGTCTATGAGAAATTTCTCTTAGATAGCTTTCCAAGAGAAATTCCACAAGAAACTAGTTTTTTATTTTGTTTTGAGATTCAATTATTAATTTTAATTAAATCCAACATAGATGAAAATAAAAATGGGATAAGAGAGAGAGAAATATAATTAATATAAATTATTCAAATTTAATTACAATTAAAAATAAAAAATGTTTACAATGAAAAAAAAAGGTACAACCTAATCCTTTAATAGTCCCCCTTGTCTGCATCCAAACCCTCAGCTGCTTTATCATCATCATTAGCTGGGGGAGGTGCANAATCCAACATAGATGAAAATAAAAATGGGATAAGAGAGAGAGAAATATAATTAATATAAATTATTCAAATTTAATTACAATTAAAAATAAAAAATGTTTACAATGAAAAAAAAAGGTACAACCTAATCCCTTAATAGTCCCCATTGTCTGCATCCAAACCCTCAGCTGCTTTATCATCATCATTAGCTGGGGGAGGTGCAACCACAACAGTTGGCACAACTTGAGCATGCAGGATTTGTGCCAACGTTGCCGCAAGGTCTGATGAGGATATGTTGGAGGACTGTGGAAGAACGGTATGCACTATTGTCTTATACGTCTCCAACTCCTAGACTCGCTGCGTCAGGGCAGCCACTTATGACAACACCTTCGACAGGCAAGATCTGGCTGCTGGCAAGACTAAGTCACCTGCAGTTGGGCCGAGTCTATCACATAGGCCACAGAGCCCATGCCGTAAATGCAGCCCTTCTTGTTCTTGCCATCGACGACATCAAGTCATAACCTAGTGTCATCAATAGAAGAAGAGAAAGACTGGGTCTAGCTCTCAGACTGGCACCTCTCAAACTCAGTCTGCATAGATGAAAGTGTCACGCTAGTACGAAATACATACATATAATTAACTAACATAAAGAGTAATTGACTTGAAAAATACTTACATAAGTGGATTAAGCTCGTGGATGGACCCATACCTGCTGGAATTGTGCTGGAGGTCACAAAAGACTGCAGATGCATTGGGCTCTCTTCCCAACTCTTTCGTCTACAAAAAAAATTCTTAAGTTAGTAAACATAAACACAATTTGAAATTAACTACAAAATTAAACTAAGTTATTAATTACAAACTTACTAGCCGTTGTTTATGTTCAAAGAAGGTTATGGAACTGCCCTTATGATAACACCTGCCCTAATCCAAAGACCGGTTCTTCTTGTTGCTGTCAGACACCACCTTGTATTGTGCGGAGGCCCATGTAGATCTCAAGGCCTCTAAAACAGTAGGGCTTAACCATTTGCCCTTCGTCTTCTAGATCCTAATGTCTCGAAAGGAGGCACGAATGTTATCACTGCATTTTGAGAGCCAAATCTTACGAATATAGCTCTCATATTGCGGGTCTCATACACATTTCCTCTGCATTAGAAAACAAAAGATCACAGTTAGTAAACATTAAAATGAAGTTGCTTTAAAATAAAGTAAAATTAATTAAGCATAAATTATTACTTTGAACTCTACCACCACAATTCCTTCACCTTATCAGGAACAGAGATGAAGTCCAGCCACATGTCCTCATATTTCGACTTGTAAATAATCGAAAGATAGTGGATGGGTTCCTTGGAAGGAAGAAAGCTACAAAAAAAAAAAAAGATTATTGGTTAGTCATAGACATATAATGAACTATAAATCCTAAAAACATAATAAGCCAGCTAGGTCTTAGGATTAACTTACTCCTTCCTCTCATGTGGGAATATCCACAAGCAACTATTAGTTGCTTTGGCGCCAGGAAAGGGTGAGTCCAAGATGGTTAGACTCGGGTGAGATGACCCTCCAGCCACTGACGATGCGTTGCCTACGGTCGCAACTCCTAATTACTCATACATCATAGTTGGGGATGGTGTGCATGCCAACTCTAGGGTCAGCATAAATAAGGCAAGGCTGCTAGATTGATCTGAGATGGCCAAGAACCAGCCTTCCCTTTGCCCCTTTTGAAGGGTGCAGCTACTGGAGATGAACACCATAGATGGTTTGACATCTGTCATACAAAAGAGTAATTAACCAAAAATTAATAAGAAAATAAATTAATAAGATCCTAAACCTTAAACCATAAATCCTAACCCCAAACCTCAAGACCTAAACCCTAAATCACTAAATCCTAAAGTCCTAAACCTTAAATCTTAATCCTAAACCTCTTAACCTTAACCATAAACCTTAAACCCTACCCATAAACCTTACCCCTAAACCCTAATCCTAATCCCTAAATCATAAACCAAAAATTTGACAGAGTCTCTCCTAAAACTTGAACAATCTAGGAATTCAAAATTCTACATAATTATACAGGTACCCAAAACAAAATAATAATTTATTTCATAACTAAAAATTACACAATTATACGTGTAAAAATTACACAACAATAGGAAAAATTGCAAAACTAATTTTAGACCATTCAAAAAAAATTCCAAAATTATTCCACATCAAGCATATAACAAAAACACCAACCAGGTCCCATACAAATGATATCAAATTCATTATCAATTTCACTACCCAAATTCAGTCATCAACCTACATTATTCAGCTACATCCAAAACAACTACTATACTGTCTAAAATCACCAATAAATATTCTAAACAATTAAAAAACATAATGTGCATGCAAATTGAGAGAAAATTCCTTATAGAAAATGCATAAAAATTAATAGACAAGAAAGGGATAGCAAAACCTACCTCAATGAGCTAAAAATCCAAAAACTAAACCGGTAAAGTGGATTCGGATGTTCTGGGCCACAAAACCCAAGGAAAGGGTGAAGAAATGGTGGAGAAAGGCCAGATAAGAGATAGAAACATATCAAGAGAGGAATTTTGAAGAATTTTTGAAAATGGAGGCTACGACTACCTAAGGAAGATGAAATGCAGAGTTTCTCACAAAATTTGTCAATGAGAAAAAACCCTAAAATTAAATTTTAAGTGAAACAGTGCACATCATATTTCTCACAGACTTTCTCACAGAGTTAATACACCATGAGAAAGTCTGTGAGAAAATTTAATTTTTTCTCACAGACAATGTTCGTGAGAACACTAGCCACAATCTTCATTATGGTTGGGATGCTTTTTATTACAGACGTTCTCTTGGATATGTCTCACAGACTACAGTGCCCATAAGAAAATCCTAATAGTCAAAATCTTAGAGAAATTCCTTGAGAAGTAGAGTGATTTTCTCATGGATTTTTGTTCTATGAGAAAATCCATGTTTTCTTGGAATGGGTGAAAAAGACTTTTAAATAATTTAAATTAGATTTTATATTCTATGGAATTGAAAAAGTTAGTTATAAAAAAAAACTAATATGTTGAACTATTTTGCTATTTTATGCATTTTGTTACTTATAATTATGAAATTTGGTCAAATTTTATGTCCAAAAACATTATTTAGGTATTTTTAAGCTTGTTAAATAGCTTTTAAATTTTATGTCAAATCTTTGTTTTAGTTTTATGCATCTTGGTTTCTCAATGCTTGTGGGTTTTGTATTTGAATCTAAAGTCGTAGCCAAAAGTACTAAAAATGCTACATTAACAATTTAACCTAAATAACCAAAATTACGATGGAAAAAGACCCAAGGTCTCTTTAGTTTTTAGCATAATTTTAAATAATAATAATTAGAAAATAAAAAAAAGGGCCCAACTGACTGGCCCATTTAGCCAGTAGCCCACATAAGGTTGGACTGGGTTGGCCATTTGCTGGGCCCTTTGAAAATCAGACTAAGTTAGGCCAAATTGGATCGGGCTAAAATAGGTTGGCCCATCCCGTTTTGACATCTCTAGCATGCTCTATTGAGCTAGAGTTCTTCTATTAAATGGTTACAATAACCCAAACAACCAAAATCAAAAAACAAATATATTCATATTAAACATAATGGTAATGATTGCAAAGTCTTAATATTAAACAAAATTATTATTTGGTATTCTATTATAAAGATCCCATGTTTAAATTTCATTGCGCCAAATGAGAGTGGGACTTTAGGAGTGAGAATCTACCTCCAGTTATATAANACCCAAACAACCAAAATCAAAAAACAAATATATTCATATTAAACATAATGGTAATGATTGCAAAGTCTTAATATTAAACAAAATTATTATTTGGTATTCTATTATAAAGATCCCATGTTTAAATTTCATTGCGCCAAATGAGAGTGGGACTTTAGGAGTGAGAAGCTACCTCCAGTTATATAACCTCTAATGAACCCAAAAAGAAATATAGCAAGAGTCATCGAAATGGATAAAAGCACCCAAATAAATTTTCTCAAAACTCCATTGAATATATATTGAAATATTTTACCCACTTGAATGTTTTCTATGCCAATTTATAATCAAATGAGTAAATATGATATCTCACCAATATGATATCTCCACCTTGAATGTTTACCCACTTTGTTTTCACAAATATCCACAAAAGAGAAGTTTCTTAGCCTCCCTTCTCACTGAGTTTAATATGGAGGTGAAGAGTGATAAATCTTATGGGGTGATTATTAACACGTTTCGTGTTAAAAATTATATAATATATTAAACACTATTGCTTAAGATTTACCAATCTTTATCCATATACAGTTTCTGTTGCAATGTGAAAGACAATCTCTGGCAATCCAAAAGCTGCTTTATATATGCAGTCATATATAGCAAGATCGACCTATGCCAACAATCACTCCAAAATTATGGGGCTTTATCAAAAATAAATCTTGTTAGCAGCTCATATCATAAATGTGGCAAAAAAGTATGTCACAAAAAATATTTCGACAATAAATGTAGTAAAAAAAGCACGTTTTTAAATGTCAGAGTTAACATCTGTGTTTCTGGACAATATGCAGTTACGTAGATGGTCTTTCCTCAAAGCTTGCCATAATTTGGAGCAAGTCTTGCCATCAATAGGAACTGAGGGTAGTTCCACAAAACACCAACTCCAAGTTCTTGGTTAATCATACTAATCTCAGTGGTCAAGGCTGTTAAAATGTTAAATGTGATCAGTTGGCTTTGGCATACCTTTTTCATTAAAACATCATGTCCAACATTGTAGTCAATTATATTTGAAGTGTTCACATGTGAAAGGTGTCAGTGTAAAATAATTTGGAAGATCCAAGTCTTACGTTCATAAAAAAAAGAAGAGGTGTGGCATATGACACTTAAATTGGTCAAAGACTCGTGAATTTAAGCTTTGGAGTCAAGTCGGTAGTATATCATGCAACATTCTCGATAGGCCCCCTACACATTTTCTCATCAAAGTATTAGAGACAATGGCATATCTGAGTGAACATGACGTTGTGTTCTTGCCGTGTAGCTGTGGAAGGAGCATAAATGAACCTTTCAAGGTGCGAAATGGGTCTCCAAGGAAGAGTGCAAGTGGACCTCTTTGTCGGTAGTCTTCCCATGGATGAGAAAGACCTGCAGAAGAATAGCATGAAAATGGCCTTCTCCAAAAGTGAATGAAGCACATGAGGCATGACAGCCTCCATCGGGGGGTGGGGGGTGTAAAGTAATATAAAAAGATAGTCACACATTAGATTGAAAAGAAGAATATTTGTGATATACAATATTTAGATTGACCTAAGACTCATGAGATTAAGCTTTTAGATTAAGTTAATGCTTATATAAATGTATTTATGCCTCATGCTCACAAGTGGAACTACACTGCCATAAATTTAGGGTTTCTTACTAAGGAATTTAATTTATATGCAATTCTAGCAAGCCTTGAAAATATTCCAAAGATGACCACATTTCCAAGTTAGGAAGTCTATTATTATGCTGACATTGCCAAAATATTCAAATATTTGATAACCATTGCAAACTTGAAGGGTGGACAATGTAATTTACTCATTAGAAATGATACTGTTAAAATCTTAGAATTAATTAAGATTTTTGAAGTTTTTCATATTTTTAATTGTATTTCTCAAAAGTATCTATGACTTTTAAAACCTAGCGGAAGAAGCACTCGTAAAAATATTTACCAAATGCAAATTTTCGGCTGCTACTATCAAAATGCACCAAAGCAAAAAGTACAAGACCTAAGAAAATAGCAATTGAATGAATACCTTCTTAGCAAAAGAGAAAGGTAGATGGAAGACAAGAATTGGAGAATATCTTGAGAAGAAAGACATCCCACATGAGTTCCCCATGCATCAATTCAGATCACCATGCAAAACATCCAATAACTCCATGGCCCATTTAGAAGTTACTCACCACCACACAAATAAATTTTCCAAGAAGAAAAAGGAAAAAATCAATATAAACATTCTCTAGAAGCAGAAATATAAATCTATGCAGAGCTCTCTTTCTTCAATTTGTTTGATGCCAAAGAACAAAGATTTACGGTTTGAATTTGTCACTCATTCATTAATTGCAGCCTACAATTTGAATTGCACAACTATGCTTTTGTCTCTTCACATTAGAACTTCCAAGGTTCTCATAAAAGCCAATGCAGCCATTTACTTAGACATCACAGTTACCAAGAGAAGAAAACACATGGGTGGCAACCACCCATATCCCACTCCTAGTCTCCCATCAACAAATGCCCATTCCTCCTTGTTGTGACCAAAATTTATTCCACCATCGTTGAGTACTATTGGAGTACTGTACAACCCTAGATACCCACAGGATTTGTGAATTCAATGGCACATTTTCTTTGTAGCTTCTTTTGATACAATGTATGTGCAATTTTTGCTTTATCTAGATGAGTTAGTTATTTTTCTGCACATGTTATGTCCATGCAACGATTATTGCTACTGAGAACAACTTGGGGGAGCAATAATTAACTTAGATAAAATACAAAATCCAAGCTCAAGGAAATGTGATTCTTGAGTTGCATTCATGTTTAGGTTAATTTGCCATGTTTGAGTAAAAGCAACTTAGTGAAAACGTAGAGTTCAACAAATAAAAATGAGTCAATTTGGCCCGGCCCGTGGCCCATTCGGTTTCAGGCTGGGTTGGGCTAAAACTTTTTTTTTTTAAAGAAAGACTACTGAATCATGTTAGTATGTGTTTTTTAACTTTAAACTTTAGAGTATGTACTATTATAATTTTTTTAGTTACTTATACATCTTTATTTTAAATTTACACTTACATACATTTTTTTATACTTCTTTGATTCTTTGTTTTAATTTTATTTATTACTTTATACATATTTTGTTTTGTTTAATTAGATTCATTAGTAATTTAACTAAAATCACTAAAGAAAAAAACTTAAACCTTTGTTAAATTTTAGCCTAACTACAAATAAAAATAATTAAAAATAATTAAAAAAAAATGAGCCGACTTGTTTAGTCCCGCTACTTGTGTAAGGTCGGGCTTGGCCAACAAACTGCTGGCCCGAATAAAAACGAGCCAATTTGGTCTGGCCCATTTCCCACCTATACATACAATACATACATACTATATAAAATAAAGTTAATTGACACTTGAAAAATGTATGGAAGTACAAATTAGTGTTAAAGGGGATATTTTTGTCCAATCACCAATTGAGAGATAGAATCTTTAGTGAAAATTATAATAATTTTGGGGTAAAAGATACTATTTTAAGTTTTACATGCTAAATATAGAATTTTTCAAAAATTTAAGGGGGCCAAAGAAAATTTGTATGCTAAATGTCCAATTTTTGGAGTAATGTGAGGCAAAATGATCTTAATAATGCAACAAAAAATCACATAAAGAGGGTACTGCTAAAACTATTTTCCAGAATGGAGCTATTTTGAATATTTTAATATTGTATTACGGGACAAAATGGGCCTGCTACTTCAGATGTAGTGTATTCCTTTAAGTCCCGCTACATTGGAGTAGTGGGAATGAGTAGTGAATTGCGTAGACAAACAACAACAAGACAAAAGGAGTCCCCCTACATCAAAGCAGCGCATTCCAGTCAGTCTTGCTAGTTAGGAAAAATGTGACTCTGAAAAGGAGCTATGTGTCCAAAATGAAATAGCATGCTCCATAGGGTCACACTACTTTGCGAAGTAGTGTGACCTTATGGAAAGAGATACTTCATTTCAACAGGACCATAAAGGACTTTAAGGAATCTGATATCGTGATAGCAGAACCATTATTCACTCACGTAGTTTCTGTAGCACTTTTGGAATGTAGTGGGAGTTTCTAAGTCTCGTTGAATGCAAAGTAGCGGAATTGTTCTATAAATATCCCTTCGTGAGACTGGTTTTTCACATTTGCTGAGTGACTGAGTTCTGAAATTCAGAGATAAACATTGGGAAGTTGTTCTAAAGTGCTAAAGGATAGCAAGTTTGTGCTAGCTGAGGGCAAACGTTCAAACACTTAGAGGTTTTTTAAGTACGTTAAATTTTCCGTTTGGAAGTATAATAGTATTTGAAAATGTTAAACATGTTTAGAAGTATGCAATTTTTACTGTTGTTGAGTGTATTTTATACCCTATTCTTCATGAACTCTTAATCTAATTTATGCATCTTTCTTAAGGAGATTTAGTGTTAAATAATGTATTTTTGTTATTTTGTAGGTTTGAGTGAAAATATATAGGTTTCATGGCTTTAATTGATGAAATGGTGAATTTAAGGAGCTAGGACAGCAAGGGCTACAGCCCTTGAAAGCAAGAGCCCTGGCTCTTGGAAAATAGAGCCCTTGCACCCGTGCATTAAAAGGCCAACACCCCAGCTCTATTCTTGGAGAGCCCCAACCTTTGTTCTTGGACACCAGGAAAATTTCCAAAGTCCCAAGTGCCCTTGCCCCTCTAAGGTAGTGCCCCAGCTCCCACAAGTTGCCATTGACTCGAGACAAAGCTCCTCTGCACTTCCAATAGAGAGGCCCAGTGTTGTATGCTGATTTTTTTGTAGATGGAGTTTTGTTTCCTATTTTAATTAGGATTATTTGTAATTGGTATAAATAGCTACTTTTAGGTTTTAAGAAGAACTCTAGACTTTTAGACTTTTTGGAGAATAGAGAAGAGGCAAGACAAGGATTGGAGCAAGGATTAGTGACAATAAATATGGGCTTTTACTCTGAGTTTTATTCTTCTTTCTTCTCATCTATGTTTAGAATTTCATCAATTCTATTTTATTTTACAGTTATGAACTAATTTCTTTCTAGAGCTACGATGTAACCTAATTATGAATGGTTGTAGTTTCTTGTAGAATTAATTTATGATTTTATCTTTTTCCTAATTGAGTGTTTATCTCTAATCTTCATACTTCTAATTGTCTGATCACCAATTAGTTGATAGGTTAATCACAATGAGACCGAAAGGAGATTTGTGTGTCTAGTTCATTGGGATAAATATCATAGGTTGCATGTAGGATAGTGATATACCTCTGTGGCTTGTATAGTCAATTAAAGAGATCCATGAAATTGAATGAATTTTCTAGTTATTCGTAATTCACATAGGAATATAGAGGGTTCATAACTTATAAATATTTTTATTCTACCTTGGAAAAGGCTAATAAATAAATTAGGGAATCTTGGCTAGCAATTAGAAAGATAAATCTAGATTAAGGAAATTAGGAATGAAAATCAGGATTAGTTATGGTGAAATTAGAACCCCTAGTCTTTCTCTCTATATTAATTCTTGATTTTTATCTGTTTTTGCTTACTTTTAGTTTATTTATTTTATGCTTGAAATTTCTACTTAATCAATTGTTCAGATAAAATTAGGATTAACCTAATTTTGGTAATTAATAGCTTTAATCATCATGGGAACAATAACTCACTTTTATTATATTACTTGTAAGACAATAGCGAGTGCATGCGCTTCGTTTTCTCACAATAACTGTTATTTAGCCTATCTTTGATGTTAGAATATTGTTAAAAAAAAATGGGTTAATTTACCAAAAAAGTACACTTCACTTAAAAAAAATGTGTTATTTTACTTAATATGGAAGAAGTTGTTATAGAGAAGTTATAAGTTTGATAGATTAGTGCATGAATTTTGATATGCGTTATTGATAATTTAGGAAGAATATGTTTCTATTAGTTTATTATAATGGTTAGATATACGACGGACTCCAAGGTGTCATGTATGAAGATCCTAGGCCCATTGCTTTGAACCTAAAGAGTAGATGTGGACTACAATTTCTTGTCAATCATAAATTGGGTCTTCCAACAAATGAAGTTGTTCAAAAGATTATTTATAGATTTTCGATATTATGTGAATCAATTATTTTATAATGTTGTTGAACTAGGGTGTGATAATGATGTTGATATGATGTTGGAAAGTCATGGTCAACATAAATCTCTGGGAGCAATTGAGATATTTGTGGATGCTAAGACTATGGAAGATGATGTTGGTGGAGATGGTGGCCAACCGAAAGTTGTTGATGCGAGTAGCCTTAGTTCATATCCTCCATATAGTCAAACGGGGATAGAAGTGAAACATTGTTATCAACCGGAGCTTAGTTCATATGGATTCCAGTCTAGTTTGGCTAGTTTTAGCTAAACTCGTATGCCAGAAGGAGGCCATGGGTATGAATGTAGTGACCCATGGCTAGGTTCGAATATTAAAATAAGGGCGACAAAAGAATATGAACCTAGAGGCAACGAAAGTGAAGATGAGCAACTGAATATCAGTGAGGGTAACTCTCATATTAGTATGGGTGTAATCGGTCCGGTTCGGTCCAGTTTTCACCCCAAATCGAGATCGGACTGGCCAGTGAATCTTGGTTTGGTTCGGTCCAATTTTTCAAAATTTTCAGNCTAGTTTTAGCTAAACTCGTATGCCAGAAGGAGGCCATGGGTATGAATGTAGTGACCCATGGCTAGGTTCGAATATTAAAATAAGGGCGACAAAAGAATATGAACCTAGAGGCAACGAAAGTGAAGATGAGCAACTGAATATCAGTGAGGGTAACTCTCATATTAGTATGGGTGTAATCGGTCCGGTTCGGTCCGGTTCGGTCCAGTTTTCACCCCAAATCGAGACCGGACTAGCCAGTGAATCTTGGTTTGGTTCGGTCCAATTTTTCAAAATTTTCAGAGCAAAACCGAACCAAACCGAACCGGTCTGGTTCGGTTCGGTTCGGTCAATTTGGTCGATTTGGCCAGAAAACCTGCAAAAATCAGTTTTTCAAATTTTAACAAGAAAAAAACCAGAAAACCTGCACATATAAGCAAATCAACCAAAAAAAGAACAAATAAAGTATGCTAATGCACAAAAAATCAGTAAATCAATAATTAAATATCAAATGTAACAATTTATTCCAAATTTCAATGTTGATTAAACTTCTAAATTACAGCAAATTACATATCATCCAAAATTAGAAAATATCTAAATTACAGCAAATGAACTTCTAAAGGGTATGCATCCAAATTCTTGATCCATATTCCAAGTTGCACAAGATGTTCCATTAGTAATGTAGCAAATCAGAATTAGAGAGGGGGAAAAAAAAAAAAAGGCTAATGAATGACAAGGCTACCATTATAATAGTTCCCTCCATAAAATAAAGTGCTCTTAAGTCTTAACACAAATTAGGAAGTGAGATATTCTGCGGCAGAATAAAACATAAAAGAATATTATGAAAAGTAGCTAAAAGAAGCTAAAAGAAACATTTAATATTATAAAGTGCCATGCATGTGGCCTCACTTGACTTTAAGAAGCTAAAGAAACATGAAGAGAAACTTTCATTCTCACTAAAACAACTGGCCTGCAATATGCAGAAAATTTCTAATTGCTGCTGGAAGTTTAAACTGAACATCATTGTCTTTCTTCACTACATAAAAAGCTATGGTTCTTACATGTAAAGACCATTTATGCTTATATAACTCTAGCTTTATGTCTTAGTTTGAACAATTATTGCACTGTTCAGCATATATATTAATTGAACTCATATTTCCTTGTGATCTTTGTCACAAGAGTTAGCCAACAAGTTTAGAAAGCAGCAAAATTTCAGAAGAAATTATTAGCCCATTGATTAAGTCCTATAATTTCCTACTTTGCAAACAGATGTAAATTAAAGACCCAATCAATACAATTTAATCACAAGTATCAACGCTCATGCAAAATTCTAGTCTAAGTTATTCAAAAAACAATGACAACAATGTAATATGTCACTTACAAGGCCAACCAGTATCATTGAAATATAATCAAGCAAGTATTAGAATATTATTTCCTTAAAATCTATAAATTTCCAAGAAATAATTAGGTCTACAGAATGGACATTAGCAACGTTATAGTCAATCAGCAGAGTTTAAATTTCTTATTTCTCAGGTCCCCAAGAAAAAGAGATCGCATTTTCTCAGCTACCAAACAAAGGCGAATGAAAAAACCAATATTATTCCTTAAAATCTATAAATTTCGGGGGAACAGGTAAGTATTGAAAGAAAAAGTTGCACATATAATTTGCATCAATGCATCAGAAAAGTAAATTGCACCATAGAACTCAATGCAGCAGATTTAAGTAAGGATAAAATCATAATATATTGTCCACAAAACTAAGTTAAAATTGTTCTTTACTTGCTAAAAGAGAAGAAAGCGCATGGAACAACAAATGTCTCACAAAACCCAAACACAAACATGGCTCTCAAAGTTGTAATTTCAGGAGAATACATGCCAACAGCTGATGCAAGAATCCAAACAAGGAAAACACAAAATAAAGCTTATATTGAAAATTCACATATATAGTTTCCCATGATTAAGAATAGATAATATCAATAAAACTGATGTTAGCTATTATGTGGAAACCATTATGATGTTCTCAATAAAACCCAAGGTTACTAATGTAAATGGTGGAACTATCTGCTAACTTAAATCTCATAAACCATAATATTAAGACAACACTATTAACAAGTCATTCTATTTCATTATACAATTCCTTTGTAAATTCATTCTAACATAAGAATACGTAAAATAGTGATCTCCTTTAACACATAAAACAAGCCACAATCGAACACTTATATTCAATTTTTAATCTAAATAGGGGCTTTTAAGGCTCAGAAACTTCAGATTGTCTTTCTCGAGACCTTATTTCATCAATTGGAACACATAATAACAGAATCAAAAGACACCTACGATCTAGGTAGCAGAAAGCAGGAGGAGCGAGCATAGTGAGTAAACAAACCAGAACTTGATATATATCGAACATATAAATAGAAAATCCGAGGATGTGAAGGTCACAGACTCATAGTACCTTTCGGTTTCACAGACTCACAGCTTGTCCACGATGGCGGCGACGACAAGGTTAGGGCTTGAACTCCGAGGATGGAGGATAGTCACTAGTAAGAGAGTGGGAGGGTCAGACTTCAGAGAACGAGAGAACTCGAGGAGAGAAAGAGGAGGATTTAAATTTCTGATTTGTGTGAAGTGAAGTGGCGGAGAAGAGTTAGGGTTAGACTTAGGGCAAGGTTTAGAAATCAGAAGGCTCTTATTTACTAAAACTCTAAAACGATGTCGTTTCCCTTATACTCGGTTCGGTCCGGTTTATCACCGGTTTTTCTTCATAGAAACCGAAAACCGAACCGAATGCTTTGGTTTTTCAAACTGAAAACTGGACCATGTCCCTTGGTTCGGTCCGGTTCAGTCAATTTTACCAGTTTGACCGGCTTCCCTTACACCCCTACCTATTAGTCCTTTAATCGACACAAGTGATGATGAGGAATTAGAGTATGTGCTAGACTTGGGAGAATCTAGCAATAAGGATGAACCTTAACAGTTGTTAGATTTGAACGTGCAACCTTTGGGTAAGGAACCAATATTTGTTGCACTCCAACACATTGCATCAATCTAGTCGATGCTTCCTCCACTCTATTCATAGGTCAATTGAAAGGCGATGCAGCTAACTGATGATGCTAAAAGAATACTTGGGGTCAGTCAGTAGCAATGAGATGACGAGTTGCAAATTAGCTAACAGTTTGAGAGCAAATAGGATATTCAGTTAGCTGTAAAGTAATACTCTTTTCATATGCATCATACTTTCAAAATGAAGGAGTCTAAACCCCATAAATTAAGTTTGGAGTGTCATAATTATAGTTTAGGATGCAATTGGAGACTTCGGGTCTGCTTAAGAAGCAAGAGCAAAATATAGGAGATAAGAAAATACAATGGTAGTCACAGTTGCACAAATGCTACCTTAATACAAAACCACAATAAACTTGATGTTAAGGTGATTACGACAATGATTAATGGCATGATTCAGGAGAAGGCAGATATGCCAATTAAGCTTATACAAAAGCGCATGAAGAGTACTTTCTCCTAATAAATATAATTGACTTACAAAGTAAAGAGCTATCACTCAAGTGTATAGTGCTTAGAAAGAGAGTTACAATCTCTTACCCAAATGGACGGTTGCCTTACAAGCATATGCATCTGGAACTGTGGTGGAATGGTTTCTGAATGATCGGTGGATGGGAAGGCCAACAAATGATCCGACGGTGAAGAGACTTCGACGTGTCTTCTGGACCTTTAAGCTATACATTGACGCATTTCATTTTTGAAAGTCAGTGGTTCAGAGTGATGGGACTTTCCTGTACATGAAGTACTAGGGAACCTACTCATCGCCTTTACACAAGATGGCTCTCGTTCACCATTGCCTCTAGTTTATGACATCGTGAAAGGTGAAACTAGATATGTGTGGTCATGGTTTTTGACACATCTGAGACGGCACATCGCCGAGGACATGTAAGATATGGCACTAATTTTAGTACGGCATGTTAGCATATTGTCATTCATCAAAGATGAACGTGTTGGCTAGCGTCCACCAATGGTGCGTTATTTTTTCTATTTGGGCCACTTGATGAGCAATTGGAATAGTGTCTTCAAGGATGTTGGTGTGAAGCACAAAATCTATAAAGCCGATAAAAATATGAATCAAATTGAGCAAATTATCAATTATAAATTTTGATGGAAAATTACGTTTAATTTGAGATTTTATTGTAATTTATAAATGCCTAGTTTGAGTCATTAAAATTTGATGAGTTAATGGATGAGATATATTGTGAGTGTACGGATGACTGTTCCTGGAAGTATATCAAGGATATTGATACGACGAAATAGACACAACAAGGGGACACCCAAGGCAGACAATATGACCTAATGACAACCAATTTAGCTGAAAATGTGAACTACATATTGAAGGGGGTTCGCAACATGTCTATCATCGCCCTTGTCAAAGCCACATATTACAAAATGAATTGTATTTTCATAGAGAGACAAGAATTGGCTTAGGAGAAGATAGCAAGTGGGCAAATATGGACTGAAGATGTGAGAAGAGGATGACCTACAATAGGTGTTATACCTCTTCACACCGCCCATTACTATTTAATAGGGACACTAGATCGTTTGAAGTTGATGAAACATTTGATTCAATGGGAAGGATTAGCGGGCGAACAAATACTCTTAATCTAAATGATCGTAGGTATATGTGTGATCAATTTCAAGCCTTCCATATAGTGTGTACGCACGCGATATTTGCTTGTGCATCCATTACACTCGATGCATGGCATTATGTTAATCCAGTATACTCTACTCGATACTTGGTCAATGCTTATAGTAGGAAATTTTACCCAATTGGTGAATATGAGTATTGCCTAGTTATGGGCGGAATGAAGGTAATACCGAACCATGCAATGCTCCGGGTAAAAGGACACCCAGTTTTAAACCACATATGGAACGAGATAGACTAGAGGGAAAGCTTCTAGTAGCAGAGTCAAATGTAGTCTTTGTTGCATGGAATGCCACAACAAGAGACGATGTCAAAAATAAAGGAAGATCAACCTTGACATTGTTTTTAGGCTTAATTACAATTTTGGTCCCCCTATTTTAACCACTTGAATGTTTTGGTTCTCCTTCTTTAAAAATGAACTATTGAGTCTCTCTATATTCATAAAATGTACAAGTTTAATTCATTTATCTTTAAGTCAAAATTCTTAGGTTTATTTCAAGGTGTAAAGTTACCTGATTCATAATCACACCGTTCATATTGAAGATCTACGTCTTGTGAATCTTCCCATTAAATTTCAGCTCGATCTAACGGTGAATAAGTCTAAATTTTTGGTTAGATGAAAACTTATGGTTTTGGTATTTTGGGCTGAGTTTCACCGTTAGATTGAGCTCAAATTTAGTAAGGAGGTTCACAAGATGTAGCCCTTCAATATGAACGGTGGGATTATGAATCAGAAAACTTTACACCTTGAAATAAACCTAAGAATTTTGACTTAAAGATAAATGGACTAAACTTGTACATTTTATGAATATAGAGGGACTCAATAGTTCATTTTTAAAGAAAAAGGACCAAAATGTTCAAGTGATTAAAATAGGAGGACCAAAATTGCAATTAAGCCTTGTTTTTATTATATGTTTTTTTTTTGTCAAAATTTATTTCTCTTTGTTATATACATTATTTGTAGCACATTGTTAGATTATGAATATAGTTAAAGAAGATATGTTATTTTAATTATGACTAAATGCTATGTTCATAATGACTGTTGACAAGTTCAAAAAAAAATGTTGCAATATATGCCCAAAGACTTTTTTAGACTATGTAGGTGTCAGTGGATGTTAGATAGTGAATTTTGGTATCCGTTAGACCCTATATCGCATAACTCCCTCAAAGTACATAGCGCTATGTTAATAGAATGGCAACACTAGGAGGTTGAATCCATAATTTTGTACGAGTTGGCTATGAGCCAAAATATTCGTGCTCCACAATATTTGGCCATACACATGTCAAGGAAAAGTATTTCAAAGCTACGATTGGCTTTGTATCACATAAGAGAAGAAATAATTGTTTACGAATAAGATTGTTGCGAAGTGATGCTGAATGTAGTGCAAGAAAAACAATGGAGGATGGTGATATAGCACGTGCTACCATATGGACTCGCCTAAGCAGAAAAGCAAAGTGTCTATTTGACATTGACATGTTCAATGAGGATTGACCAAAATCCTAAATACTAAACCCCAAACCCCTATCCCTAGACCCTAAACCCCTAAACCTTAAACATTAAATCTTAAACTCTAAATAGTAAACCTTAAATCCTAAATCATAACCCCTAACCCTAAACTTAAACATCAAACCCCAAATCCTAAATCCTATATCTTAACCTCTTATACCCTAAACACCTAAACTTAAATCCTAAATTCTTGAAACTTAAACATTAAACCTTAAACACTAAACCATAAATCTTTAACCCCTAAATCCTAAATCATAATCGAAGAACTATATCCTTGTGCCACCTTGCTCCATTGGATCCACACAAGGAGGTGTCGTTGGGGTCATACAGGAGTCGGTGAACTCTTCCCCAACCGGTGCACGCGATGTCTCAAGTCCCAGGTCTAGCTCCAGTCCAGACTAGCTATTGAAAGGGGTATACTAACATGAGTGTCAAATACATTACATAGAGGTGAACCTAGTCCCCCATGTAAGCATTGGTCATCATATCGCACTAGAAGAAAAGAAGGAAATTCTCACGAAATTTTCTCACAGAAGAAAATTCTGTGAGAAAACACCTGTAGTTCTTACGAAATTTCTCTCAGATTTTGACTGTTAGGGATTTTCTCACGAAGTTTCTCATAGACATCTATATCTGTGAGAAACATCCGAGAGAAAGTCCATAAGAAAAAGCATCATGATTGTCATCAGTATTGTGGCCAGTGTTCTCCTAGACATAGTTCGTGAGAAAAATCAAAATTTCTCAAGGACTTTCTCACGGCATATTAACTCAGTGAGAAAGTTTGTGAGAAACACACAACACACAGTTTCACATAAAAATTGAATTTTATGGTTTTTTCTCATAAAAAAAANTCCATAAGAAAAAGCATCATGATTGTCATCAGTATTGTGGCCAGTGTTCTCCTAGACATAGTTCGTGAGAAAAATCAAAATTTCTTAAGGACTTTCTCACGGCATGTTAACTCAGTGAGAAAGTTTGTGAGAAACACACAACACACAGTTTCACATAAAAATTGAATTTTATGGTTTTTTCTCATAAAAAAAAAATTATGAGAAAATCCGTGAGAAATTTTGCATTTCTTCTTCCTTGCGCAGCCGCAGCCTCCACTTTCAAAAATTCTACAAACTCCCTCTCATATGTTCTCGCTCTCTTCCCAGACCTTTCTCCACCATTACATCTCCCTCTCCTTGGGTTTTACGGCACAAGAGATCTGAAGTCAATTTATCGGATCAGTTTTTGGACTTTTAGCTCATTAAGGTAAGTTCCATTATCCCTTTTTTGTCTCTTAATTTTTATGTGTTTTCTATAAGGAATTGTCTGTTAATTTGCATGCATATTATCTGTTTTAGTTGTTCAAAATGTTTATTAGTGATTTTAGATAATATAGGAGTTGTTTTCGATGTAGCTGAATAGTGTACGTTAATTGATGAATTTGAGTAGTGAAATTGATAATGAATTTAATATCATTTGTTAAGATTAGGTAGAGGTATTTGTTATATGCTTGATGTGGAATAATTTTAGAATTTTTTTGAATTTTTTGAATGGTGTAGAATTAGTTTTTAATTTTGCCTATTGTTGTGGTGTTTTTACCTGTACAACTATGTAGTTATGGAATAAATTGTTATTTTGTTTTGGGTTTTTGTGTAGTTATGTGAAATTTTGAATTCTTGGATTGTTCAAGTTTTAGGGGAGACTCTGCCAAATTTTTTATTTTGGGTTTAAGGGTTTAAGAGTTAGGGTTATGAGTTTAGTTATTTAGGATTTAGAATTTGGAGTTTATGATTTAGGTTTAGGGGTTAAGGTTTAAGGGTAGCATTTAGAGTTTAGGATTTAAGTTTAAGGGTTTAGTAATTTAGGATTTATGATTTAAGGTTTGCGTTGAGGAGTTTAGGTTTAGGATTAGGGTTTAGCCAATTTATTGTCTTATTAATTTATGCTTAATTAATTACTTTTTTTTGTATGAGAGATGTTAAACCATCCACAGCGTTCATCTCCGACAGCTGCGCCTTCTAGCAGGAGGGACAAAAGGAAGGTTGTAGTGACTCTACTAGAGATTAGTGTATTTAATGGATTCTAGGAAGTTTTGGATGTCTTCCTGCATATCAGAAAGGACAAAACTTAGGTAAAGTTCTATAAGTGCTGGTGGTGTTGTTCCTCAATTAAAATAGAACATGTGTCTTATTTTGTACACATCAGCAACCACCTCAACATCACCTATGTAACGTCGTTAACCCTTTCTTCTTCATGCATCACTTCACCTTCTCCATAATCTCCATCTCTCTTTCACTGCATCTCAGGGATAATACATTCAAAAGCCCAGTTGCCATTGAACACCATCAGACAAGTCCCGCACAGGCAAGGGCAAGGAAACGCCAGTAAGGCCAATTCCGGCGAAGACCACCTCGGAACGAACTCCAACACTGCCACTGGAGGTATTTTGACGTGTGAATATAAATTAGTAACCATTTTTTTTTGAGAGGTTGATTTGCCCTTGCTCTAAATAGAATGCTGCAAATTTATTTTTCCATTTTCCTTATCTGGGTTCATGCATATGTAGCCATTCTATTTGTATATTGATGAACACAAGATAAATGGTTTGGGCATTCTAAATTTTATTTGATGGCAACAATCTTTCAATTAATGAATGCATTGCAAGTGTTTGATAGCATGTCTCAGTGAAGGAAGTAACACTGCATTTATATTCTTGCTCTCTTGTTCTGACGTCTAATAGCATATGTTAGCTGAAGTATTGTTATGTATCTCCTTTGATTTATTGGGACTATTATATCTATCATGTTGCTTTATTTCCATTTGCAGGTCAGTGTTTGAAGGAAGATTATACAATATGGTCAATGCCACTAAAGGACTGTTCATTTCCTGGTAACAACTTTTTGCTGCTTGTAGACTTATTCCTATGTGAAATTTCTTATTATAATGTTTCAGGGAATAACTGAGCTATGCATTCTCATTGTTGCAAATTTTGTATTTGAAAGTTTAAAACATCTATGAATGAATCTCTCCATCTTGGATAGGTGTTGCCTTTTCTGAAAATCATTCTCCATCTTGCATAGGTGCCTTTTCCAAGTTCTCGTTCCTAGATATACTTAGACTTGATAACAACAAGTTAACAGGTCAAATCCCACAAGAACTTGGTTTGCTTCCCCATATTAGGGTCTTTAGTGTTGCCAACAATTTTTTGTCTGGGCCAGTGCCTGAATTTGGAAGCAATGTTGAACTATGCCAATAATAGTGGACTATGTGGAGGGATACTGGAACCTTGTGTCCATAAAAAAATCCAATCAATCATTTTGGTATGGTTTTGTTATTGGTTATGTTTGTTTCTTAAGTTCAGTCATAGTTCCTTTTATGTACTATTGTGAGCCTTGGAAAGAATTGAAGAGGAGGAGGAGAAATGCCAGATCTTCCATCACAAGAAAGAAGCAGAACAATTGAAAAGGCACCAGAAAAATAGCTGAATTGTTACCACTGGCAGTGCAAGAGGAAGAAGGCAAAGAGGTTATTTCTTTCTCTCCCCACCCCCTTGTGTGATTGCAAATATTTGTTCTTTAACACTTGTGCATTAGCGTTTTTAATGTTCTTAATTACTTCATGGTTATCATGTAGTTGTTTTGTGGCAGGATATTTAGAAAAATGATTTCGGGGAGACACAAGCACCGAAACATAGTTCCTCTGCTCGGATTTTGCATAGAGAGAAAGGAAAGAATTCTGGTGTATAAATATATGTCAAATGGAAGACTCCATGATTGGTTACATCCTAAAGGACCTAAGGCTATCATAATGGAGTAGCCTATAAGGGTTCATATTGCACTTGGGCTAGCAAGAGACTATCTTGTCTGCACAAAAAGTGCAAGATAGTGCATCTCAATCTCATATCAGAGTATGTGTTACTGGATGAAAATTTTGAGCCCAAAATTTCCAATTTTGGAAAGGCAAAATTCATCAACCACAGTGTAGAGGATCATTTGAGGATGAAATTGTTTCTGATCAATGGACTTGTAGAGGATCATTTGTTGAAATTTGATTATCATTTGGTGGTGTAATTGCATGTACAAATTTCATACTATTTAGAATAATAAATGTATACTAATCCATAAATTATGGTTAACTTGAAGTGAAGGGTTCAATCTTGACCATGTTGTGCTATTGAATCTTCGACAAAAATTGTGCTTATTACCATTAACATGAAACAAGGAAAAAGGGAAGAGGGAAAGGAAGGAAGTTAAGCATTATAACCTCTATCTCCAAAATAATTATTAGGCATCAAATTAGCAGTGAAATTCCAGGGCAAGCAAACTCATCAATAGCATCCAATTGAGAGGAAAGATAAGGAATTGTCTCTTCTTTTGTGGTACTATATTTACTTATGAAAGACCGAAGATGATTTATGAGGAACACTTATAAATAACAATTCATGATTATCATTGCAGATCACAATATGTAAACTTGTCAAAAATATATACAAGAAAAAATGTAGAATCATTGAACCAGACTTAAGCAAACTAATAAAGCTGTAAAACTACTTAAATTCTTCTGGACTAGCAAACAAAGTTTAGAAATTGTAACAAAATGACAAAATAGTTGATCTTCATCAATCAATTGAACATCAAATAGGCCTATACAAAAACTAGTTGAAATCATGTCTTGGCTTGAGAGAATGCCCACTGCAGCAACTTTTGTCCTCATCCCTTGTTAAAATTTGATGTCTTGGCATTGTAAGCTGCTCCAAAGTATTTTCCTGCAAAATTAAGCTTCTGGAATTCAGAAACTGTCACTATAAGATGTTTAAAAGTTACAAGTTCTTATAAACATGGATGTGCAATGACAAAAACCACAATGTTAAAAATTAATAAATATCTATTGCTGGTTATGGTTACAAAATGCATCCAAGTATAACATCCAGTCAACCTCTTTAGGAAGCTTATAACAAGCATTTTCTCTTTAAAACAGGAAAGTTTTATAAGCAAAAGCAGTGAAGGTCATTGAGGTTTAATATTTATCTCACTAAGGTCACTAAGGTCTGAAGCTAGCGCATACAAATCTTGTATGCTAAGAGATTGCAATAGATTAAGAATAGCACAATATTACGTAAAATCCTTATCTCTTGCAGAATAGGAACTGAATCACCACTTACTCTAGAAGATGGAATAATAGTGACAGGCTTGATGAATTTATATTGCTTACCTAGAGGGAAAAAAACTTAAAATTAAATTTACAAATGTGATTTTTGGTTGCTCTCTTATGCATTCATGCATGTTCAAAGTATTCTGAGAGGCGACGATCAAAGTTAGCAACTACTGTTCTACCCGTTCAAATGTTTTTCATGGCATAGTATTATCATGGCTTTAAGAACTCTATGCAGTGATTTTCATATTTTATAAGTACGTTGGTTCTTTTTATACTGGATAATGAATTACATACTTTATTTACTTTCTAATTGCTAAGAGACTTCAGACGTCAAAACAAGAGAGCAAGAATATAAATGCAGTGTTACTTCTTTCACTGAGACATTCTATCAAACACTTGGAACGCATTCATTAACTAAAAGATTGTTGTCATCAAATAAAATTTAGAATGCCCAAACCATTTATCCTGTGTTCATCAATATACAAATAGAATGCCTTCATATGCATGAAACCGGATAAGGAAAATGGAAAAATAAATTTGCAGCATTCTATTCATAGCAAGGGCAAATCAACCTCTCAAAAAAAAAAATTGTTACTAATTTCTATTAAGACGTCAAAATACCTCCAGTGGCAATGCCGGAGTTCGTCCCGGGGTGATCTTCGCCGGAATTGGCCTTACCGGCGTCTCCTTGCCCTTGCTTGTGTGGGACTTGTCCGGTGGTGTTCAATGGCAACTGGCCTTTTGAATGCATTATCCCTGAGATGCGGTGAAAGAGAGATGGAGATTATGGAGATGCGGTGGTGGTGTTTACTGAGAATTGAAAGAAACCAGTGTATTACTGAGATGCGGTGGTGATTATGGAAAAGGTGAAGTGATGCGTGAAAGAGAGATGGAGAAGGTGAAGTGATACGTGAAGAAGAAAGGGTTAACGGCGTTACATAGGTGATGTTGAGGTGGCTGCTAATGTGTACAAAATAATACACATGTTCTATTTTAATTGAGGAATAGCACTGTCAATACCGATAGAACTTTACCTAAGTTTTGTCCTATCAGAAATCCCTACCACCGCCCGGACCACCCCCTTTATATCTCAATCGTTTGATTAAAATCTTTAGTAACCGGAAACCGGGTGGTCTTTCTCTTGCTCACCTCCACTTTTGAATCATTATCATCGTCACGTGTCCCTCCCTCTCCCTTTTAATCGCCACCATCCGACACATTCAACACTGCCACCACCTTTCGACACATTCAACACCGCTACCACCACCATGCATCCCGACCATTTGAGCTTCCCAATTGGATCCACTTCACAAATCTTCCAATGTCACTAGAAGATCCACCAAAAAGGTGTCTTTCATCTCTGCCACAGTAGCCCCCAAAACTTCACTCTTTCTTAATCTGCTGCCTTTTTCCCTCTTTCTCGATCTGCTCTTTTTTTCCCTGCTTAGATCTCTCTATTTTTATTCCTCTTGCTCTGCCTCTGTCTCCTCTATTTCATATTCTTTCATTCTACGCTTTCTGTTCTCTCCACCCTCTGTTCTATTGAATAGTCCTATAAGGAGTTGGGTTGTTGAAGGTGGAGTGTACGTTGACAAGGTGGAGCTCCGGTGATGGTTGGTGAAGGAAGAGAAGATGAAGGCCAGGGACGGTGGTGGAAGGGGAAGGAAGAAGAAGACATCCTTTTTTTAAATAAATAAAAAAAAAGGTATACTTAAATACGTCGATTAACCAGAAAAAGAAATTAAATAGTTGGATTAATTTAATTTAATTTGTTCTAAAAATGAATTAAAAAAATAATTAAATTTTAGTTTTAGTTTAGATTAATTATCTAATTGCAATTATAAGTGAATTAGTAAGGATTTCAATTTGAATCAATCAATTGAATTTACTGGTGAATTAATTTTAATTTCAATTGTCATGGAATCAATTAGTTTAGTTGAGATTAATTAAATTAAATTTATAGGTGAATTAGTGGTCATTTCAATTAGTATTGATTCAATTAAAATTTCAATTAGTGGTAATTTCAGTAATTATAAATCACTAAGAAATAGGCACTAAAATTTACTATTTCATGTAATAAAATATTAAGATTTAATAAANACTCTTCATTACAGTTCAAAATGCGACACTGAAGAGAAAAAGTAAAAAAAAAAACTACCGTAGTTATGGAAATAGTTTCAAATGTGCCTTATATGTGTAATTAGTTTGCAAATATGCATTATTCAGAAGAATCACTCGAAAAACTGATCATTTAATTGGATTTTACACTTGACATATTTTCATTTGCTCCCAAGCATGCGAATGTCACATCATACATAGTGCTACCACCCCTTTTGGGTTGGTAGTTTAGCGCTCCCCTAACAATTATTAACAAAAATTTAAACTTACAAATCAACTTTACTAATTTAACAATTATTAACAAAAATTTAAACTAACAAATCAACACTACCAATTTAACAATTATTAATCAAAAATTTAAAATAACAAATCAACTCTACCAATTTAAAATTCTTAAATATTTACTTACCTCACTATTTCACATATCAATAGAAATATGATACGGTTC
Source organism: Cercis canadensis (assembly GCA_003255065.1). Lineage (NCBI taxonomy): Eukaryota > Viridiplantae > Streptophyta > Magnoliopsida > Fabales > Fabaceae > Cercis > Cercis canadensis. Next base: position 371,381 of record QAOA01007268.1, on the reverse strand, counting down.
TAATGTCAGAAATGAGGGATCCATAGGTCCAAGCAAAATAACTTGATGTTGGGTCATTTCGAATGCAAAATCACACCTAGCAAACACATAAAGAAAGAAATAAAAAAACAAATAGGGCATAAGTCAGCCTCTATGTCTGTAAAACCCAAGACAAGGAAGCTGAAAGAGACAAGAGAAATAGAGAAAAAAACAAGAGAAAGGAATGAAGTGAGGAAGGAGATGGCTTGCAGGGGAAGGAGACCGTTGGGTATACAAGTTCCCGAAACAGTCCCGCTAGATTGTAATAAAGCGGGACTTAATGGGTCCCGCTAGATTATTGTCAGCATGACCTATTAGGTTCCGCTACAACAAAGCAGTAGGACCTACTAAGTCCCACTAGATTGCAATTTTGCAAGAATGGTCTAATTTTTCATGCGTTATAGATTTTGAAGTTGCTTACAGTTGAAGTAGCGGAACTTAAAGGAATACGCTACTTTTGAAGGAGCGAGTCTAATTTTGTTTAGTACTGTAATATTAAAATATTCAAAACAGCCTAATTAGTTTTAACAATATCCCTTTTAGTTAGTTTTTTTTTTTTTGGCAGTATTTAGGTCATTTTGCCGTAAGATTAAGGTAGAGTGACTTTGGGATTGCTCAACATGACTCCAAACATGCACTTGCTACTGATTCAGTGATTGCAAGGGAAAATTGAGAAAAACAATTTTTTTTATATATCTTTTACTATTGCAGTTAACTTAAGCTTTTCTTAAGGGTCCCAGTTTGCTTGGGTTAAGTTTCCTCATATATGCTGTACAGGGTTGAAGGAAACTTCTAAAAGCCAAGACATTGTGCATAGTGTTTGTAGATTGACATTAAATCTAGAAGGTTGCAAAAAAAAGCTTGAGTTTGCATTTGGTGTAGCAAGTTGACGGTAGAGATTGTTCTTAGTTGGTGGGAATTGAGTGCTAAATTTTTTTTAACTCCTTTTTCTAAAAACTATTTAATAAAAATATATGTATGTATAAAAAAATTATTTAAAGAGACATAAATAATATATTATACATACTAGTATTTTTTTTTTAATATTTTCTTACCATTTAGTCTTTATTAAATCTATATTTTACAAATTTATCTAAACTCACTCAATTTCTTTAAGGGCTCATGCTTTGTAAGAAAAATGAGATTAACATAATATTAAACAATACATAAATCACATATTTTGTGGTAATAAGAAATAGTAGGGCAATTTTACATTTTTAATAGAGATAACTTTGTTAAATAATATATAAAAATAAATTCTTATTTTCACAGTCACTATTACTAATGTCACAACCTAATTATTAAAAATTTATTATATAAATAAAATTACCCCTTATCTAATAAGACAATATTTAAATCTAATAAATAGTAATATCATTTACTTACATAATCCTACCAAATGCCCCCACATACTTATACATAGATCTGCCAGTGTTGAGTGTTGAATAGACTGGAAGCTAATCTGGTAACACTACGGAGAATACACCTGCTGTATGGCCTTAAACACTGGTCTTCAATCTACATAGAAGCAAAGTTATGACTTCATGATCATTCACAATGAGTCAATGACTTGAACACTTAACGGGAAGAAAGATTTAAAATTCTTGGGATAAGAAATCACCAGCCATTGCTTGGATCATACCATTTGCTACAATCACTTATTGGAAAGCATCTTGTCGATTTCACCATTTTGGTTGTACATATCCACAAGTTTCTTAGCATATGTAGGCATATGCCTATCAGCTCTGCATGCATCAATAAAACTCCAACCATTATAAACAATTTACCACTCATCAGAAAACAACAAATCATCACATTATACCTTTCCTTTCCCCAAGCCCGATTTACATGCAGATAGTTGCGGATGGTGTGATAATCAAGTGAATAACGTGCAAATTCAAGACCCTTAGGACCAATCTGAACATGAAAGCCAGAGTCAAAATATGATGGGAATTTCATGCATGTGCATGTACCAATGGATATTGCATAGGACTTTTACCAAGTTGAGGATAAAAGCTATCAAGTTTCCAACAAATCTTGGGGCAGGCTGAGAAGGACCTCTACCTGGTGAAATTAGGAATTTCAAACCTATAAGTGATCAACTTTGAATTGTTATGAGCATCAGTATTAATGAACAGACAATCAAAAACAACCTTAAAATAATAGAAATACTCCAAGTCAACAATATGGTATGAAATTTGAATGTAATTGGCAACATCTAAAATAGACACATAAACCAGAGGAAAGAAAATGATGTAATTCCATGATGCAGAACAGAAGCGCAAAAAAAGGCTAGGTATCATTCTACCATACGACCTATAGGATTCTAATTCTACCATAAGTTTCCTAAAATTGCCTAAAATAACTAAAATAAAATCCCTAAAAGTTATACCTACTAAAATTACATAAAAATTATCAAAAATCAATATACAATTATAATTGACTCTCCTAAATTGTCCTACAACATTACAGAATACAACTGTTTAGCATGAAACCCATCAAGAAGTGTTCATATGCACTAATTATTGGCCATATGCTAAAGGTCATTTTTTTTCTAAGATGGGTGTGGTTGGACAAACCCAGAAATACTATAAAACTATTCCACAGCTGCCAAGCTACCTCTCACAATAAAAGAAAAGATGGGTGCCAATTTCAACAAAATAAAAACATTACATAATTAATTTCATGCTTACCTAACTTAGCAGCATCATCAGCCTTAACAGTTTCCATAACAAATGGTTGCCGACTCCCCTGAGGTAGAATACACAATCAAACACTGCCTTATCCAAAGAATATTTCATAAGCTTAAATAGGACAGAGCTGATAATTTACACCACTAGTTGTTGGGCGAATCTCCAAATACTTCTCTACAAGACTCAACATTTCTCTTCCACGTTCATTTCTGTCATTTCAAGGGCAAAACATGGATAGGACTTATCAGCAACCCTCCCACAATCAGTAGTGTATAAATCATCAATCTAATAAGGATTCATGACAACTAAGGACTAAACAGACAACTAATAGAGTAAGAAAACAAATGTACATTAGTATCTTACAGTGATGTTACCTGACTGTAACATACTGCGGATGTTGTGTCATGCTAACTCCCGAATATTTTGGCACACCCATATATCCAACCACCAAGTCCTGAAAATAAGCTTTTCTACTAAGTATATCAAGTAATAAGAACAGCTTCTTAACATGATAGAACGTAATGCCCAGGGCAAGTACCCGCCGAATGCATGTCTATTGATTCTAATAATGGATTATGGACGTCAGAAGAAAACACAGATATACACTTGAACGCACAAAACAAGAGGAGTTAGGATCCATTTACAATGGTGAAAAACAAAACTCGTTCATATTCCATGAGAAGTTATACCATGGTATAACTGTAAGGTTTTATGCCAATTGATCTCAAACTAGAGCAAATTGAAGAAGAGAGGCACAGAGATTCAGTTATTACCAAAAATAAATGTATATAGATTTTCTGGTATGGCAAGAACAATATAAACAAGAATCCCCAGTAAAAAGAAGAGGGAGGGGGGGACAGTTAACACAATGGTGTTTTAAGCCAATTTGTTAAACCTTACACTAAACGAACCTAACAAGTGAAAAATTTCTAGAAATTTCACAAGTAAACAACTATAAGCAATTAACAAAAGCGCCTTGAGGTCATATCAAATGAAATGCATGTTAAAATGATAAGCTTGTAGAGATGAGAAACTCACCGCTAAAGCATTTGTATAGTCGAAACAGCTGTAGGACACAAAGGTTCTAACAAATTAGTACAACACATAATGAAAGAAAAAGATGAAATTGAATTAACACTTTTTGTCCCAATGCAGCTACAGGTCCAATAACATGAGTCTTGGCCAGACAAATTTGGGGCCACCAACCAATTGAAGTAAAGGAACAAATTACCTGTAGCAAGATGGGGCAATAACGTCAACCAACTCATTTGCTGGCAGACAGAAATAAGGAACCTGTTTTAGTTAAAATTTGAAACGGAATAAAGCATCATTCTTGTGAAATTTAAGCATAAATTGGAAGGGGAAAAAACAAAGAGCCCTTGTACCTCTTCAATATGACCATCCAAATGCTTCAAGTGAACCTAACATGACATTTTTCAACATTAACCAATTTATAAAAGCTCAACTTTTTGATACATTTATTTGAACAACTAGAGAATGTCTTCTTTTACTATCACATAAAAATTTAGTAGGGAGATATGCAAGCAAACTAATATCAAATGTCAAGACATTGAGAATGAGTTCAAGGTTATCATGCATTTTCAAATACTGCAGACTCGTAGCCACATAAAGCTTTATCTCCAATATATATGGGTGATGTATTGATCCAATGCAGAAACAGCTGCCCATCTTTTTCTACATTTCCCAGCAGCTACTTCCATTTGGAATAGGCTTTTCAGTACGTTTGGTTAAAATTGGGTCTGCCCTCAAAAGTTTGGAACAGCTCCTTTCAATTAGTTTTAGAGGTTTTTGCAGTAAGGAAGGGAAAGCTTTATGAGTGTGCTCTATGTTTGTTATTCTTTGGGTATTTGGTTAGAGACTTAGAGCAAAATGCTTGTGTTTTCAAGACTAAATCTACTGTGGGACTAAGTTGTGCTTTTGGCCTCCCTCTGGGGCCACACACATAAGTTTCTTTAAGGGAATTTCCTTCACTACTATGCAAAAAGATTTGAGAGCCATTTTATTTTAATGTTTCTGTTTCACTTTTTCTGTATTTTCTTGCTTAAGGAGGATTTCTTGTTCTCTTCTTCCTTTGTACCCTTTCTCTCTCTCCAATGAAATTTCTTCTTTCATCCAAAAGAGGGAAAAAAAATAGCCTACTAAGAAATAATCAAACTGGAAAAACCTTTACCTTCCATGTGAAGACTTATAGCTTGTTTCCCATTTTAAACAAAGTAAGGTGTTTTGCTTGGGTTGGGACATAGAGTGCACAGCATACATCAATTGTTGACAAGGAAAACATCTCCTAAACCAGAACTGGCAGCAACATTGCCATGTATCCAAAGACACTGAATTAAAAGAAATCCCTAGAAAGAATCTAACCTTATTAACCAGAGACTCCCTGTCCTAGTTATTTACATCCTGCAAAGTACTATTCTAAAAAAGCAATGAGTGCTTCTACAATAATAAATTCTTCATTTATATTTCACTTGGAGAACAAATCATTCAAGTAGCTGTAAATTTCATTATGCTTGAAATAGAAAGGACCCATGAGAAAAAAATAAAACCTTGTAATCTTGCATAAACTCGTAGTGGAGAACTGTTTCCGGTGAATGACTTGCAGCCTTTAGGAACTTATCTAGTCCTCCCCTAGTCCCGTTGTCCACTGTGGAGTAAGAAATTTAATTTTACCCCAAAATTCCCAAGGACTTCCAGCGATTTATGTTCAACGAAAAATTATTATGGCTCATACATAAAGAGAATGTTAATAACAGATATAACAGTGCAAAAAATTCAACAAATAAATAATAAGATCTTTTACTTACCACAATTAGTGCCTAAAACATAGAGCTTATCCAAATTCAGGTGGTGCTCCACCAATCTTAATGCTGCAATTGAAGAAATCATTCTGCATTACAATAGTACAAGTCACAATGGAGAAAAAAACTGAAACTAAAGATGGCTAGATCATTTTAGAAGTGATACCTTGCACCTGGCAACCTACACCACAGAAAAGAAGACGCTTCACGCCTGCAGCCTGTTGTTTAGGAAAAATAAATTATCCATATAAGAATATAATAGGTCGCCCTTGTACAGAAGCTTTCAAAAATTTCTGACTGCTTAAGTTAATGGAACCTAGCAGATTCATTCTATATGCACAAACATCAGGGGCAATTGATAGGCCGTCTTCCTTTACAAATTCATAGCAACAGACCTAACGCCTAGACACTTTTAAAAGCTAATTGAGCTATGGAAATCCAACTGATAGGTACATTGTTTATTAACTTCTATGTTTAATATCAATTTCAGAAATGTTCATGGTCCCTGAGGAAGAAATTCAAGATCAAAAAAATTCAATTTGTATTTGAATAGGTTACCGATACAACCAATACAATATTATACATGCTACAACATTAGCAATTAATTTTGAAGAGCAACGAATTTGCATTCTGCTCATCACCAGATTCTTAATATTTTGAGCAAAGAAAATGAAAAAGTAGAACAGCAAGGGGAAATGAAAGAGAGAAGTAAAATAAGTTTGCTTCTAATCTTCCCTTACATCATTTCACATGAACTCGAGGCACATGACTCTCATGCATTTCAGAACCTTGATCTATTTGAATGAAAGCCCCTTTGAAGTATAGATATAATATTATTATTTGCACAAGGAAATTGATGAATATGCTATTGTTAAATGTGACTGAAACATACTACAATAGATAGTGAGAAAATGAAAAAGAAATTTTACACACCTCAACAAGGGCAAGGGTATTGAGGTTAGGAGATAATGTCGGCTTAACACCTTTAGCAGCCAAAACTTCATCTGGTGTCCTGAAAGAAATAAGAAAGAAAATGGAAGTATAGCACTATAGCAGTACTTTAGATAAGAAGTATACATGAAAAATAATGATTGGTTTAATTTCAAAAAAAAAANAAAAAAAAAAAAAAAAAGATATAACTAGATTCAAACCTTGCTAAGACAGGCCTCGGAGCGAATCTGTCCTCAGGATCACTATGATATTTACAGTACAGAGAAGTTAATAACAGAATAAAGAAACAGATTAATAACAGGCATATACATCTTATCTCTCTAAATTTTAAGTCCATGCCCCTACCTTTGTACACAAATTACAGCTTCAACCATGCCTGATTTAAGCATTTCTATTGCAATAGTAGTTACTATCCCAGTCCATTGAGCGCCTATCAACAGAAAAGCAAATTTGGTAAGAAAAATAGCCTTTGAAACCTATGCTTATTTCACTTAGCAGTGAAGAACTTCGAATATTATGTCCTCGCCAAAAGTGTTAGATGAAGGTGTCATAAGCTTTTTGGAGCTACAAAGACATTCAATCTATTCCCATTACAGCCCCAATTGAAGCTTAGAGGGTTATGACAGCTTCCTTCTTTTATTCCTTGGTGTCTTCATGAGGAATTGAAAACAAACAAACAATCAGATTCCTACACCCCATAAGTAATCAATCAGCTCACCATCAGCCCTACCAGAAAGTCCTAGCCACAGAGGTTGGTTTTAATACCACTAATTTGGCTTCCTTTGATGAATAAATACCTGTTAACTTATTGACTCAAAATTGTGAAAATCAAGCTGTTTCTTATATGCTAAAAGGAAAACATTGGAAAAACACCAAAGCCCAAAGTAAGGCACAATCAAAGAATGAAGGAAAATGGTAGATCATCTATCTATCCCCTTGAAGGTAAACCCACTATCTACTAGTATTACAAGCATTTTGCTGTAAAACTGAAACTTAAAGCCACTGTTCAAAAAGATGCAATAAAGGAAACTTGTTAATGCTAATCACTGCATGAAGCACAGCCCACATTATCATAACCTCATTATATTTAGACAAAAATTGTTTGTGTCAAACTTCAAGCAGTGTCAGTAATTCAAAGAAAACACAACCTCATCATCTTGCTCCCCTAGGCAGCTCAACATATGAGAAAGGCAACTACTAAGTTGGTTTCTGACTAATGCTATGGCCAAGAAAACTTTTCTCTCCAAAGCAATATCTGACTTTTCAAATCCAAAAATTCAACACATGGTTTGTTAGAGAGAGGAATCAAGATAAGTCCCACAAAAACTCCTTGAAACGAACCTCAACACAATACACGCACAAACATGAGAAGATAGAATTATATTCCTCTAAAAAAATTTAGCCCTTTACTTTGATTCCTTTCATGGTATTTACTCCCTTTTTCCTTATTAAAATTAGAGTATAAGGCCTACCTGAAGTCCCAAAAAGAATAGAAACAATTTTCTCATATACAACAAACTGAAAAGGCAAGCCTTCAAGTTCAGAGATCCAAACTTCAATCCATGCAGAGTTCTTACCATAAACAGAAAATCTTATAAACCATCAATGGAAACAGCCTCTGCTATGGTAATCTTGATTCAGACTTTGAATTCTAGAACCTATATAGTTCAAGACACTTGCCAATAAAGATCCCATACAGAGAAAAAAAAAAAAAAAAAAAAGGATATGGAAAAGGAATTTTTCTTCTGGACATTAAGTTCCTTCTATCAAAATTAAAGATAATACTTTAATAATATTGATCACCGTCACATAACGACACTCTTTCAATCCTGAGACAATTTCAAAGCATAAGAAATACATGCATTCAAAGATCCTCCTGCACTTATAGAGCATCAAGAGCAATCCCAAAATAACACAGATAAAGGAAGCATAAGAGATTATTCATCTGCAAATCAAAACATTTACCTTCCACGGGTTTAAGTTTTCGAGCATATAACAGTTCCTCATAGACCCCTAAGTAGGTCTCATCTAAGTTATCTGTTTTTCTCCCTCTACCATGAACCACTGGTTCCAGTTTCTGAAAGAGAAAAAAAAAATTATTGAACATTTCTATCAAATCAATAACAATTATTGAACATAGAAGCAACTGCAGTTTGTAAAAACAACATACGAGACTACTGTTCTCAGATATAGTTATTATTTTGATAAAATCTCAGATGTAAATATATTAGCTTTAAAAAATTTCAAAACTGAGGCAGTATGTTCTTAAAACTATTTCACCAGATGCAGGGTATACATTGTTTGAATAGGAAACAACAATAATTTGGAGTTCAATATTGAAAAATGAAACTACAAACCAAAATTATTACACGTTGAAATTTTAATTTGAGCCTTTACTTCAGACATTCATGCAACAAAACGTGTTCCTATAGATACACAGTAATGAAAAGGTAAAATTGAACACTAAATCTTCAGGTTTAATTTTCTTGCTGCATCTCTTCCTTATTACTTTAGGTAAGGAAGAGGAAGGATGGGGTACAAGACAGTTGTCTTCTCCTCATTCCCCATTTTAAACTCCTTATTTACCACACAGCTTATGTAGAAACTTCTATAGTAACAGCAACTTAAACACATATGAGTTGGTACCAAGTGACAAGTTTAAAAAAATAAAAAATAAAAAATAAAAAGTACCCAGTGGAAGAAACAGACTTACTTCAATTTTGGACATCCCATCTCCCANTGGAGTTCAATATTGAAAAATGAAACTACAAACCAAAATTATTACACGTTGAAATTTTAATTTGAGCCTTTACTTCAGACATTCATGCAACAAAACGTGTTCCTATAGATACACAGTAATGAAAAGGTAAAATTGAACACTAAATCTTCAGGTTTAATTTTCTTGCTGCATCTCTTCCTTATTACTTTAGGTAAGGAAGAGGAAGGATGGGATACAAGACAGTTGTCTTCTCCTCATTCCCCATTTTAAACTCCTTATTTACTACACAGCTTATGTAGAAACTTCTATAGTAACAGCAACTTAAACACATATGAGTTGGTACCAAGTGACAAGTTTAAAAAAATAAAAAAAAAAAGTACCCAGTGGAAGAAACAGACTTACTTCAATTTTGGACATCCCATCTCCCAAGAAAGCACAGGCACTCTTGACATGGGCTATATAATATGTATCACACAACCCACATCGACTGGTCCAAAGAAGGAAAAGGAAAATTACCAATTGTTAGAAACAGGGAAAATGGTGTAGAAAGAAAATAAACACTCAAAAAGAAAATAACCCAAGAATGTTGGCAATTGAAAGTTGGGAACTTGGAAGAGAAAATGGGTAACAAGTACCTGCAATGGTCTTTGGCTGGGTAGGTGCCTCCTGGTGGGATAGGCCTGGACCTCTTCCTCCAGTCCTCTCTGAGATTCACTGAGTTTGGGGTGCTCGAATCGGCATCTTCTTCCCCTCAAAATGGAAGCCAAAGAAAATTGTCACAAAGGTTGCAAAGAAAACAGAATACAGAATCAGAAAGAGAGTAATTTTATGGTACCTTTAGATGAAGCAGAAGCAGAGGAAACGATGGACAAAGAGAGTGGAAGCGAGGAGAGTTTGCCAATGAAGGAAGACATCATAACGCAACAGAAAGAGCTAAGCTCTGCGAGATAGTTGAGATGTAGAGTGAGACAATGGTGTCACTGCACCACAACGGTAAACGTGCACGAAATAACTTTGTGTTATGGAGGAGGAGGATTCTGTGGTATCCATTACCTCTGAATTTACAATTAATAGCCAACCGCCACGTAGCACACATATAATATTGACATGACAGTATAATTTTTATATTTTATTAATGGGGATTCTATGATATTACGTAAGTATGTCATACTACACTGACGTGGCAAGTATACATAATTTTTATATTTTATTATATATAAAATATAATTTATTTAATTTTTTAAATAAACTTAAAAACAGTTAATTTGTACGCATGTCATTCATTTATTAGTTATTCCTATGTAGTATGACATACTACATAAATACTAAAAATATCTAAGAAACCTCCTTTTATTAAATATAAATATATTTTATTTTATTTTTTAAAATAAATTTAAAAATAATTAATTTGTATACATGTCATTTTTATATTGACTAATCTCATATAATATAATATAATATACTACATAAATATAAAAAATATTTAAGAAAATTCCTTTTATATATATCCATCATAAAAGTTTTCAGATGAGTGACTAAAGTACACCATTTTTTTTTTGAGTTAATTTTATATATAAAAATGTAAAATCCCGAAGTTGCTCAAGTGATTAGTTGTGATGCTTAATTATCATTATGATTTCTAGTAGTCAATTATTTTTAAATTATTCAAATAACAATTGTGTTTGTTTGATCACAAAATTACTTTATTATGCTACTTGACAAATGATTATCTTGTGATGTCTAATGGTGATGGTGAAATGTTTGATCGCCATAACTAAGAATGAAGAATGAAGAATAATAAAAATGTCTTTATCAATAGTTTTTAAGATACTTTTGATATTTATGTAGTATATTATACTATATAAGAATAACCAATATATGAATTACATATGTACAAGTTAATTATTTTTAAGTTTGTTTAAAAAAATAAAATAAATTATATTTATATTCAATAAAATATAAAAATTATGTATGCTTGCTACGTCAGTGTAATATGACATACTCATTTAGTATCATAAAATTTATGTCTTTATCAATAAATTGTCCCTGATCATGAAAAATTATAACTAACCACCTTTGTTGACTTAGACAATTTTGGTATTTCAAATTTTCGTACAATTTTGTATAAAACCACCTCCAAGAAATAGGGTGTATTTTCGTTACTAATAATAAATATTCTTAGCTCTTGTTTTTGAACACCCAAAATAGATTATGGGGAGTATAGCTCTTGTTTGAGAAAATATTGCAAAAACTTTTTCATCAAAAAGNTTGAGAAAATATTGCAAAAACTTTTTCATCACTCCATGAAAAAGCCTTTTTAGTAGAAGCAGCTTGTAATAACTATTGTATATGTTTTGATTAAATTGTCCTTAATTTATCATCCACCAAATTTATATATTAAAATCACTTTATACTTTTTCTAGTAATTTGTTACAAAAATGATTTTTTTCATATACTATCCAAATTAAAATGGATTACCATCAAACTAAAATTAATTTTTTAAAAATAAAGTCTTTACGAATTTCACAACTAATCTAATCACATACTTAATTAATTTTGAAATTTTTTCTTTTTTTCAAATAGTCATCTTCCAAAATAAGATTGAGTTTAATTTTTTTTTTTGTTACATGGAAATACCAATATGATCTCCTATAAATTACCTAAAACTTTTCAATATGTCTATGTAAACCAAGAAGCGTTTGGTTCAACTGGTAATAAGTTGAATCTTGGTCGTGCGCCCTTGAATATGATCAGGGTTCGAGATCCAATAAAAATATTATTGAGAAAGGAAAAATCGTAATTACTCTAACTCTTAAATGAAATTAATCTCACATCCAATTAGATAAAATAAAAATACTCATGATATTAACCAAAAAAACATTCAAAAGAAAAATAAAAGCACTCAAGTCATATAGGCTTTTGTTTGTCTCATGCCACCAGCAAAAGAAATCATAATTTTATTGTTTCATCAATGCATATATGAGCATTATTGAAAAACAGATTAACAGTACACACATTTACAAATATTATGTTTCGTGGAGAAAGAACACAGCTTCCATAAGCTGAGGCGCCATGTTTGGCTTGGCATTTCTGTTGACAGGTATCAGTATTGCAGTTATCATTTTGCAGTCTGCACATATAAACATTTTCGGCTTTTTTACCAAAATAATATTTTTTTATAAAATAAATACGAAAATAGGTTACTTTTCAAAATATTTACCAAAATGGGTTTATTTTTTTATGTCTAATATTCAAATATGTGTTTTCCTACACATATTCAAATATGCGTTTTTCTTAGAAAAACGCATATTTGAATATTAGGCACAAAACTTTTTACGCTTTACCTTCACCCCTTCCCAAACCCTAAACCCTACATCCTCAACCTCAAATATTAAACCCTTAATCTTAAACTCAAATTTTAAACCTCAAACCCCAAACTCAAAAATAAAACTCCAAATCTTAAATTTAAAACCTTAACCCCAAATCCTTAAACCACAAACTCCAAACTCTAAACCCATATCCTAAATCCTAAACTCAAAAAAAATTTCAAACCTTAAACTCCTAACCCTAAACCCCAAACAAAAAAAAACTCTAACTCTTAAATTTCAAACCTTAAATCCTAAACTCATAATCCAAATCCCTAAACCCTAAAATCAAAACTAAAAATCCAACCCTAAACCTCACATCTTCAACCCCAAATCTTAAACCTTTAATCTTAAATCTAAATCCCAAACCCCAACTCCTAACCCTAAACCCAAATCCCTAAACCCAAATGTTGTTTTGACTCCCGAAACGATGAAATTTGGCTAAAATCACGCGACGTGTTGGGCAAAGCTCGCATTTTGCTTAGAAGGCCGTTTTCATTTGGAAAAGTGTACTCTTGTCAAAAACAGACATTGTTGACTTTTTTGGTCAACTTTGGGTGTTCCATTTATGCAATGAATTTTCACTTCTTTTACACTATATCATGGCAGAAATGGAGCACAAATCAAGCATCGCATCATGTGATTTTAGCCAAATTTCATCATTTCAGGAGTCAAAACGGCATTTGGGTTTAGGGATTAAGGTTTAGGGTTAGGAGTTAGGGTTTGAGATTTAGGGTTGAAGATGTGGGATTTAGGGTTGAATTTTTATTTTTGACTTTAGGGTTTAGGGATTTGGATTATGAGTTTAGGATTTAGGGTTTGAAATTTAGGAGTTAGAGTTTTTTTTTTGGTTTGGGGTTTAGGGTTATGAGTTTAAGATTTAAAGTTTTTTTTAGTTTAGGGTTTAAGGTATGGGTTTAGAGTTTGAAGTTTGTGGTTTGTGGTTTAAGGGTTTAGGGTTAAGGTTTTGAATTTAGGATTTTGAGTTTTATTTTTGAGTTTGGGGTTTAGGGTTAGGAATTTGGAGTTTAAAATTTGAGTTTAAGATTAAGGGTTTAATATTTAAGGTTGAGGATGTGAGATTTAGGGTTTAGAAAAAGGTGAAAGGGAAGCATTAAGGGTTTTGTGCCTAATATTCAAATATGCGTTTTCCTTAGAAAAATGCATATTTGAATATTAGACATAAAAAAATAAACCCATTTTGGTAAATATTTTGAAAAGTAACCTATTTTCGTATTTATTTTATAAAAAAGTATTATTTTGGTAAAAAATCCAACATTTTCTCTGCAACCACCTCAAGACTACTTGTGTGACATAACTGCTAAATAAATTTAGGAATAACTATTTTTACATTTTATTTTATTAATGTCACTATTTAATGTCTAAATATGATATAGATTAAATTACCTTTAATTAATATGAAAAGTTTTTAACTTTGACTAATTTTTTTTTATATTAAATGAGGGTTTTTATTATTGACTAAAAACTTTTTATATTAAATAACGATAAATTAATCTATATTATATTTAGACATTAAACAGAGTGTGTCATTATCAAAATCGAGTATAAAAATAGCGACTCTATAAGTTTAAAATAGAGTTTAGTCAACATCATTGAACCTCTTTTCTAAAATAGTAATGCCAATAAATACGCCAAACTCAATACCTAGTGCCAAAACAAGTATTCAAAATTCAACCTCACAAAGAAATAGCCAATGCACAAACTTTCATTTATGGGACATTTTATTCATTTACACCACTAACCAAAAATTTCAATTATTCACAACCCGGCATAATTATACCTCCTCCTGTAGAATAGAAATGCCTATGACTCAAATATTCAATTGGCATCAATGTAAGAAATTAAGTTTCATTGAATTAAAAATGTAAGAAATTAAACTTTTCCTTTATCAATTTTATCATTAATTGAGTTAAATTGAAGAAAAATGGATGAAAATTAAACTGGAGTTTTTCAATTGGATAATAATTAATTAAATTGAATTAGGAGCTTTTAAGATGGTCACAAATTAAGTTCAATTAAAAATATAATTTTATTAAATTTAATTGATGCTTTTTCAATTTGAAACAAATGCTTTTACCCACCATGGTTTAATCTTAGTTGGCATGGCAGCATAGATTAAAACAAATTCTTTAATAAACACTGCATTAAAATTCAGCAGCATAGAAGCAGAACCATTCTGGGTTAATTTCACCTTGACTATTATATTACCAATTCCACTCAAACAAAATCCCAATTCCTAGAATTTGAGAAGGAATTAAACTGAATTTTCAGAAACAAATAGAGGATTAAGGAGCAAAGAGTTAACCAAAGTCTTTGGAGAAAGGAGCTATGGGAAGAGGGAAATTTGTACAGAATGTAGTGGAAATTTCACTTAGGCTTTGAACTGTAAAGAATTAGTAGCTTAATTTATATTTTGTTTCATAGATAATGTCAACAACGGTGATCATTTGAGAATGGAGCAGTAAAGTGAACTTTCTCTTAGCTGAATGCTTTCTTGAGAATTGATCATCTTGAGGTATCATAGGATGAGCATTTTTAAGAGATTTTAGATATGGAAAAGGCTACAATACATAAGCCAAAAACTGTATACAGGTGCAAACTCAACAATCACCCTTAGATATGATAACTTGCAGACTTTGATCTTCTGTGCTTGCCCGGTCATAAACTTCCCAACACCATACATAACTTTATTAATATGTATTTTAGATGCTGCCTTCAGAGATTCCATCTTGGTGGGTTCAGATTTCTGAGACTGGGGCTAAGAGGTAGAGAGAGAGAGAGAGCGAAGAGGAAGAGAGAGAGAGGAAACTGGGCTTTTATTTGTAATTATTGAAACTCAATAGAAATATACACAATTACATAATAAAAATGTGCAGAATTTAAAATAACAAAATAAACCAGTTCATCCAGTGACAACCAACTACTTCATGTAAACAAGTGGCAGTGTCACCTGGTTATAATTTTCTTCTCCTGATTAATATTTTTGCACAAAAAGGGTGCTCTGTAGCATGTATAAAGGTAAAGACAGTAATTTCTTTGTAACAAACATAAAAGTTATGCAAAACAGAAAAACACAGATTTCCAATATATATCATGTCCTACACAAGTCCCTTACATATTCAACAAATATTCCCCCATCTCAAGATTTTCTTGACCAATTGGTCCTGTTTCTCCCCCTCTTAAGCTTTTGGCTACAATCTCTTTTCATATCCAACAACTATGAGGACAAAATTTCGAATTCATAGATAAAATCTTATTGTTGCCTTCAAAAATAATTGCAACTGGAATCACCAATCAATAAGCAGCTCGGAAAAGCTCATATTCCTTCAAGAATGCGTCATAAACTCGTATGATTAACTCAAAATATACAGATCACGACCTCCACAGTATTGAGGAGGTGACAGGTAACAAAAAGCAATCTCAGTGTAGGCTTAGTAGACAAGTGGCAAGTGAATCCAGATGGAGCTTCTCTGGTTCTTTGTCTTGATGGCCAACTGAGAAACAGCTTCATAATCCATTCCAATATCTGAAAGTGGACTTTGTTGGCAATAATGATAAGTAGCATGGGAATCCTATCAAAGAAGTTTGCTGGTTCTTCGTTTTGATGGCCCACCAGGGAAGAGCTTCATAATCCATCCCAACACCCGTTCCACCACCTAAGAGGAAAATAGAGAAACAACAATTCATTTTCCAACTAAAATTTTCCAACCCTTTCCCAGCTTCATAATCTTTGTAAATGATAATATATAGGGGCAGGTTAGTAATTTCTTTGTGGATCCCCGGATGGGGACAGGGAAAGTTCCTTCTCGGGGTCGGGGAGCAAAGGAGTATTCCCTGCCCCCGCCCCACCCCGTTGCCATCCCTAATCCACATGATGTTACTATTGTAAAGAAACTCAGCAGAGACCCTTTCCTCCATACAATTTTGTGAAGCTTTTGCTTACAAGATAAAAGCTGGAAAATTTCAACAGAGACTTCATTGAGACTCCACAAAACACAAGGAAATGCTGGTTTTAAGAATGAGTGATGGTCATATTACATAAATGCGATTGATATTATTCTATATATTTATACATGTGAAGGTAGATAGACTAATCTTCTATCTCTATAAAAATCGAACTTTACATGCTATAATAACAATAACAGTTTACTGAAAACATAAATGATACCTCATCACCCTCATCTGCATATTGGGCATTTTCATACACGGTGTGGGAATCTGGTTGTTTTACTGGAATATTCTCATTAGACATGCTTCGAGCAGTCAAAAGTTCTAATCTTTGAGTTTGGACCTCAAGTTTTCGGGTCAATTCCTTGTTCAACTCCTTCAATCAGGAAAAGAATGGCATGGTGAGACTAATATAAGAACCAAAATAAAATTATAATCCAGAAGTTGGGCTTCAATTATGGAAAACAAAAATAGTTTTTTAAAATTTAAGTCTGCAATTTCTAATATGAAAGATCTATGTATATATATATATATATCCCTGATAATGCATGGTATAAGAGACCAAGATGAACTAGCAAGCTAGTCTAACATTTCGATAAGAATATGTTTATGTTTAAAAAACACCAAAGCTTAAAGAAAAGAACAAAAACGTCAAGCATAGCAAGCATGAACCATGGAAAAGATAGAATCACAAAGTTTATGGGAAATGTAACTCCAGATATAAATGAACGTTGAAAGAAAGCTCATCTTGAGGTCTCCAATTGGGTCTTCATTGAAGGGTTTCTCTTGCAAACGAATATCTAGAATGAAGGCTTTTTTGCTTTAGTTGTTGTATGAGTCCCACCCCCAAATACACCCATAGACATTTACAAACATATTAAAGATGCATCTTGTTGAGCAGTAAAGTGCCCTTCGCTAAGGTTAGAAATTAAATAGATGTAGTGCTACCTCCAACTTTCCAGTATGTTATGAAACAAATCATTGCACACAAACATTTCTATAATGAACCATATATCTTTCTTTTTCTTTCACAAGTATATTGCAATTTTTTCCACTCAAGACTCAACTTATTTGTTCAGTAATGTCATAGCCAACACACCAAAAACTTGTGTCAGTCTCTTACTTTCAAGAAGCAAGATCTGACAGATGAAAAGCTCCAAGGTATGGAAAATAGAAAAGGATGCCTAAAACTTGTAAACAACAATGCATGTCAACTGGTTCAAACAAAATACAAACTGATTAAATTACCTTCAGCTTGGAGCACTCAGATGATTCAGATGTCAAAGCTTTCATCAACTCTTCTTTCTCCAATGCCAACTGCACATAAAAATGGTTGCATTGTGACTATGCCAGGCAAATTCTGTGGCATATTAAAACCATGTTTTATTTTTTCTTTTTGCTGTGATAAAACTATGTTAGATAAGATATATGCAATCATGGAGAGGTGAAGAGGATTATTTCTCAAAAGAGAAAAAAGCAAGAGGGTCCTTGGGGAGAGAAAAAGGGGATCTGAAATTAAATAAGACCAAATTCTACCTCAGAAATAAGCGCATTAATGTTCTCAATCATTCTCATCTGATCATGAGGAATATTCACCGAAGAAACTCCAAAAGGCGAACTGGAAAAATTAAAAGCAGAATCATGCATTTCCTGGTTGGAAGAGTTTGCAGTAGTATCTTCGTTTGCTGCATGATATAAATATATAAACATAACCAAAGAAATAAATAAATACCACTTATAATGCTCAAAATTTAGAAGTAAATTTATACAAGTTTGTAAATGAGTTCAATCAGAGTCCTAGCATGCAGAAAAACACAGCATGATCAAAATTCATTTTTTATTAGTATTTGTGGCACAAACTAAAACCATTTCAGCTACAGTGCCAGGACTGATTTACTGGAAAAATTTACCCAGAGCTGAGAGATCATGTGCCACAAAAAGTTGGTTAACAAAGCCAAATAGCAATCATTAGTTGAAAGCTTTTGAATAGAACAAATTTTTATATTACTAGCCTGCTACGTTAAAGCCCACTAAAAAACTGTGCATTACCCAGTAAAATACACTGGAATCATGTTACAATGAAGGCAAACTACCATGTGACCAAGTCAACCAAAAAGTCGAGATTTCATGACTGTGAAAGATATGGCCCAGTTTGAATGGGCTTAAACACTTATTTGACATCATAAGTGGTCATTACTATTATTATTAATTTTCCTGGATAAGCTTATGCAAATAGCTTAGTAAACCAAAATAAGCTACATTAAGATAAGTTGCTTTTAAAATCCATTGGAGCTAGACCATTTTTAAAACCCAACTGGAGAGAAGTGATGCAGACAGAAAGAGCATCAAGAAAAGTTAAAGCTTAAAGATCAAAATTTCTCAGAGTTTTGGTTTTAGTTTTCATATTGAGGCTGATTGAGATTGCATAGAATTTACTAGATCAAAATTATATAGAATTATTAAAATTAGTAATCTACTAGTACGTGCTTCTTTTTGTTTTAGTTATATTTTAGCTAGGAATATTTTATTAATTTTCAAAGTCCTTGCTCATGGATTGTATTTGGGTTCGGGTTTTAGAGTTGCTTAGGTCATAATTATGTCTTATTTTAGTACATAGATAATAATCCTTATTTATTTAGTATTAGTAGAAAGGATAAATCCTCATAGGGATAGCACTCTATTCCAATCCTAATAGGATAAGTGTTTCATAAGTCTACATATATGAGGTAATGCTTTTATCAAGAAGAATAATCAGTTTTCTGAAATTTATTCAACAAGATTGTTTTTTAATATATTATGCAATACAATCAATCAAATCCCCAGGTTGATTCACTTCTTTTTCTACAAATTTTAATCTGTTTTTACCTCATAACTACTTGCCAANCCTAATAGGATAAGTGTTTCATAAGTCTACATATATGAGGTAATGCTTTTATCAAGAAGAATAATCAGTTTTCTGAAATTTATTCAACAAGATTTTTTTTAATATATTATGCAATACAATCAATCAAATCCCCAGGTTGATTCACTTCTTTTTCTACAAATTTTAATCTGTTTTCACCTCATAACTACTTGCCAACACCTGTTTCCTTCACTAGACAACTCTAAAAATTCATCTTTTTCACTAAATTAAAAACAACAATAATAATTTCCTTCTTCCCTGTATCGGCCCTAATTCCATTAAACCTATAATCCTGATTCCAAAGGCACTGTCCACAGCACCCAAATAGACACCAATTCAAGCGTTGGTCATCATCCTCTATGAAGCAAAGATCTGGGACACGACACCAATATGGCAAAATCTAAAACAACAAGAAAACCCTAAACCCTAAATTTTAAACCGAAATTATTAAATTTGGAATTTGGGCTGCACACTTTATTTTTTATTTCTCTGGCCCAAAACACTAAAATAGCCCATCTACCCAAGTCTTTTTGTCCTTCAAAAATCAGATAAAAGTTAAAAAAAAACTCATCATCTTCTCCAGCAATCAGCAGATCAAACACAGAAATGAGCCATGAGAGAAAATCCATCATTATCATCAGATTGTGCCATGAATCAAGAGCCATGAAAGAAAATGAGAGTGAGGGTGTTAGTTGAGAACAGATATGTAGACGAATTGGGTTAATGATGATGAGCATCTGTGTTTGAAACACAGTGGTTTGGGGGAAAAAACCAACGGCAGTGTTTCTGTGATGTTTTTGGGCTGAAATCGGCTAAGACCCAACAAAGCCGTATCAAAGCCTTATCTGAAATTGAAAAAATTAAAAAGACAAAAAAAATTGAGGGGAAGACGTATCCTGCTGTATCACGTTCGAATCCGTGTTGGATAGTACGGGACAATGGTACAGCACCCCTGTTGATCGGTACTGCACCCCTTCCTTAGTCTATCAACCGTAAGCCTTCAGTCCAACTGATTATCCAACAATAATCCCTCCTAACGGACAGATTATTTGTCATTTCGTCCCTCACCACATGGAGATTTCCCTCTCACTTTGAGTACTTCAATTTGGTAAATTTATCTTTAATGTGGCAGAAAGATCTGAGACCAGATAACTGTTATGCATGTGAATGTATGATACTTATAATGGCTTATAGAACAGCATGTACACAAAACAAAAGGAAAACAAAACCTAAGCACACTACATCACAATTAACACATGCTAATTCTGCAGAATGCAAATTTGTAAACCCATCATAATTTTTTTTTTCATTTTAAGCATCTTTTTGATTGCTAGATAGCAGCATCAGAAATAAGAGATATAAATTAGAGCAGTACTTGCATAATATCTAATGAGATGTCTCATATAACTCCTTACAGTATGGAATTATGGAACAAGAGGAACAGCCATATAAAAATTGGCAACACATGCTGGTTACCAGGACTATTCAAACTAATAGCAATCATTTAGGTATGCATACCTATATCTTCTGTAGATGTAGAAACATCCCTTTTATTATTTGGATTCTCAATAGACTTTCCCATTCCTGAGGCTTTTCGCAACTTAGACTGCAGCAACTTCTTCTCTGTATCAGTGAAAGGACACAGAATAAGCACGGATTTCCCAAAGTTTATATGTGACTCAAACTATTCATATAAACTTTATTTTTGATAAGTTTTAAAGCAACTGTGGAGTATCTATTCTGTTCTCTCAACTTAGACATTGAGTAGAGTGGCCAAAATACCAGAATGAGTAAAATGATCCAGCAGTGGTTTATTTTCCATCCCAAATTAATGCCCCCCTGTTACTCCTAGTTCTTTTTTACTTTTATTTGCTTCAAATTGGCAAACTACTAGCCTTACCACTGCCAGTGCATCTCATCGAGCAAAATTAGAAACCAAAAAGCCAAAAAAATTAGAATGACAATTACAAATATGATCAGTGTGCTCAGTGTAAGTGCATTGAAACCGCAGCAACAAATTACAGTTAAGCCTGATTACCCTCTTGAAGAGCATCGATGGTTGACTGCAAATCATGCCGGTCTTTCTCTAGGCTAGACATTTTCCTTCTGCAAATTTATGGTGAACTGTTATTTTGAAATGTTCCATCATCTTTAATAAAACTTAGATGGCTGAATCAACAATGGAAAGGAAAAACTGGATGACATCAAATCAAATGCTGTAGGAAGGGGGTGAAATATTAAAAAAAAACCAATTTAAAAAAAATTTCCCTGCCACATAGGTCATGACAGTCATCTACTAACCAATCCTAATTAAACTATAATTTGAATCTATTTCAGAACTCACAAAGTTCACAATGCATCAATAACAAATTTAACAGTGAAGTCAAGCCATTTTCCAATGTAATCTCATTCCCTTTGACACAAGGTGACAAGAAATGAATATGGCCTGCAAAAATATTGATGGGATCCCGAGATTGGGGTAATGATCATTTCACATATAGATACCTTCTTTTCTCTTACAGTGTAAACTAGAGGGACAGTTTCTTCATTTGGTTTTAGGAGAATTTCTGGCTAGGAATTTTTTTCTTTTACTTTTCCCTGTCTATTTTTGCCTTTGCACCACACATAATGCACCTACAGCCACGCGTACACGTCACAAGGAACAAATACCTCTCAAAATTTTCATTTTCTTAGGAATCACAATGAATCGGAAGCTTCTGATTTGATCTTACTTTTGTTCTTTAAACTATTCAATCAGTTATTCTCCTGTAAATATTTCTGAGAGTAACTTTTCTTTCTTTCTTTTTGAAAAAGGAAGAATCCCAGTACAGATGTAGAAGTCCAGATTACAGTAAATATTTTAACAACAGAAAATATTCCTTTCAAAATAAATCACACTTATTTATGCAGAAACCATAGTTGAATATTCAGTATATCACAATACAGCAATTCATGATTCTCTCTCCCCAAAATTGTAAGACTGAAGCTTACCTGCATGAAGAAATTTCAGTTTCTGCATTTTCCAATTGCTTCTCGAGCTTTAGCTCACTAGATCTTAGTCTGAGTGCCTACAAAATTTATAGAACACAAGAGATTAGAATTTAGAATCCAATAGAAGCTGCTAAATCCATATGCAAGAATCTACCTACTTTCATTTATGCATTAGAATAATTACACCAATGAAGTCTTCCTGTTCACTTGAGTATAATGAATCTATATTTATACCATATAGCATGGATGCACAGACTTTTTGATTGGACAAAAATATACCCTTCTTAAAATGCCAAGAAAATTTAGTACCTTCTCCTCTAAACCAATAACTTCAGATGCCAATAACTTGGCACGTTCATCAGCAGCATTACACTCAAGTTGCACATTTGTATAGTCACTCCTGACAGCCTCAAGCTCAACCTGCTAACATAAAAGGTTACATATATACCAATAAATTGAGTTGAGGGAGAAATTAGGGCGCTCACTACACAGAACTGAATGCTATAAATAAATCTAAGAGAATCAAGAATAGAAAGTTTGATTTCTACCAAACTCAGCTCAATGTAAGGAGTTTAAGTTCCCAAGCCTCAATTACCAAGTCACTAAAATTTTGTTACTCCGAAATAGGTTTGCAATAGACTTAAATATCATTCAGTGAACCATAGAACATGAAAAGAAGAAACACTGAGTAACTCATTGATGAGTGTTTAGGGTTGTCTGATGTGAAATTTTGGTGTTGAAAAGGTAATCCACTATCAATGATGCAGCTGCACAGAATACAGATAGGCAAGGCACATTGACACAAATCATAAATACATTTCCATCTGAAAAAAATACCAAGGGAAAATCTCACTGACTCATGGAAAGATTGGATGTTAGTCTCAATATTCTTTCATGATCATGTAAACATTTTGTGGTCCCCACTCCTCAATCTTACAAAGTGAAATAACCCAAATGATAGCTTCAGTTATGCAACAGCTCAGGAAACCAAGTAACCCTAATAAAATGAAAGAGATTCTTCAAAAATAATAGAACATTTAGTTCAGAAAGATAAATTCCCCATTATAAATATTTTCAGATGTAAAAGATATTCAGACAGGCCTCCAATGTATCCAATCATATCCTTTCTGCATTTCATATACATCTTACTTCTTCCATAAATTTTGTTTCCATTGATTGAAATTTCTTGAACACCAACATTATTAACAGTTTACTATTTACTATTAATTATTAAGATAGAAAAATAAGTACAAGAGATTAGATATCTTAAGTATCTCTATTCTCACACTTCAACTAAGCCAATTTACAAACATGCACATCTCCGATGTCATTTTATTTCGAAGTTCTTAGATCTTTGTGTCATGTGATATGCCTGTATAATTTGAACATTGATACAAGCATGCATACACGCAAACATCTGTGTGCATGTAATTGCAATGCCAATATACATATGTCTAAATAGATTATGAATGATTCTATAATGGAATACCAACACAAACACGAGAATAGACAACCAGATAAGGACATTGATACAAACCAGTTGGGTTTTGATTTCTTTCTGCAGCATCTCCATGTCAGATTTTAACTGGTTGACAACACTTCTCTGTTATAACACAAACAAATAATAGGATATTCAATGCACGAACACACTGAATTCATCAATATTTAAGTCTATGTTATATAATTAATCATAACTGAAACTATATAGAGATTTACTTCAGCACAAAAATAACGAAATAAGACCAAAAAAAAAAAATGCAATGATTTCACTGTTGATTATCCCTATAAATGTCATACTGTAATCCACAAGCCAACCTGTTGATTATAACTCTCAGTGAGAGATGAATTTTCAGCAGCTAAAGACTCTGCTAAGGTTCGAGAAGCATCAAGAGCTCGTTGCAAAGAAAACTTTTCTTGTGTCAGATCTTCAATATGCTGCAGAACAAGAAAAGAAAAAAAGAAAAACATATGAAACCAAATACTATTCTTTTCATAAGTAACAAGGACGTGGAAGAGCCAAAAATAACATAACCAGTGCCACACATAACATGATAAAAGAATTGATTAATAATAACATTGAAAATTCTGACACTCATATTTAACTAGTAAGAGTTAGGAACTTTTATAAGCTGAAAGTAGGAATTTAATTAATTCTCACAGCAATGGCTAAATTCTTTAGTTTTATGTGGACAGCCACTTTGTTAACTGTAATGGGGTTACAGATCATATTAGAGTACTAATTACCAACAAAATAACATTTTAAAAAATCATGTGACTTTATCAGTTTTCTAGTACAAGAAATATGAGAATATTTAAGGCACTGAACATCTCTTTTAAGGTGTTGCTGTAAAGAAAGACCTTTCTTTAACAGGCAGCACTAAACTCGTATTCAAGTACACAAAATGTACCTATAAACATATATCATTTCAACAGAAGAGATTATTAAAAATAAAAAGAGATTTAGAATCAAGGAAATCCAAAAGCATTTCAGCAAATGTCCTTAGTATGAAATGGCTAGCAAATGCACACCAATCGAGTTCAGAAAATTTCTTCATTACTAGATGGGTGTTTCAAAGCTTGAAAATATATTCAGTTATATTATATTCCAACCATGAAGCCCAGAATAAATAAAGAAGTAAATAAATATTCAAAATCTGAGGTCAGCCTACCAAATTCTTCCTTTGCACACCAACCTAAGAAAAAAAACCTTTGACACAAGACATCACAAATGGCACATCAAAATGCCATAACTGTGCCAAAAGCCATAGCTACAGGGCAATAAAACAGCAGCTTCTCAGCATCCTCTTCATTCTTTCTACGTCAGCAACACAAGCTCACTATAATAATGTTCCTTGCACTAAGATTTTCATTCATCAAAATTCTACCCACCACGTCCGAATGAAAAGGAGATTTTAGAGACACATCCAGCACAATGGGTGCATCTGAAAGGAAGCTCAACTAATAATCATAAGCACTATATAGGAAGCTCAAGAAACTGTTAATGGGTACTTAAATGTCTAAAACCACACTACTCTAGCAGTTCTTCTTTTTTGGCCATTCTCTAGTGGTTCTCATTGTTATAAGTCACTAATTACTAATTGAAAAATGTTTTGACTCTCTCATAAGCAGAGAAAGAATCATCTTCCGAAGTTAACAGATGAAAGCACTATCATTTTTACTTGAAAAAATTGTAGATTTCTTTATTTATAAGGAATTTATATTCCTCTATTCATGACATAAATTAATCATCTGCTGTCCTAAAGCATGTAAGAACGTATCTCAGTTTGAATAATATCCATCTTGTTGCCATTCCTTGTACAAGTTATACAATGTACTACACCGCCAAATGATCTCTATGACTTCAATTAAATTTTGGCATATCCTAGAAACTTCCAATAAGCAAATACTTAAACAGTCTTACTAATAAAGTACCCAAATAAATCAGGCAACCAAAAAATAGCATCAGCAAACTCATTTCCCAATGCTAAATCATTATGAATACATAGGCAAAGTAAAGCACTTATCCAGCCAAAATTCATCAACAGAAACAAGTCTCGACTGTTACTAGCAGAAAGCACCTGTTCCAAAGCAGCAAAGTCTTCATTCTGCGTAGCTGAATAAAAACCATGATTTTTCTCCATGTTGTTCTCATTAGCACTTATCCTCAGCATCTCTTGATTGTTACTATTAGAAACTGAGCTTGTTGAGTGCTCCAATGCACTATGCACATTTGGTGTTGTAAAATTTGAGAAAGGGGATATATATTTAGTCTCCATAGATGGCTTATGTAAGTGAGTAGATCCTGATATATCAAAGCTGTTTGATTCTAAATGATTGGACAAAGAGGAATTATTATCATGTTCCGTTTGCTGAAAAGGAGACCCAGAAGAAGGTCTAGGGACATTTAGAGAATCAAGGAATGATGGACGAGACCTCCAAGAATTAGATTCTGTTGAGACCGCCGGATACATGGGAATATGATCAGGGGAATTTCTTGCATCGGAACCCATGGAATCAAATTTCTGCATAGTTGCACCAAGTTGATTAGGTAACTCACTATCAGAGCTAGTAATGGTCTTTCTCACATCAGAACTGAAAAAATCACTGGAGCCTGCATTGCAATATATATTATGTACAACTTCATCAGCAGAGAGCACTAGGTTATTGGCAAATTGCATAAATTCTATGATAAAATGGTTATAAGGGGAAAAAAACATTTATTAAAATTTAGAGAGAAACAATAGATGCAGATATTAGAAATAACTGTTACCTCCATAAAATGGGCCATATGAGTAGCCACCATCTGAAGTGTTGGAATTAGTTGGCTTAATTTGCAAGAGTGTATCAAGAGAATTCTGAGGTGAGATTTTTGAAGGAAAATAAGGAGAAGAGCCATGATCAGAAACTGTATAATCCTTCAAAGAACTGTTACTCTTATTTGACTGGGTTTCATTCATCCCATGAAAACTAGATTGACTAGTATTGCCATCAAATTCTTGACTTCGTTGTGAGTATAGAAGAGTGGTTTTGTTGTTTGTAGTCCCATATGGAAATCCACCAAGACCACCATAATGAATTCCATATATATCATTCACTTGATTTGTTTCATTGTTTTGATTGACATCTACAGATCCAATATAACCTGAAGCATTATATCTCTTAACTTCATCAACATCACCATGTGTCTCCACTAGACCTATAGACGTATTAAGATCATTTCTTGCAGGACTAGTTCTACCAACCAAATAATCCCCATCACTACTTTGGGTAAACAAATTCAGGCTTTGGTCATTGTTCGTCCCTGCAGTTGATGTGTTGATAACAGCTCCACCAACTCCATCAGATGTGCTAACTCCATCCAACACACTAGCTCGTACATGTTCAGTTTCTGAAAATTGTTTTTCATTCAGGCTAGCATCAGGCTTGCGAGCTTGGGTAGATGGTGCTTCCTTCTTGGCCCGCTCTGCCGCTTTCTTTTTGCGGAACTCCTCCAGCTGCAAGAGACAAAAAGAATTTGAGTTTGGCCAAAAATATTGCTATAAATACAAATAGTACTTCACAAGGGTTACAAGACATCATACAGCAACAAACCAGAAAGAAAAGAAAACTTTATTGAATAAATTGCTTTAACATTAGCTGATATCCCATTCAATCAATTTCCTTTATGGATGAAATAGATCCACAAGAAATGTCACCACTTCGGTGTTCTATGAATAACAAAGATGTTTCATGATCTTCAGTTAAAGATGACTCATATAATTCTCAGTCCTTTATATCAATGTAATGAACTGAAAATATTAGGAAGATAAGGAAAACTTATAAATATATATCACCAACAAAAAAATAAAAAAGCAAAACAAGTCTTATACATAAAACCAGCAAGGCACATAGTAAAAGAACATAGCAGTGTCACCACAGGCAAAAAGCAAATTGACAGACACATGATTAGTACAATATAATAGTTTCAGCAATACAACCAGAAGTTGCATATCTACATTCGATAGGGAAACAAATGATAAGAAATAAAAAATAATGAATAAATATTAATGATATTTTGGGACTAATGGTACCTTGTCCCCCTGTCAATAATGAATGGAAGGTAGATAGGTTCTGAGTCACTACAAAATTCATTGGAAGGGACAAAAATTAAAAAATTCAAAATGGCTGGGGTAGCTCAGAAACAGATAAAAGTCCAGATAAAGCAAAATACCAGGTGTAAAGCCTAGGCTAATTCTTCTTCCTCTCAACTTCTGCTCAATTTCCTTTAATTTACCAATCTTCCCCTACCAGTTTCCTTTGGCACTTGGCAGAAAGCATAGCAACTGTATTTGCATAGCCCTTCTTGACTCTTGCTTGAATTGTCTCTATAAAATGTCAAACCTAAATCCCAACTTCGCAGGTATTGTTCACCACACCCATAAAGCCACCAGTTGACCCCTAAAGCCCCATTTTATTGCTTGCAGCCCACTCTTTCCCTTACCCACCTAGAATAAACCTTCAACATAAAAATTTTCTACCATTAACCCAACCAAGAAACCCTAGCCCTAGCCTATAAAATTCAAAACTGAAAAAGATTTGTATTCTCTACATCTATGAAATAAATGAAACACAATTCTAATCTTTCTCTGGAAATCTATTTTACCTATATAACATCTTAAACTGCAGCTTATACAAATCAGCATGCGAACAACACATGTCAGTCATGTTAGAACATAGATATCCATCCAAAAAGTAAAAATTTATTAGACATCATACAAGTATAAATTAGACAAAGAAGGAATGAATTAATTCTTTCAAGTTCAACCAAAAATTAGAACAATCAAGGTACCATTGTATGGGATTAATTTCTCTGGAAACAAAGGGAATGATCTTATCAAGCCAACATATAGCTCTGTGACCATAAAGCAATGACAAGTTCTGTAACAATGAAAATTGATCCTCATGCATGTAGTACAACATATTAGCTCATGCACCCTAATTTCTTCCAATAGCAGAACAAATTTCTCTTTTTCACGCATAGAGGAAGGATCCTGTATATCCAGCTTCTCTTGGTGAAAGAAATATAATAATGGAAGTAAGAAAAATGAGAACTACATCCTTTTCCCACTGGTCTTCAATTTTAAAGGATTTCTGTATTACAAATTCATCCAAGAATGTACTCTTCTCTCCCTTTCACCTGCCCTCCATTTTCAGTGCTTCCAACTTCCTTTCATTTTCCCTCCTTAAAACCAAGGGTGGGATTTCATCCAATGAATTCAGTCTGACACCAGAACTCCTAAGCTTACTTAAACATTAGTACAAAAATTTTAAGGATTAAAAATTTATAATGGGGAACACAAAGATGGCATTCTATCCTGCCACATTTGCCCCTATAGAGCCTATACCCATCATCCAATTGCTTCACACGTTCAGAACACAAAACAAGTTGCACAATACTGACATACACAAATACATGAATACCCAGAAAAGAATACAAACTTAAGAACCGCAATACATAGCTCCAAATCAATAACCCATTTTCAAAATTAAAATTTTGCATAAAAAGAATTAATCAAATCCTTACCCGGCGCTTTCCAGCTTCCAAATGTTCTTGTTTCCGTGCCGAAGCGGCTGAATTTGGCAGTACCTGAGCTGACGCCATTCAGACCAGAATCTCAAAATTCAAAAATTTCATAAAATTTAAAGCACAATTCTTATCCCCGTCTCAATGCTCCCAAGAAAATGAACAATCCGAATCGAATAACCCCAAATGCAACAGAATTTTGTGAGAATCTAAATTGGAAACCTCTCGAAATGAATTTAAAACCCAGATCATGAATTTGAGGAAATGATACAAAAATAAAATGATCAACGGTCGGCACCCAAGGATCGGAAATTTTTGAAATTTTGAAAAGAACAAAAAGCTACAGAGGAGGAAAATATTCGGAGAAGAAAATCCACTATGGCCTATATTACAGACAAGGGGTGCCCGATCTGATAGGAGAGAAGCCGTATGAAAATTTTGTTCTCGCAGATCGCTCCCCCTTTTCTCTCTCTCTCTCTGCCGTTTTTTTTTTTTTTACATTTTTAAGATTCAAATTTATGTGATTTGCGGGGTGATAAAATTACCTACTGGGGAATACGAAGTGACTTGAGAAAGGGACAGGTGGAAGCGGGTTCGCGTAATCTCCACCAGCAAGGCAGCCAGTACGTGGGTGGTGCTAACCGAATTTTGAATTAGATTTAATATTATTAATGAAAAAAAATATTATTTGAATCATAAAATTTGTAAAAAATTCCATTAGTTACTTATATATATACTGATTTCAATTTCGTTCTTCAACTGTTTATATTTGTATTTTAAAAAAAATACTATTGTAAATGATAAACTACCTATTTTGCTAATGAGTAATTGAGTAATTAAAAGTTGTAAGTGGGTATTTCATTTCTTGGAAGCTATATGGGTATCCTATGGATTATATGTGACTATTCTTCATCTAATATGTAGTTATAGCACATATTGTGCCTTGTTTATTTTTTAACATTGGAGAACAATTTTTCTACAAACAAGGATTATCACAAATAAGATTATGGCCTCTGAGGAAAAAGATTGGTTCTAAGTGGATGTAAATTTACCCCAACATAAGTAGGTATCTTTTTAACTTATGTGGTTATCTTTGGTATTTCTCTATTCATAGCTCTTTAGGTATTTTTTCGATTTTATGTGATTATTCTTATTCTTCACGCAATATGTGGATATCCTGTGAAAATAGTTACATAACAAAAGGGATAATGCATTATTTACATAAACAAGAATCAAACTAAAATTAATATGTATAAAAAACTTATGGGTCTTTTTTACAAATTTTATAACCCAAACAATGATTCTCACTTAATTAATTTATATATGATATGTAATTTGTTTACTTATTTAGTATTGAAAAAATATTTATAGATTGTAATTATTAATGGTATTTATTGGTACATGTATCTAGTATTTGCATTTCTTATAGGTGATTAATGCATATGTAAATATCTGAAGATATCCCTCAAATGTTTTTTGGGTAAATTGTATGGAGTTGTTTTTAACTTAATTATACTTTTGGTCCTTTATTTTAGTTATATAAACAATTTGATCCCTATGAGAATTTTTAATCCCTCAAGTTTTACAAACTAAATGAAATGATCTATGGGTCTAACACTGTCCAAAAACAGATTGTATATGCTGACATGGCATTAACAAATATCATCTTTTTAGTGTTGACATGCCTCATTACTAAGTATGTCCCATGCCATGGTAATCTGAGTTTTAGTGGCTGAGGTCAATGAAGACATAGAGAATTTAAACCATACAAACAAACAATTTAAAGAGGGCAATTTCTATCACAATGATGTTTAACTAAAAAGAGAAGCTTCTTTAGATCAACAGGATAAATTAATTATACGAATAACTTATACTCTTATTATTTCACCATACAATATTTTCCTCTGAGCATGACCCTTCTTTTTGCTACAAATGATCTTTCTTCTTACACAACTTAACCTCAGAGCAAGAGCTTTTCAGTTATACTACTACCCTTTGTGATTCTGAGATAATCTCCTGCCTGCGCCATTTAAGATGGTTCAGCAATTTTCGATAATCAGGAAGGTTCTCTTTGATCACAGAAACTTCTTTTAAATTCTGAATCCATGCATGCAGGTGAGGTAAATTGTTTGGTTCTATCAACTTGATACCAATAATTTCCTCCAACACTTCAATCCAGAGACCAAGAGATCCATATATTATGTCCACCAATCCAAAACTGTTGCCTCCAAAGAATTTCTTGTCCCCTAAGCCTTGCTCTTCCAACACTTGAAGAATTTCAAGTGACTTCTTTATTGCAGTTGCCTTTTCTTGTTCATCTATATACGATTGGAAGAAAGGTGCAGAAAGGGGAAGGACCTGGAAAATCAAGTCAACAGACGCCATTCAAGACTAAATAGGCACATAGTAACAACTAATTTATCAACAGCACATATATAAAAAAGGTGATTGCTAAGCTACAAGTGGGAGGTGGTTCTACATCCCTCTCATTAGGAGGATCCACATCTTGATTTAGTGCCATTGCGAAGATCTCGAAAAACTGAGTCACCAAGTGACAATCAAATACCTAAACAATTAATAGAATTTGAGTTTAATAGGGTCAAAAATTTAATAATATTTTAATCTATTTTCTGACACTGTATCGCTCTATTTATGCATTTTACAAGAAACTAATTGTTCTGGCATAAACTAGGTAATGCAATTTTTCGAGATTTTCGTAGTGACACCAAAATCAAGATGTAGGTCCCTCCCAATGGGAGGAATGTAGTGCTACCTCCCACTAAAAAGTGGGAGGTAGCTTAGCAACTACTACAAAAAAAAAATGTATCATATATAATTACCGACTCTTCTCCAAATTTGATCCAAAACCGAGCTAAGGCTCTCTCATAGGCATCTTTAGGCAGCAATGGATTCTCCGGCCATGTTTCTTCAATGTATTCAAGAATCACAACAGACTCTGTAATGGCTTTGCCACCATGAATGAGGACAGGAACTTTCTTGTGAACAGGATTGGATTCCAGAAGAAGCTGACTCTTGTTGAACCTGTCTTCTTCTATGTACTCATAACTAATACCCTTGAGCTTCAGAGCCCATATCACTCTCTTAACAAATGGGCTAGACCAAAATCCAAGTAACTTGACCTCCCCCATTTTTAGTAAGCAGTGAGGTTGAGAGAGGTGTGGCAAGGCACTGGAAAATTTTAAGGTCATAAACATAAATAGGAATTTATCGGACAGGTCCAAAACTTGGACGGTGATTCCAAAGTATGGTTATTCTTGTAAACTCAGTTTTTTTTGTCGCCTGTTATTTGATTAAGAAACTGTCAACAAAACATAAATATCTTATATATATCTTCTCTGACAGAAAAAATGGAGACATTTATATTATGTCAAAAATTAATTGTTTTTCTGTCAATATTATAGTGCACTATACATGTTATTTAAGTTTAATGAAAGTTTTTTATGTCAATAATGTTCCAAAGAGGAGAATTATCATTGATGGAAGGGTTACATAACCAATGAAATTAAAATTAATACCAGGTCAAGAAATAAAAGAATAATGCAAAACAAGCAAAAAAAGAAAAACAAAAAATAAAAGCCCAAAGGCACATTTATCCGTAAAAAAATGCAAAAGGAGAACAAATGAACAACCAACCCAGCAGACAAAACTAAAATGAAAATCAAATTTGAGATTTCTTTAGTAAGTAACTATTTGCATCAATTTCATAAATGATATAATTGTCTACAAACAACAAAGTTGCAACGAAAAATCAACAGAAAGTGAAGATAAACAGGTTTTTCTGTGTTTTTGTTTTAAAATTTAAAAACTGTTTTTGAAAGCAGTAAACAAACTGGCTCCTTGATTCTTGACACAATCCTCAAGTCATTAGTACTTGATATAGCATAAAGTAAACCAAGATATAAATTGACTCATTACGGGAATCATAGTATAAAGAAATTCAGTGAGAATATTTACCCTGGAGGAAGGCCACTTCTTCATACACTTCAGCCAATTCCAAACAGTTTCTGAAATTGGAAAAAGTAAAGCATGAGGAACCAGCATAACAAAGAAGCATCTTTGATAGGGATGATGGGGACATACTTAAATGAAATTCAGATGACTTCAAAACACCCAGCACCAAAGCAGGAGCAAGGCCCCAGGAAGCATTTAACAGAGTTTAGTTCCTTAAACATAATATCCACTTCATTACTTTATTAGCCATTGACATTCGTTAGCAATTGATAGCATTGTTTACAGTGATCAACGAAGGCTGTGAATGCATAGTTAACAATCTCCTATGCAGGTAAACCATAAAGCATCTCAGTCATTGCATCCTGAATTTTATAATCAGGTGATACACCAGATCAAATAGCTAAGTTAATTTACACAGTTCTTACCAGATGAGACAAGAACAAAAGGCACTCTGCTTTTACAGCGCTTGCAACCGAGTGTTCACTTAGCTTAAAAAGCAATATTTATTCAGACAATGCACAAAAGGATACATGCAAAGCAAGGAAGGGTACAGATGAATAAACTGAAAAATGAAGACTTTAAGGAAAAGTATAGCAGCATATTTAGCACATTATGGTTGGAAACCAACTACAGTAATTTGGTAATCTGAAATTATACATGACCATATAAGGTCTATTTGGTATACTCTTCATTAATGAACCAATTGCTGTGCAATTGGAACTAAGAAATATAAAAGAAGTTTACTAGATCCCCAACCTGAGCTACAATTAATTAGAATACCTTGATTACTTCAGTTTAATTTTTTGATGCATGGGACCATAAGAGAAAGCAGATGCACATATTTATTGTAACAAAATAAGCTTTTAGTGACAAGAAATCTTGTCAATGAATAGTTGCCAGTAAAAGTAAATTTCTTGTAGTGAAGTGGGTAATGGAGTCAACAATGGATAGCCAACTAACCTGAGATATTTTGGGCAGTGTATGAAGCATAGTGCAACTTGTCATCCATTTCATACATAAAATTCATCACTGGAATCCTAGATATTAAATTAAATCACTGAAAGCACATCCATGTTACCATTCTTAAAAGGATTAAGAATGAGACTTTTTCGCTATGAAGCTCATATTGCATCTTGAAAGGGAAAGACACAGCCCATCTGAAGAAGCAGCCAACTAAACCCAACAAATGGAGAGGAAGAACCATCAGCACTTTTTATGACAGTAACTATATGATCCAAATATTGCAGTAAAATATTTGATTGGCAAAACTGTTCCTAATATTGATTTCCTCCATCAATCCCCTTAATAGAAAGTATATCTCTTCACAATGGGGGTGGGAGTGATCTTCAGCATTGAAAGCATGCACTTCATTTTTTACTTCTATCCAACTCCAACCTGGAACCTTTTTCACTCCCCTTTCTCGCATCAGCCTTGTTATACTAGCCTTTTCATCCCACATTTTGAGACGCCCATACATGTCAGAAAGTAGAACATAAGTACAATGGTCCTCAGGCTCCAGCTCTAGCAAACAGCTTGCTACCTGACTAGCTAATTCAATATCACCGCAAGTCCTACAAGCAGCTAGTAAAGTCTTCCACACCATTGCATCAGGTTCAAAAGGCATTGTTTCAATCAAAGCTTTCGCCTCATCTAAATGCCCAGCCCGACCATAGAGATCAACTGCACAAGCATAGTGCTCCATCTGTGGTGGAATCCCAAAATCAGACTCCATAGACTTCAGAAAGTTTCTGCCTTCTTCTACCAGCCCAATGTGGCTACATGCAGTTAGAATTGCAACAAAGGTTATATGATCAGGTTTCACATTTCTCTCTCTCATTAAGTAAAAGAGGTCAAGTGCAATGTTTCCTTGCCCATGTTGTGCATAGCCAAAGATGATTGAATTCCAAGTGACTGCGTTGTCTTTAGATGTTGCTTCAAATGATTTCTGAGCATCTTCAATGATCCCACATTTAGAATACATGAAGATCAATGAACTAGCTACATATTCATTGAACTCAAGGCCTACTTTAAGTGCCAAGACATGAACCTGTTGACCCAACTGTAGTGTCGCTAAATCTGAGCATGATCTGATGACAGCTGAAAAAGTATAGTCATCAATCCTCATGACCAGAGATCTCATTTGTACAAATAACCTCAAGGCATCCTCACTCAATCCAACTTGTGAGTATCCTGTCAAAATGGAGTTCCAAGTAACACAGTCCTTGGACTCCATAGAAAAGAAGATTTTCAATGCATCTTCCATGAATCTATTATTTAATCTGAGATACATGGCAATCAAAGCATTGGAAACAGGAACTGAATTTTCAAGCCCCCTTTTTATTACGGACCCATGTAAGGATTTTCCATGGCTTTCATGCACCTGCCTGGAACAAGTACTAAGGATACTAGTGTAAGTGTAAATGTCTGGCTCAAACCCAAGAATTTGCATATCAATGAAGGCTTTGAATGCAAGATCTTCTCTATCATGGAATAAGTAAGCAGACAGCATGGAGTTCCATGTCACCAGATCTTGAGAGCCAACAGCACAATCAAATGCTCTTTTAGCATCTTGTAGAGAACCACACTCTGAATATGCGGTGATAGTGGCGTTGCAGATGGTGTTATCTAATTCCAGTCCATGCTTTACAATTTTACCATGTAACTGTGTAGTTAACCTGTAAAATTCTGAATCATCAAGCAATGTTAAAAGTGGAGAAATGGTACCATCATCAACCCTCACACCCTCCTGCCTCATATGCTGTAGTAGCCAAAATGCTGCGCTACGATCACCAACTTGTGCATACCCAGAAATTAATGCATTCCACGATACATGGTTACGTTCAGGTATGCACTGGAATACAACATATGCGTCCTCAATTCTTCCACACTTGGCATACATGTCCAGAAGGGAACTACCTGAATACACATTCTTTGAAAATCCCATCTTGAAGATCATTGAATGTATTTGTTGGCCAAGCTCAACTTCGCGAGCACTGGCAATCCCCTTGAGCATGCTTCCAAATGTATGCCCATCGAATTCAAATCCACATCTTCTCATAGTTTTGAGGACTTCCCATGCAGTTTCAAGGTCACCAGAGTTTACATAACCAGTGATCATCGTATTCCAGGACACAATGTCTCTGTGGGGCATTTTATCGAATAGTTCCCGTGCCAGACGTATTTCTCTGCATTTTGTATACCCACTTATAATGTTATTAGTGGTATAAAGGTCTGCAGTCGCTCCTAACTTTATTGCTCGACAATGGGTTATTGCAACCTCAAGTGAACTAATAGCTCTCTTCCAAATGAGTGAGTGACACCCTATCATTCATGAACATGTAATGGCTACCATTACTACTTTCATTATCAAAGACAAGATAACATTTTTTTTCCTCTCCAACAGATCTTGTTATTAGAACAGAACTCAGTACAGCTTGGGTTCTCTCTAGGGAAATGTTCTCTTGCTTTGGTTTCTCATTTGAAACTATCCTCTGCAGAAATATACTCTCACTCTCCTCCCTTGGCTACTATTGCATATTCTCTGCCCTCCGTGGCTGTAGTGATATCGATGCGCCGCCCTCTGCTACTTCTTACACTGCCTTCCACATCGTCGCCGACCTCGTCGCACTTCTTGACGCTTGGTGGCTATGAAGCCTTGCTCCATTCCAGGATTCCAGCCAGGGACCCAACAAGACAACGGTGCAGAATGGGAAGAACAAATTAAATAATATTTTGCTTTTCACGTAAGCAAAAGTTATTGATCACGTCATTACATTTAGATGAATGGTTTTTATACGAAGCAAATATAATATGTGGTCTAAAATAATAATAATAATAATAATAAATGAATAGGCTAATTATTGAGTATCGCGTATACATAGGAAAAAAGCTTCACCCGTAACCCTCGTTCACGTTCACCCAATGATTGAATTCAAACAATATATAGCCAAAAAAAAAGTGAAAAATACAACCAAGTTGTACAAGAGTAGGTTTTGTTGTAGTGTTTTAGTCAATTCCAAAGCTTTCTAGAAATAGTTGATTAATGGTGTGCCAACGTAGATACCATGAGTTAGGGGTGTACAAAATCAATTTAAATTGAGCCGAATTGACTTGAAACCGAGCTCAAACTAATGAGAATCGGTTCAAATCAGTTCTAAATTTACTAAAATTGATCGGTTCAGTTTAGTTTTTTGGTTTCAAAAAATTTTGAACCAAAGGAAACCGATTATATTATACATATACATATACATATATATTTGAAATATATTTTATATTTGTTATGAGAACACTAAACACAACTGATTGTGGTAGCTTATTGGTTAAATATTTTTCTACCAATCCTATTACATTGGGTTCAAATCTCACCATACCTATTTTTCTTTATTGTTTCACTTTTTCTTTTCTTGCCTCCTCATTATCTCTTTCTGCTACATTAGTAACACTACCCCCAAAATCCATATACCTCCTCATCTCCTATTCTTTAAAATTGTTTCCTCACAACCCAAAATCCCCAAATTCATCTCCATTGTTGCCCTCGCCCCCTTATTACGCCATATATAACTTAAATTAGTTAACTTCAGTTAGTAAGCATACCAGCTTTAGTTAAGTAAACTCAGTTAGTTAGAATGACAGTTATTATATTCTTAGTTAGTTAGATTTCCAAACTTGTAATCTTTATGTATAGACACTTGTGTACGTCTGTGAAATCAATCGAAGTTTATTCTTGGCCATCAATGTTATGCGCATGGCTCGACGCCATAAGTTATAATTGTTTCCAGTGAGCACTTGTGAGACCAGATTGAGCCCCGGAGAATCCGAAGGATGAAGAAAGAAAGGGTTTGAAGCATCATCAATGGCAGAATTCGCCATTAGAGGTCCAAGAAAAGAAACAGAGTGAAGACGAGATGCTATCGCACTTCAAAGCACAGGAACGGAAGAGCAAGATTGCTCTGATACCATATTGAACTTTGGAACAGATATGATGATCCAAGTGCAAAAGAAATGAATTGAAAAGAATAAACTTCGATTGATTTCACAGACGTACACAAACGTCTATATATAGAGATTAAAAGTTTGGAAATCTAACTAACTGAGAATATAATAATTGTCATTCTAACTAACTGAGTTTACTTAACTAAAGCTAGTATGCTTACTAACTGAAGTTAACTAATTTAAGTTATATATGGCATAATACTCCCCCTCAAGGTGGGAAGTAAATATCTATTACTCCCAACTTGGAAATGAGAGTGTTGAATTGGACTGCTGGAAGCGGTTTTGTCAATATATCAACCAACTGATGTTGTGACGGGACATGGACTAGTTTTATGAATCCAGAATGGACATGCTCCCTTATGAAATGGTAGTCTATGTCGATATGCTTAGACCGTTTATGAGAGGTAGGATTGGAGGCTAAANAGTTAACTAATTTAAGTTATATATGGCATAATACTCCCCCTCAAGGTGGGAAGTAAATATCTATTACTCCCAACTTGGAAATGAGAGTGTTGAATTGGACTGCTGGAAGCGGTTTTGTCAATATATCAACCAACTGATGTTGTGACGGGACATGGACTAGTTTTATGAATCCAGAATGGACATGCTCCCTTATGAAATGGTAGTCTATGTCGATATGCTTAGACCGTTTATGAGAGGTAGGATTGGAGGCTAAATGAATGGCGGATTGGTTGTCACAAAATACCATCACAGAGGAGATTGGAAGTTCAAAGAACTTGCACAGCTACTTTAACCAAAGTAGCTCAGAAATGACAGAGGCTAATGATTTGTATTCTGCTTCTGCAGATGATTTGGAGATTGTGGGTTGTCTCTTGGATTTCCAAGATATGAAAGAGTTGCCCAGAAAGATATAGTAGCCAGTTGTAGAACGTCTTGTGACCAGGCAACTTCCCCATTTAGCATCTGCAAAGGCAGTTATTGCAAGAGAGGACTTCGAGGAGAAAAATAAGCCCTGCCCTGGTGCCTTTTTAAGATATTGAATAAGATGGTATGCAGCCTGTAAGTAAGGAGTTCTAGGAGCTGACATGAACTGACTAAGCTTATTAACAGCATAGGTAATATCAGGCCTTGAAATGGTCAGGTACATAAGCCTACCAATGAGTCTTCTATACATCGATGCATCATTCAACAATTCCCCTTCATGTGTATTGAGTGAGATGCCTGGATCCATAGGGACTGTGGAAGGTTTTGATCCAAAGATACCAGTATCCTTAAGCAACTAAAGGGTATATTTTCTTTGAGAGAGATGAATGCCTTTGGCTGACTTGGCAATCTGAAGTCCAAGAAAATATCGAAGATCACCAAGGACCTTTAATTTGAACATCTGTTGCAGCAACAGTTGAGTGTCATGAATGACTTTAGGATCCAGTCCTGCTAAAATAATGTCATCTACATATACGAGTAAGATGACCACGGAATTCCCATGACCAGAAGTGAATAAGGAACAATCACTGTGGGACTGTCTAAAACCATGCTCCAACAAGGAGCTAGAAAATTTGAAAAACCATTGCTGGGAGGCTTGCCTCAACCCATAGAGGGATTTTTGTAACCTGTAAACCATGTTCTCCCCCTGAACCTTGTAGCCTAGAGGTAACTGCATGTAAACTTCCTCAAATAAATCCCCATTTAAAAAGGCATTGTTGATGTCTAACTGACAGAGAGACCATTTTTTGATTGCAGCAAGGGAAAAAAGAAGTCTTACTATGGTGATTTTTGCCACCGGAGAGAAGGTATCCAGAAAGTCAATTCCAGCTTGTTGAGTGTATCCTTTCGCCACTAGTCTTGCTTTATATCTATCCAAGCTGCCATTTGCTTCATACTTGACTTTGTAGATCCACCTGCAGCCTATTGGTTGCTTTCCTTTTGGAAGTGAGACAATATGCCAAGTGTTGTTTGCCTTTAGAGCATGAATTTCCTCAGCCATGACTTGTCTCCACTCAGGAAGCTTGACTGCTTGGTGGTAATATTGAGGCTCATATATAGAGGAAACATGCATAATGAAGTCTTTGTAATTGGAGGAGAGTCTGTGATAGGACACATTGTTTTGAATGGGATAGGTAGCTTGAGAATTGGTGATGTTGCAAATATAATTTTGAAGATAGGTGGGAGGTCTGATGGTTCTTGCAGTTCTTCTCAGAGGAAGATCAATATTAGAAGACTGAGAAGGAGCAAGAATGTCTTTGGTTTCTCTGGTTGTAGGTCCTGTGTGTATGGGAGCAGGAATTGAATTCAATGGTTCAAGGACTGGTTCAGATTCATAAGCTAGATGGATATTGGGAATAACTGTGTTAGAGAACATATCTATGGGGGCTGTGGTATTTAAGGTGTGGAAAGGGAAAAACTATTCATGGAAGAGAACATCCCTAGATATGAAGAATTTTTTGGTTTGAATGTTGTATAATTTGTATCCCTTATAACCAAGAGGATACCCCATGAAGACAACAGGTGTGGCACGAGGGGTGAACTTGTGTCTCTCTGGAAGTGGTGTTGATGCAAAACATAAGCAGCCAAAAACTTTGAAGGCTGTGTAGGGTGGCTCCTTGTGATATAATAGCTCATAAGGAGATTGATTATGCAATAATGGAGAGGGGATTCTGTTGATCAGAAATACTGCTATATTTAAGCATTCTCCCCAAAACTGTATTGGCACCTTAGACTAAAAAAACAAGGCTCTAGCCACATTAAGTAAGTGCTGGTGTTTCCTCTCTACCACTGAGTTTTGTTTAGGTCTATATGGGCACAAGAATTGGTGGATTGTGCCTTGAGTTTGCATGAAGTCAGTGAGCTGCAACTCTTTAGCATTGTCTGATCTGAACTGTTTAATGGTGCTGCCAAACTGAGTCTTGATAAATTTGAAGTAATGCATGATTAACCCACTTGCTTCTGCTTTAGTTCTAAGCAAATAAACCCAAGTGAAACATGTGCAATCATCAACCAATGTGAGGAAATATTTCTTGCCATTGTGTGCCATGATGATAGGGACCCCATATATCACAATGAACAAGTTCAAATNGAAGTCAGTGAGCTGCAACTCTTTAGCATTGTCTGATTTGAACTGTTTAATGGTGCTGCCAAACTGAGTCTTGATAAATTTGAAGTAATGCATGATTAACCCACTTGCTTCTGCTTTAGTTCTAAGCAAATAAACCCAAGTGAAACGTGTGCAATCATCAACCAATGTGAGGAAATATTTCTTGCCATTGTGTGCCATGATGATAGGGACCCCATAAATCACAATGAACAAGT
This sequence comes from Cercis canadensis, assembly GCA_003255065.1. Classification (NCBI taxonomy): domain Eukaryota; kingdom Viridiplantae; phylum Streptophyta; class Magnoliopsida; order Fabales; family Fabaceae; genus Cercis; species Cercis canadensis. The sequence goes on along the minus strand of QAOA01007268.1, from coordinate 329,660 downwards.
TCAAATGGTGACTTGGACTTTCCTTCGGGTTCCAAATTATAGATTTTGCAAAAGACTACTCCCAGTATTCACTATTCAGGGGCTTTGGGCCCATAATGATTATGTAAAATTAATTTGGGTCATATAGAGTTTATTCCCAAATATTTTAGAATGTGCAAAAGATACTCTTATTTTTGTAAAAAGTGTAAAAAAGCTCCTTTCGCAAAGGAACATCCATTTTTGGACGAAAAATATCATGTGCAAGTCACATGATCATTTTCTCCTCCCAAAGACCTACATCCAAAAGTCATGTGCTCGATATTATCAACAAATTAGCAAAACTAGGCATCACAAAATCTCACACCCATAGTTGTCAAACTCGCGAGTTTACCTTTTTATAGATAACACATTGCTAACTCGTGGTAAACTCACACCCCTTTTAAACTCGGAGTGAACGGTGTAAACTCGTAAACTTGTGTAAACTCACATGAACTTAGTGTAAACTCAGACGAGTTCAAACATAGCCATCATATGGGCTATTTTAAGTGTTTTTTTAGTTGGGTTATGATTGGGGCACTAAAGCCATCTATTGAAACACAAATCAACTAAAAAAAGGGTTAAATGATGTACTTTTCGTGATCCAATAATGAAATCCATAATTGCTCTTCATCTTCAACTATCTTCTAAGAATCTCTATCTTCTTCTTCTTCTCTCTTCCGTATCCTGGTTCGACTCAATCCCATGAAGATTTCATGCAATAACACTAGCACATTGAAGCATAAGAGAAGATGAATAAGTCAAGGAAACTATAGTCTTCATTATTTGTAAGTTAGTTTTTGTTTCACGCTTGTTAATATAAATGAAATATAATATTTGAAGGTTTAATCTTTTCTTGTGAAGATTCTAATTTTGAGAAATACACAGGGAGGTGAAATTATGACATCAATCATTGAGAAAATTGAACCGTGTGTATGTCTAGAGTATTCTCTGTGTAAATATTAATAAGTTTATATGCAATAGGTAGTGTATTTTCTACTACTTTTTCCCTTTTAGTAAACTCAGATGAGTTTACGAGTTGTGTTTACAAGTCGAGTTTACAGGACCTCAATGAGTTTAGGTAAACTCATGAGTTTGACAACCTTGCTCGAACCCTTCTTTTGAACCATTCACTCCACCTTTATTTTCGTCATTGACTTCATCGTCCTCTTCTTCAAAGATGGGATTCGTTGGTTGGTATTTGCATATAAGCTTGAACCTCAAGGTGCATTGAATCTATAAGTCTTGGGATTTTTTGTTTGTTTCCTGGGAAAAATCAAATTGGGTTGCTGTCAAAAACTCTAATGGGAAAGAAAATTAATGGTTTCTGGAGAAACCTCTTTTGTTAAAGTCACAATTTTTTGTCCCTGAACTCTCTCTCATAAATTAACTATAGAATTATTGTTATTTGGAGTGAAATTTTGAATTTTTCCTTGATTTGATTCTCAAGCACTAGAGTACACATCTTAGTTATTTGGAGGCAAGATGATAAAGTGACTTGCACATGATATTTTCTGTCAAAAAAATGGACATCCTTCTCCAAAAGGAGCTTTTTTTACACCTTTGAGAAGTATAAGGGGGTCTTTTACACATTTTAAAATACTTGGGGTAAATCAAACATGACCCTAAGTTTAAGAGGGTAAATTAGACTTTTTCCAACTAATAATTAAGATAATCTAGGTTGTGTATTTTATAGGTCTTACATAAGTTCCACAAATCTCTTAAGTAAAATAAACGGTATGGATAATTTCAGTTATTATTTTTACTTGTAGTATTGAATAACTAATCTTAAGAATATATTTTTTTTTTTTTTGTGTAAGCTTAAAAAATGTAATAATGAAATGTAATCCCATGATAGTATAAGAGAATAGAGTTTGAATTTAGGTCTTGAAGAATTCTCTAATCTTAAATATAGGTATGTATATTCCTATTTTTTTTTTTGTTAAAAATAAATATGGAATTCTACCATGCTAGAGAGGTATCACATACCTTCTTGGTATGTGAGAAAGGTCCTCTTAAAAATTGTAATAATTTAATTTAATTGTTAAAAAAATTGGAATGCAATAGAAAACAAAAAAAGAATGGCACATGCACAAGGACACGTGTCATTATTTGGTCACGTGCTAGTGGAAATTGGAAGTCCACTANTATCACATACCTTCTTGGTATGTGAGAAAGGTCCTCTTAAAAATTATAATAATTTAATTTAATTGTTAAAAAAATTGGAATGCAATAGAAAGCAAAAAAAGAATGGCACGTGCACAAGGACATGTGTCATTATTTGGTCACGTGCTAGTGGAAATTGGAAGTCCACTAGCAGTGGACCAAATAATTTCTCAAGAGTCAATTAGTAGAATATTTTATTAACCAAAAAAAAAAGTGCTAAGATAATTCAATATGTTTTATTTTGAACAACTAAGATAATTCAAGTTAGTAATTTTGGACCATCTATTAGCCTTTTTCTATGAAGTTTCTTTTTATCTCTTTAGTTTATACACGTTTCTTGATTTCCTAGTCCTACAATAGAAGGATTCACTAACGTCTCCTAATCCTATTGTGAGAGGTTTCCTAATCCTACACCTATAAGGATTGTTTCTCTTTGCCCTATTTAAACATCAAAAACTGCCTAAATATCCATTCTATCAAACTTCAAAGGCACGCAATGGGTTCTATCAATGCTCCATACCTCATCCTCCCTAGCATCAAAGATCATGACACAAGCACTGCTCGTAGTATCCTAAGCCTGTCAGATAAGAAGCTTTACGAGTACGAGAACATGTTCGAGGGCCTTGATGATGCTTGGTGTGTGGGTTCCTCTCAAGGGTTGCTCGTAGTTTTGGACAAAAACGCAGAACCCCTTCTCTTGAATCCCTCTTCTGGTGTTCACACTGCATTGCCCTCCTTTCCTTCTAAGTTCACGGACCCAGTTGGGAAACCCTACTATGTCGAAAAGCTACGCAAGAATTTCATAGCCAAAGCTGTACTGCTGCGTGAGTGTGACTCTGATCCTTTTATTCACGTCTCCAAATTCTTAGTGTTTATGATATATTGGTCTGAATACAAGATTGCGTTCTACAAGTCTGGAGACGAAACCTGGACACAACTTGTAGATGCAAAACAAGTTTATTGTGATGTTATAACTTCCAACAATAGGCTTTATGCTTTGTCCAACAAAGGTTATGTTGAAGGATGGGATTTTAACGAGAGTCAGCCCAAGAAGTTCTTAGATATTAGACCTTCAGGAGAGAGAGATGAGGAAGAATTTAGAAACTTCCCAAGAGATAAGTTTTCAACACAGTTTTACTTGGTGGAATCAATGGGAGAGCTTTTGTTGGTGGAAAGGTTTATTGGAAATTTTGTGAACCAAGATGGGGAAGCTATTGATGAGGCAGACCTTCTGAGCTCTGAGGACACTCACCCATTGGTTTGTCCTTATAGAACAAAGCATTTTAGTGTGTATAAACTTAATTCCAGTATAACAAAGTGGGAGAAGATTAAGTCTTTAAAAGATCAGGTTCTTTTTGTTGGTCCAAATGAGTCTACATCACTATTAGTTCAAGATTTTCGTCAATGCGAAGAAAACTCAATTTACTTCACCGATGATAAATGGGATGAGATGAATTTAGACTATTTATATGGAGGCCATGACCTGGGTGTTTTCAGTGTAGAACATGAGATTGTGAAGCCTCTTATGCCAAACAATATGGACAAGATTGACCCACCTCCTATTTGGATTGTTCCAACCGTAGATATATAGTTTTTCCAATGGCTTTCTTGTGTCTAGTTGATTCTATTCACCTTTATCAAATTAACTGCTCAATTCTCATGGTAAAGATCAACCTAGTTGATTAATATTGTGATTTCTGAATGAAATTCTATCTTAGTTTTTAATGAGACCTTTTTATTTTTATGTATTCTTTTCATTACATTTTACTCCATTGTCCATCAAAATTAAATTATTACTGCTGATAAGCGTGGATTTCCATGTTTAACCTCAACAGTAAGTCTTAACTAGGGGCTGCTAGCTGAAAACAAAGAACGAAGAAAAACATGAAAAAACCCTGCAACATTTTGTGCCAACATGCTAATCGTAATCTAGATATGCTAATGGATTAATTTTTAACCATGAGGAAAATTTCTCTTTCTCGCTAAGAAAAATATGCTAATGGAAGTTCTGCCTCTAGTGGAACAGGGAGGCCTTAATAGCTGCACCAAGAGCAAACAACTCCAGATAAAAGAGTGCAAGTAATAAGCCATGCGCAGACAATTGTACCTTTTGTAACTACTCTCCCCTTTTGGACTCAAACTAACATCTTGCCGGATTAAATGCCTCAGCTTTCAATCTTACAATTTATGATGTCAAATGCATAGACAATTACCTTTGTAATCCTTAGATTATGGAGATATAATGCCAAGTTTTGGTTTTATATTTTTTTTTGGGGTCTTAAATTTTGGTTTTATGGAGCAATATGAAACCTTGATTGCATACAATATGGACGAGCCAGCACCTATTTGGATTTATTCCAGCCCCAGATTGTTTTTTCCATGACTTAAAGAACATTGAATGTGCTCTAAACAATTGTTTCCATTATATGCATATACCCAGTTGATCATTTTTGAAGAAAATGTATCTTGATTCTTGACTAGTCTTGATTATTTTCTATGTATACATTAATGTTTGATTATTTTGAACTCTTGATCTGTACTCCAAATCAAGGAATCATCACTGTCAATCCTACACCTAACTTGCTGGTACTTGTAGTCAAAAAATTTGGTTTGGAATAAGATTTAACCCATCATATTTTCGGATTGTTCCAACCCAGATTGTTTTTTTGTGTCCATGTTTTATATTTAATGTACTCTAATTAAACCCTTGAAATTAATCATACAGATAGTAGTCATTCCAATAATATGAATGCATCAGGTTTTTTTTTTTTTTTTTCTTAGTTAGATAGATAAAGTTAGATTTTTTTGCCAAATATTTTTGTCAGTTTTTCAATGATGTGCATGCATCTAGTTAATCTTTGATTTCTAATAAAATGTAATCTTGATTCTTGCCTATTTTCTCTTTTATTCATTGTTTGATTACATTTAACTCGACCTATAATCTTTCATTCCGTCTTGAAAATTAAAATTTGACACCTAGTAAATGTTCAATAATTATTGTTTTGCATATTTATCATTGAATCCAAATTTGCAAGGGAGGGCAGGGCCACTCAGATCATATTATAGACTGTCATTGACTAGGTTCAAACAATAATCACTGTAAATCTCAAAAAAAGGAAAAGAAAAAAAAAAATCTCTGTTGCTGTGTGGATACCTATGGATACTTAGTATACTAAATTGAAATTTGGTTTAGAAAATAAGGGAAGGATGGGACCTCCAAACCTGCTGTTTCTAATATAAAAACGAATTTATTTTGACATAATTAATGCTCTATTATGAAGAGCCATAAATGTAAGTATATAAAGATGAAATGCCAAACTCTCCAACTGAAGTACCAAAAAAAAAAGACACTCTCCAGTTCAATGTTCTTCATCAATTCCCCTATCTTAAAGTCTTGATATATGGCCAATTGAGCTACGGTCATGTTCTTACCATACATTAATTGATAAAAAAACTGGCAAGCATATAATCAGAGAAAAGACAGGCTACTGGGTTTTTGAACCTGACCTAGAGATTCCACAACACTAAAAGCTGGGTAATGGGACTACTTAATTGAGCTATTGTCCGTAGTCAAATGCTTACTGTATATTTATTGAGATATAATTGATATGAATGTAATTATAGAATACAGAAAAAGTATCATTTATTTGTTTCAAAAAAAAATTTATTATTGAGAGAAAGGGTAATAATTTCATATAATTGCTTTTAATGGTTTGGTAATTCATGCACCTTTTGATAAATGCGCTTGGGAGGAGCAGGACCCCTGCATTAATGAGTTTTATTCAGTCGCCAAAATTATCAAATTTAGTTATAGAACTTCTTCTATTTAAACATCAAACAGTACTCTGAATGTGTATTCCTCAAAAAACTTTTTTTCTGGTAAAAACATTCATTTCAAACTTCAAAGGTACAGAAATGGCTTCAACTTCAAGCTCCAAAGGTACAGAAAAGCCATACCTTTCAGCTCCATATCTCTTATTTCCTAGCACCATGGAAAAAGATGACACAAAGAGCATTGATCGTAGCCTCTTTACTCTGTCGGAGAAAACTTTCTACGAATCCAAACAGATGTTCAAGGGCCTCAATAATGCCCACTGTGTGGGTTCTTCTCTAGGGTGGCTCTTGGTTTTGGATGAAAACGTAATGCCGTTTATCTTCAATCCCTTTTCTGGTGCTCGCTTCAGATTACCATCCTTTCCTTCTGCATGGTCACCCTTACTCCAGGAACCCTACTTTGTTGAAGATCTACGGAAACATTTCATAGCCAAGGCCGTGTTGCGGTGTGACTGGGAACCATTTAGCCACATCCGCAGATTCATAGTGGTAATTATATTTGGCTCTGAATACAAGCTTGCCTTGTGTAAGTCTGGTGACACAACCTGGACTCACATTACATCTGCCAAAAGAGAATACAGTGATATGATATTCGTCAAAAGTCAGCTTTACGCTTTGACAACCGATGGATTTCTTGAAGTATGGGGATTTAGAGCAAGGGAACCGAATAGGGTTTTTGATGTTAAACTCTCAGCGCAGATACATGAAGAAGAAATCAGAAACTTCCCTGCTGCGAAGTTTTCAGCACGCTTATACTTGGTGGAATCTGAGGGAAAGCTTTTGTTGGTGAAGAGGATAATTGGTGATATGGTGAACTCAGATGGGATAGCTGTTGATGAGGCTGATCTTCTGGAATCCGACTCACACCCTTTGGTTTGTCCTTATAGAACAAAGCAGTTTTTTGTATATAAAATTGATTCCATAACGGGAATGTGTGAGAAGATGGAATTTCTTAATGGTCAGGTTCTCTTTCTGGGTGGAAATGAGTCTACCTCACTGTCAGCTTGGGTTTTTCGTGAATGTGAAGCAAACTCAATTTACTTCACTGATGATAGGTGGGATGTCGTGGAGGACTACTTATATGGAGGGCATGATCTTGGTATTTTCAGTGTTCAAGATAGAAGTGTCAAGCCATTGATTCCATACAATAGGGACAAGATTGAGCCAGCACCTATTTGGATTTTTCCAACCCCAAATAGTTCTTTCCATCACTTATGAACATTGAATGTACTCTACACCCTTGTTTCAATGACATACATGTATCCAGTTGATCTTTTTATAAGAAATGTGTCTTGATTCTTGATATGTTTTCTCTTTATTTTTTGTTGGATTACTATGAACTCTAGATTTGTCCTCCAAATCCCATCTCCCTATATGTACTTATTAGTCATAAAATTTAATTTGGAGTTATATTTAACCCATCGATCACCTATTTGGATTTGTCCAAACCCATATAGCTTTTTCCTTGACTTACATTGAATGTACTGTATACCCTTACTTTCAACTCTAGCTATAACCTGTCTTGGAAATCAAATTTTGTCACCTAGAATGTTTTCGAATTCTTGTTTTGAATTGTCGTTGAATCCAGATTTACAAGGGACGATCAGGTCAATCTAATCATATTCTAGACTTTTATTATGACATTGACTATGTTCAAGGCATAATCACTGTAATCTCAAAAATAATTTGTGTTGCTATGACGCTCTACCTGCGCATACTTAGTAGTGATAAAATTTGTTTTGGAAAATAAACTTGCTCTATGTTTATCTGTTTCAGAAAATGCACTGAACCAAGTAACCACTACAACTGGGGTTTAGAGACAAATGGTTTAGCCGAATATTATTATTTGTTAGATGATAGAATTATGTGCAGAATATACCACAATAATTTTTCTAAGGTGATATTTGACCCAGTTTGCCGCAGGATTAATGCCAAATAAATTAATAATAACTATCAAGATCAATCAAAGAACTTTAAAGTCTTCCAAAATACCTCTTGGTTTTTAATGAGATAATTGATTACTTCTGTTTGCTAAGAGGTGTGAGAGGTTATTGTTGTCAATAGAATGACAACTTTGCTCAATTTTCCACTGGAACTGGCCCAGAACATGGAGCTGCATGGTTGAGACTATTGTCAATTTTCCAATTTTTGAGGTTTGGATCTAGTTATTTGATCATTTTCACCCACATTGATNAAGTCTTCCAAAATACCTCTTGGTTTTTAATGAGATAATTGATTACTTCTGTTTGCTTAGAGGTGTGAGAGGTTATTGTTGTCAATAGAATGACAACTTTGCTCAATTTTCCACTGGAACTGGCCCAGAACATGGAGCTGCATGGTTGAGACTATTGTCATTTTTCCAATTTTTGAGGTTTGGATCTAGTTATTTGATCATTTTCACCCACATTGATGTCACAAAGACATGTGAGCTGATCTAGCTAGCACGTTGAACATTTTAAGCTGAAGTTATTTTTAGCAGCAAGTCTCTGTGTACAAAGAAAGAAGTGAATGAGTTGGATTTTAAATCAAGGTCGTCTTTTGATTTGAGAAGATACTTTCCTTCTTGCTGTCAATATCTGGAAATAACTGGTTAGACAAAATCAAAACTGGGCTAGACGAAATTTACACAATATTGATTTTCTGATAAATAAAATCATATGGGATAACAAGCTGTTCATGAGTGTTTTTCCAATAATGTAATTAAGGTACTATTGTTTAAGGATTATTTATGTAGACAAGCTACACTTTTGAAGGTTAACTATACAATATATAGGGTTTTGAATTATAATTGCGGTTGCAATAATTGTTGAAGTTTCATTGCGGGATGTGTTGTAGAAAAATATGCTTATGGTTATGGTGTACCACAATTACGAAAATATATGGTTATGGCACCCTCAACAAAACAATATTACATTCACATTAGGTGATGAATTTTCCAATTTAAATCCATGCTTATAAGTTATGTAACTAGAGTACAGTCCATACAGGAAAAAAATTTAACAAAACATGTACCTTAACAATAATTAATATTATAATTTTGTTAGTCTTCGTTGAGACTTGTGACATGTCTTAGCATTAGAATGGGGACGTAGTCTCCCATCACATTAAACTTTCTCGTAACCAAAAAAATATCATAATTCTAAATATTATTGTGTTAATCTAATAATTTTATAGATCTAAAAAGATTTTATAAAATTGATATCTTCACTTCATTAACGATTGTTTTAATTGTTCAAGTCTTTTGACATATATATTCTATTTATAATTTAGAGATATTTTATTAGATATTAACTACTAATAAAGAAAGCATCACCATCCAGAAAAATGATATCATTTTTACCCACATTGATGTAATGAAGAGATGTGAGTTAATATATCTTGCACGATGTATTTCAGATATGTTTAAATTGAAGTTATTTTCAGGAGCAAGTCTCTTTATACGAAGAAAGAGTGAATAAGTTAGATTTAAAATTAAGGTCTTCTTTTGATTTGAGAAGATACCTTCTTCTTTCTTGCCGTCAATATCTGGAAATAACTGGTTATATGCAAAATCAAAACTAGACTAGACGAAATTTACACAACAATGATTTTCTGATAAATAAAATATTAGCTGGGATAACAAGCTGTTCATGAGTGCCTTTCCAAGAATGTAATTAATGTATTATTGTCTGAGGATTATTTATGTAGACTAGCTGCACTTTTAAATGCTAACTAGATAACGTGGGGTTTTAAGTTGTAATTGTGGTTGTAGTAATAGTTGAAGTTTCATTGTGGGATGCATTGTAGAAAAATACGCCTATAGTGAACTGCAATTACGAAAAAATGTAGTTGCAGCACCCTCAACAAAGCATTATTACATTCGCATTAGGTGATGCAATTTGAGTTTAAATCCATGCTTATACCTTACGATCCATGTAGGAAAAAAAGTAATAAAACATATATGTTAACAATATTAATATATCATAATTCTGAATACTGATTGTGTTAACCTAATAATATATAGATACATGGGCCAGGGAACCAAATAAGGTTTTTGATGTTAAACTCTCAGCAGAGATACATGACGAAGAAGTCAGAAACTTCCCTACTGCTAAGTTTTCAGCATGCTTATCCTTGGTGGAACCTAAGGGTCTGTTTGGGAGTTTGAAGTGAGGGGAAAGAAAAGGAGAGGAGAGGAGAGGAAAGAGTGGGAAAGGGAGGGGTTTTCCTCTCCTTTGTTTGGATGATTAAAATGAGCAAAATAAGAGGAAAGGAAATGAAAGTCCTATTGTAAAATATTTTTACTAGTTTACCCTTTTATTATTAAAATAAACATATTTAATATAAAATTAAATAATATAATAGACATATTTAAAAAAATAAAAGAGTATAATAGTCATTTTAATATATTTTCTCTCCAAACCCTCCAATTTGGAGGATCACAAGAATATATCAAAAAAGGAGTGTGGGGGTTGCATCTTACTCATCGATCTCCTCTCATTTTTTACGATAAATTTTTCAAACAAGGGAGATGGGAGCTTTATTCCTCTTATCTCATTTTTTTTCCCCTCCAAAGTAACTCCCAAACAAACCCTAAGGAAAAGCTTTTGTTGGTGAAGAGGATAATTTGTGATATGGTGAACTTAGATGGGACAATTGTTGATATGAGGCAGACATTTTGGAATCCTTTTCTTTTAATATAGAAAAATGATAGTAAAGATATGTTACTCTAATACTATTGAATATAGTGTCAATAGCATGTCTGGAATCTCACGAGGGGGTAGCGCACCCAGAAGATTACCTCAAAGACACTTTGTTGGCCTTTAGAGGAGGCTACTCAACTAGTATTTGGGTGCCTGATGAGGGTTGCCCACCAAGTGGGATTTTAGTCAGGGGGGGGGGGGGGGNGAACTCAGCACCTGGAAGGTGCAGAGCCTTAAGCCGAATCCTTTTGACCAACTGAACTAACTTGCATTGGTAGACCTTCTGGAATCTAAGGACTCACACCCTTTGGTTTGTTCTTATGTAGAACAAAGCAATTTTTTTGTATATAAAAATGATTTCAAAATTGGAATGTGTGAGAAGATGAAATTTCTTAACGATTGGATTCTGATTGTGGGTGAAATTAAGTCTACTTCACCATCAGCTTAGATTTTTTATGAACGTGAAGCAAACTTGATTTACTTCACATATGATAAATGGGATGATGTGGAGGACTACTCATATAGAGAGCAAGATCTCAATATTTTTAGTGTTCAAGTTATTGTCAAGCCATTAATTCCATACAATAGGGACAAGATTTATTTGGTTTCTCATGAGGTAGTCCCCACACCTTGGGTGTGAGACTAATCCCTACTTGGATTTCAGTATATCCTGGCCACTAATATTTCTAGTGAGATTCAAACTCCTGACATTACCTCAGAATTCACCCCATATGAAATTCAGTTTGCCAACTAAGCCACACATGATATAGAGACAAGATTTTATAATCATTGAAAAATCTTAGTTATTTTGATTTTGTATGACTTTTTCATTTACTCATATACATATTTTTTTTTTCGTTCCCAGGAAACATCATTCCTGTGAATGTGAGACAATATTTTCTATCCATATGTTTGGTTCAAATACTACTTTCTTAGGAATATTTATTATTTTTACAAAAATACCCCTAAATTTAGTTTTAGAAAAACAACTTTTGCATTTATACGTTAGCTAATTATCTGAATCTTACTAGTACATGTTATGCTTTGACTGCTTTGATTCTATATTGGACATAGCATAATAATTTCCCTTATTACTGTCATTATAACTAATGTATGTGTGAGTTAATTTTTTTTAGATTTGAAGAGTTAATTGGGCAAAATCTTAGAATCAATTCCAAAAAAAGAAAACAATTACTTTGTGTATTGTCGTAATTTCACCCTTGTCCCAACATCTTATGAATTCAATTTTTTTTTGTTTTTTGGCTAATGAAGACCTTATGCATAGGAAAAAGAAAAATAATTATTGTTATTCTTTCTTTTCCTTGTCTACTAATTCATGGCTCAACATTTTTTTTCTTGGCATATACTTGGGTCCAGAAAACTTTATGCACAGTAAAAAGTAACTTTCAATTTTGGTATTATTTATTTTTGTTTTATTTTTTTTGTTTTCTATCTAATTTTATTTTATTTATTTATTTTAATTTTGATATTATTACGATTATGTCATTAATGAAGGGTATATATGTCTTCTTATGTCTAATAAATTTTCCAATGGCATGGGAATCTAAGAATCCCACCCCCATGAGATTTTTTTGTGGAAAACTTGTCCGAAAACAGTTCCCAGGACACTACAAGAAAAACATTTTTTAGTTACGGACATTTCTCACAGAACGTTAGTCCGTGAGAAAATCTCGACATTTATTACGAAATTTTTCACGGAAGATGACTGTTGAGATTTTCTCACGCAATTTCTCACGGACAAGTCTCCATGTGAGAAACATTCGTGAGAGAGTCCGTGAGAAACGATGTCCCAATTGTCGCCATTAATGTGTTCGCTATTCTCAAGGACATGGTCCATGAGAAATATTGAATTTTCTCACTGACTTTCTCACGGATACTTAACTCCTTGAAAATGTTCGTGAGAAAGTCCATGAAAAACTTCAACGCACCGTTTCACTTAAATTTTGAATTTTTTAGGGTTTTTCTCACAGATTTATTCCATGAGAAAACCTGTATTTCTTCTCCCTCACATCCCCACCGCTGCCATTCTCCATTTTCAACATTTTCAAGCTTTTCTCTCTTCCCTCTTAAGCTGAGGCATTTTTGCACCATTCTTGGCGGCGGTTGTTGGGTTTCCTGCAATTCACCTCCACTTTCATCCTATCGGTTTAGTTTTTTGATTTATAGCTTATTGAGGTAGGTTCCACTATCTCTCTATTGTCCGTGAATTTTTATCCGTTTTGTATGTGTAATTGTCTGTAACTTTGCATGAATATTATATGATTTAGTTATTTATAATGTTCTTTTGGTTATTTTAGATAATATATGCGTTGTTTTGGATGTAGAATAATTTAGTTATTTTTTTTGGGATTTTATAGAATTTAGTTGAATTGATTTTGATTACTGTTGGCTTATTTGATATGTATTTTATCATGTACAATTGTGTGGAATTTTAAATTCCTAAATTGGTCCATTTTTAGGGAAGATTCTTCCAAATTTTTGGTAGGGGTTTAGGGTGTTGGGTTTGAAGTTTGGGGTTAATATTAGGTAGGATTTTTGTTATATGCCTGATGTGGAATGATTCAGGAATATCTTTTTTTTTAATTATTTTAATGGCTGTGTAGAATTAGTTTTGTAACTTTTCTATTGTTGTATAACTTTTACCTCTACTGCTATGTAATTTTTAGTTATGGAATAAATTGTAATTTTGTGATTGTGATCCTGTGTATTTGTGTGAAATTTTGAATTCCTGGTTTGAGGTTTATGGTTTAGGATTTAAGGGTTAGAGTTTTGGGGTTTAAGATTTAGGGGTTTAGTGGTTTGGGATTAGGGATTTAGGGTTTTGGATTTGGATGGGTTATAAGATTTAGGGGTTAGGGTTCAAAGTTTAGGGTTTTAGGTTTAAAAGTTTAGGATTTAAGGGTTTAGTGGTTTGGGATTAGGATTTTGGGGTTTAGGTTTAAAGTTTTAGTTTAGGGTTTAGGGTTGACTTTAATGATTAATGCTTTTATTGTTTTAACATTTTCATTGGTTTTATTTGAATTGTATGACAGATGTTAAACCACCTGAGACGGTCATCTCCTACAGTTGGGCCGCCGTCCAGGAAGGACAGAGGCAAGGTTGTTGCTCGGCCTTCTCAGACCGAGCCGGCCATGTATATATTCATGCCTACCCCGGGTTTGGTGCGCATCTCGTCGCCCACTGCGACGGGGGAGGGTGCTCAGGAGCCATGACCCCAGGCTCTGCATCGTCGGCCACTGCAGGTTTGTCTCATGCAAGTCCATCCATTTCGGACTCTCCATGACCACGACCGGGCTCCCGACTGTCTGATGGTCAACTATTATTGTGCCACACGGGAGGAATGAGTAAGTTAATTATAATACTTATTTTTGAATTTTTTTTATTACTTTACTATTAGTTATTTCTATTAATTAACAATTAATTATGTTTTTTTTCTAGGTTTTACTCTTCCAAGGAGCCCGTGAATGTACTTTCGGCTATTTACAAGTCGAAGTACGAGCAACCTTAGCCAAACTTTACCTCAGTTTCTGATGAGGTGAAAGAACTCTAGTGGACAGAGTTTAAGGTAAGAATTAATTGATTTAATTTTATTTACTAACATATTTGGTATACATATTTACTAACATTGACATTTTATTGTCTATTGCAGAGGAGATGTGTCTGGGAGCCCCAGTACGAGAGCTAGATTCGTAAGGTCTGGCTTTCTAAGTGCTCAAACAACATTCATGCCTTTTTCTGAGACATTAGGATTGGGAAGAGCAAGAGAGATTGGTTATCTGATGCAATACTTGAGGCCCTCAGAGCGATATAGGCCTCTCAATAGTATAGAACTATCTCTAAGAGGAACAAGAAGAAACATTCCTTAGATCAGGGACAAGCATTCTATAGGGGTGGCTCTATCACTGTCTCCAAGCACAAATGAAAGCTGCTAAGTTTTTTATTTAATAACGTTATTTTTTTTAGATATGTTAATTTATATTTACTAATAGTTTATATTTTTTGTAGATGAAGCAATTGGGCAGAGAGCCCAACGCTCTAGAGGTTTTTTGTCACCTCCAGCATAGCTCTACTAAGGGCTGAGTACATCAACGGGTGAAGTCTACCTCTGTAAGTATTAAATTGTTCTTAAGTCTTTTATGTGAGTTACGTGTATTAATTCTAATACTAACATAATTATTTTATCTATGTAGACGGAGTTTGAGAGACGTCGGTTTGAGAGTCAAGTCAGGTCATCTTCTTCTTCTGTCGATGACACCGGGCTATGGCTCGATGTCATTGGCGAGAAGAATAAGAAGGACCAAGTTTACGGAAAGGGCTCTGGGGCTGGTGTTTTAGACTACGCCAACTCAACCTACCCAGCCCTCCCAACGACCGAATCCTCAAATGTCTGAGCTGTTGTCCCATATGACAAGCTTGCAGCAAGAGATGACTCGCCTCCACCCAGTGGCTGAGGCACTGGATGTGAACGACATTTCACCCAAAGCACTCACCTCTATACTGGGACAGTTACAACAACAACACCAGCCTCCAAGATCTGATTCAGCCCCACAGCTCTCACGCTGAGGATGACACAACTGACGACTTCGGGACATACGATGAGGATTAGTGCTCAGTTGACTTCTGTTTTATTTTTTTATTGTATAATATTTTTTAATGTAATTAAATTTTATTAATAAATTTTAGTTATATTTCATTTAATTTTGTTTATTAATTTTATTAAATGTTTAGAAAAAATAAATAGTTATTTAAGCAAAAAAAAATTCACAAATAAAAAAATTATTTATGAAGAATTATTTCACAGAGAACTGTTTGTGAGAAATTTCTCATGGAATTGGTTTGTGAGAATTCCACGACTTTCACATGAGAATATCTCACAAGTAACAAATATTTATCCGTGAGAAATTTCTCACAGAACAATTTGTCTGTTAAAAAAAATGCTTTTGTCACGCCTGTTTTTCTCACGTCCATAGGTATGTGAGAAAGTCCATGAGAAATAGTGTTCTCACAGACTTTTCCATAATTTCTCATGGATTTATTCTGTAAGAAAATAAGAATTTTTTTGTAGTGAGAATCCTATTTGCATGGGAATATTTTTTTGAAACCTTATACCAAATATGAGAATCTTAGTTTCCCAAGTTATGATTCTCAAGAAACTAAAAAAATTCTTGTATCAAACACCCCATGGTGTATAATGTTTTATATTGAAAACAAATCAAATTTAAACTCAAACATTTGAGATTCAAAATTTTTGTTATTAATTATAATTTATTATTTTTAAATATAATATAAAAATAAAATAAATTAATTAAATTGCTTCTATTTATACATATTATTCAACTTTTTTTAATTACTCATAAAATTTCATAAAACTTGATAATTGAGTCCTACTCCATTAGATAATATTATTTTTACATATAATAAGATTTAATATATTAGTATATATCATAAATTTAGATTAGGTATTTTAAAATTTTTGATTTATACAAAATTTGTCATATGTAATTAACACTACTATATAACATGATTAAATGATTATATAAATAAAAATTATTTAATTTTTTTTTTTATTTAAGAGTGTAAGTGTTTAAGTGTTACACCTAATATAAGTAATATAAGTAGATCCTTATTTATATATATAATATACATAGGTCTGGGCTTGGGTCGAGCATTTGGACTAAAAAATAAACAGATAGTTGACTCCCTATGAGCGTAGCTGCGTAAGGGCAGTGAACGCACCCATACGGGAACAAACAACGTACGAATCGGACGGGCGACAAAGATGCTGCCTCACGCACTCGATCAGTAGAAAGTTATTACACGCCCTGCTCACTCTCCCTGTCGGAGCTCGCCGGCGACAGCCTGTAATCTCCGGTCTCTTGTTAATATCCTTACCGTTCACGTTCCAGCAATCACACAACAAATGTAAGTGCTCTCAGGATTGAACGAAATTTATTCTTTTTGCTATCATCTGGGTTTTGATTAAATTTCCTGCTCCCAAATTTTTTAGGGTTTGGTTTCGTAATCAAGATTTTTGTTCTGTAAATTTGTGCCGGGCTTGTGGAATTTGAATAGGGAAGAAGCAAAGACAGAATCTTTTTCTGTTCGTTTGTGTTATCGGAAAGTGGAGAGAGCTTCACTGAACCAATCAATTTTGCTTGAGGGTGCTTGCATTTGGGTGTCGTAATTTCAGGTAAAAGCTATAATCTTTTTTTTTTTTTTTTTGATTTCTTGTTTGCAGTTAAGGAAATAAATAATAGAATTATCGTGATTGTGACGAGTGTGAATGGTGTCAGGAACTGAAAGTACCATTTGAGAATATCTAGCAAATATCTAATTTTTCAAAGAGTGACTGGTCAGCTTGTTAACCACTAGAAGAATAAATATTAATAATGGTAAAACAACTCATCATGATGGTTGAGGGCACCCTTTTTAAAGCAAGGCTCTTTCTCAGGCTCCTACCTCATATGCAAGTTGGGTTACTAGAGTCATTCATGTATTAGGCTTTTAGTTTTCTAAGTGTTTAAGTTATTTGAATAAGTGTGTCAGTTTTAGTTAAGAGTCTACCGTTTGGGTTATTTATATTAGTGCTCCCTATTTTAAAATGTGAGAAAATGGCACGAGTGTAGAAGTTTCTATGTCTAGTATAAATAGGAGTGTTAAATCTTGTGTTATTTGGGATTGGGATTGAGATTCTCCCCTAAGTGTAGAAGGCACTTTTATATAGAGGGGTGTGAGTGCAAGTGAGTACCTCTCCCTCCAACAGTACAGTTTACAAACTACAGTAGGGAAACTTAACTGTCTTTAATCCTGAAAAGCACATAAGATAGAAACGGTGAACTTATAAAAAAATTTTGTATTATGATTAAAGNGTATAAATAGGAGTGTTAAATCTTGTGTTATTTGGGATTGGGATTGAGATTCTCCCCTAAGTGTAGAAGGCACTTTTATATAGAGGGGTGTGAGTGCAAGTGAGTACCTCTCCCTCCAACAGTACAGTTTACAAACTACAGTAGAGAAACTTAACTGTCTTTAATCCTGAAAAGCACATAAGATAGAAAGGCTGAACTTATAAAAAATTTATTTGTATTATGATTATGAAAGCTGAAATTTGTTGTTGTACAATGTAACATGCCTAAAAAACTTATAAATATGATGTTGTATGTGTTTAAAAGGCTAAGTGTTTCATGTATGATTAAAGACTGAATATGTGGCTTTAATGTCATGAAATATATGTCAAATGGTCTAGTATGGATAGAATGTTTTATTCAATTAGAAATAGTATATTGATATTTTTTTGACATTATTCTAGATGGAAGAGGCCTCCCTTTGTGGTGAACAAGTGCCAGATGGTGAATGCGATGAGGTTCAGAAAGAAGAAGATGGTGTATTAACTGAATTAGATTGTCAAAATGATTTTTTTGAAGGAAGAAAGGAATTTGTTGCACCTGCTGTTGGTATGGAATTTGAGTCATATGATGATGCTTATAATTATTATATCTGCTATGCCAAGGAAGTGGGATTTCGTGTAAGGGTGAAGAATTCATGGTTCAAGCGAAATAGCAGAGAAAAGTATGGTGCAGTGCTTTGCTGCAGCAGCCAGGGTTTCAAAAGAGTGAAAGATGTTAACCATTTGAGAAAGGAAACAAGAACGGGTTGCCCTGCAATGATAAGGATGAGGTTAATGGACTCACAGAGATGGAGAGTACTTGAAGTTACACTTGAACATAACCACCTGTTAGGTGCTAAGATATACAAATCAATTAAGAAGATGGGTATTGGAGCCAAAAGGAAGTCACTGCCTAGTTCTGATGCTGAAGTGCAAACAGTTAAGTTATATCGTGCGCTTGTGATAGATAAAGGAGGTAATGGTAGTATAAACTCTGGTACTAGAGAAGTCAGAATTCTTGCTGATCTTCCTAATAGGTTAAACCTTAAAAAAGGTGACACACAAGCCATTTATAACTACCTCTGCCGTATGCAGTTGACTAATCCAAACTTCTTTTACTTGATGGATTTCAATGATGAAGGGCATTTGAGGAATGCATTTTGGGTTGATGCTAGGTCTAGGGCTGCATGTGGTTATTTTGGTGATGTTATTTATTTTGACAACACATATTTTTCGAACAAATATGAAATCCCACTTGTCACATTTGTTGGAATCAATCACCATGGCCAGTCAGTGTTGTTGGGTTGTGGCCTGCTTGCAGGTGAAACAATAGAGTCTTATGTATGGTTATTCAGAACATGGGTTACATGTATGTCTGGATGTAGTCCACATACCATTATCACTGATAGGTGTAAGGTTTTGCAGAGCGCAATTGCTGAAGTTTTTCCTAGATCTCATCATCGTTTTGGCTTGTCACTAATCATGAAAAAAGTACCAGAGAAGTTGGGGGGATTGTGTAATTATGATGCAATAAGGAAAGCACTGATTAAAGCAGTTTACGAAACATTGAAGGTGATTGAATTTGAAGCTGCATGGGGATTTATGATTCAGCGTTTTGGTGTCAGTGATCATGAGTGGCTTCGTTCTCTATATGAAGATCGAGTTCGTTGGGCACCAGTATACTTGAAGGACACATTTTTTGCTGGAATGTCAGCGGCACATCCTGGTGAGACATTGAGTCCATTTTTTGATAGATATGTGCACAAACAAACTCCTTTAAAGGAGTTTCTTGATAAGTATGAATTAGCTCTCCAAAAGAAGTACAAGGAAGAATCTGTTGCAGATATTGAATCAAGAAGCTCAAGTCCCTTACTGAAAACAAGATGTTCTTTTGAATTGCAGCTCTCTAGAGTGTACACAAAAGAAATATTCATGAAGTTCCAATTTGAAGTGGAAGAAATGTATTCTTGTTTTAGTACTACACAATTACATGTGGATGGTCCGATTATAATATTTTTGGTAAAGGAGCGTGTTTTGAGTGAGGGAAATAGGAGGGAGATTAGGGATTTTGAAGTTTTATACAACAGGGCAGCAGGTGAGATTCGCTGCATCTGTAGCTGCTTTAACTTTTATGGATATTTATGTCGGCATGCTTTGTGTGTACTCAATTTTAATGGGGTGGAGGAGATACCTTCTAAATACATTATTTCACGTTGGAAAAAGGATTACAAGCGCCTACATGTTCCTGATCATTGCTCCGGTAGTGCTGATGGTAGTGACCGTATTCAATGGTTTAACCAGTTAAATAGAAGTGCCTTGCAAGTTGTGGAGGAGGGGACAATTTCTCTAGATCATTACAATGTAGCATTGCAAGCTTTTGAGGAATCATTGAGTAGGGTTCATGATGTAGAACAGAGATACGAATAACTTTCAATGTGTATTATACCGAAGAAAATAATTTCACCATGTGTAGTACCTCTTACTTTGTATAGATCTACCTGCATTTTCCCAAGGCTGGTTAAAATTTGTAGTGTTTGTAGTGTCTATAATGTGTACAGATCAAGAGGTTGTTGGTTTAACCCTGATATAGCTTTCCTTATCTCATTCTTCAGAGTCATTATACTCCAATTTCTATGCTACTGTTCTGAACAATTGACATGCAGTGTCCTAAGGAAGAAAGTCAATTAGAATGTATAGCTGTCAAGCAAAAGGTGAAAGTTTTAAAATGGTATCATTGAACTCTGGATTTTTTATTTTGGGGCCAATATATCTGCCAAACCCATATATCTATTGCGTTCTACCATTCAACTGAATCAATTCACTCTGGCGAATTGCAAAAGGATTTAAACAAGAACATTTTGACCCAAAAATAAAAAAAAGATAAGCATGATTTGGTGTTAAAGAAATTTGCTTGGTCAGATGGCACATCTTCTCTCTTCTCCATTCTCACTGCTTCTCCTCCTCTTCTGAAGCCTCTCACCTGGATATGACTGAAAGTCTTCCTCTCAGGTAATCTCTCTCAGGTAAAAGCTCTTGGATGTTCCCTGATTCCATATCGATTTCATATGGTGAAGTTGAAGAATATTCAGAACTCTGTTTTCAGAAGTGGCATATGAGGAAACTTGGTTTGTATTCTGTTTGTCTCTAGTTATTCCTCTTTTTGTGTTTCTCTCTCTTTGGTATCCCTTTCAGTCTCTCTCTCTACAGTTTCTGTTTAGAAATTTCAAGATTTTGTTTGGTATTTGAATATTAGGGCTTCCGATGGTTTCTGTTTGGCTTTCTGATGCATATAACATGTTTTATAAAAGGCTAAAAGAGATTCAGTTTCTTTTCCTCTTTCAGTCAGTTAGTAGATCCCCTGAATTTTCTTCTTCTATATAATTGTCTTTTCATTTCCTGAAAATTTTTTCTCAACTTATTTCAAATGCGAAGATAAAAAATTGATTTCCTAACTTCTGTACCTTTTTGCTATTTCCTGTGGAAGTCATTTGTTTTTAGAGATCCCAATGGTGATTAGGCCATCTCAGATCATCTCCACTCAAATTGATAGTTATGCTCCTGAAATAGCTCTCTATCGCCATGAATCTTCATGATTTTGATAGTTTGCACTTGTAACTTATTTTGTGTCATAATCTCATTACCATATACTTTTAAACATGTTTCTGATTAACTAAAGATCTATGCTCGAAGCTAAATTCTGGTGTGATGGTAGTTATATTATTAATATTAACCATTGATGTGTGGCTTTGTTCTTCAGTATTTAATCGTCATTCAATTAGGTTATAGTATTGATTGCAATTGGTATTACTATTAGTCTATTATCAACTAGCAGCAAGATAAAGTAAGGGGTTTGGGGCTATAATCCAGTCTTTAGCTACAGGTGTTGGGGTTTCATCAAATTATTCCTATGGTAATAAATAGGTGTGTGAAATCGTTTGCGATCCTTTGTTTAGGTTTTACACCTGTTTGGTGAAAGTACCCGTTCCGCGTGAAGCTTGAAATTTATTACAGGTGTTGTTATTGTTATCAATTAAAGCCCTATATCACCAACATTGATTTATATGACATATTAACACCTCTTTTTTTCTGACTTCTGCAGATTTCTATACACGAGCTTTGATCTTGCTATGGAACAACATAGTTGGTCACATGTTGGGTTTAGAGAAATAGTGATTTGTATGGGTTGAGGATATCATGTTGCTGTTCTTCCTCCTTAATTTGATTTCTTTGGGCTGAGGATGTCATGTTGGGTATATATAAACAGTGTCATGGGTTTTCATGTCCTATAAGGAAGTACACACTTTATTAATATTATGTTATTTTTGCCTCTATCAAGTTAGAGTGCTTCTCTCACATCCATCTATTCTTATCTCTGCCTTTTTGCCTTAGTAAAATCAATCAAAAATTCTCCTGTAATAGAGGAATACATAGAGAAATGCGAGACTGCTGCTCTTGAGAGGAAGAAAGCCTTAGATGAAGAGGAGGAGCAATTTCAAAAGGCTGCTTATGCTGTTCAAGACATGCTCAACAACAGAGACTGAAAAACTGTAAGATATAAATCTAGAGCTCAATTTTACAAGGCATATATATGTAAACAAGAAATTCATCTCTTCACATTTTATGCATATTTTTCTGTTATCATGTTGCTCAGCTAGTCAAATGTCACGTAAATCGCCGAGATGGTTAGGTTGTCACTTCATATAGTAACATATCAAACAGACCAACCTCTGGTCACCTCTTATTTGATCTTTAGAAGATATATAGCTCATTGTTCTCTCTCAAGGCGCTTAGTTGTTCTACTTCTGAGCCATCAACCATAAGAAATTTCGCTTCCTCTTTCTCCTAGCTTTTTCTCTGTGTATATGAAATTCCACTAAATGTTGTTATGTATTCTGCTGTTCGCTCCTTATTTTTAATTCTACAAATGCAGGAATACAACATAAGTAACTTAATCGCCAGTAGATTTTCATTGCAAAATCTCACATTTCATAGGTTAATTCTAAGTGCACTGCAAAGTAACTTCTATTGAATCTGAAGCTTTTTTGTAGTCTAAAAAGGATTTACACATTGAACCCCTGGCTTACTATAAGTGATTGTAGCATTTATCAAATTTTCTTATCAATTATAGGACTACATTTATTCCGAAGGTAGCTTCTCACAGTCTAAGCACGTTTATATACAAAGTTTATGGCATGATTTCTACATGATTTTTGTGCTAAATTTATAACAATGCATATGATGAATGATGAAGATGGGTTATGCTTCCACACCTGCCACTTGTGTTGCATGGCCTCACATGCAAAGGTCATGGAAGACTGAAAGCTGACACTGTTGGGAGAACAGGAATTGGTAAATCAAATCTCATACAAATATTTATCCAAATCGCAGAGCCTACTGCTGGGCGAATTATGATTTGATTGGATTGACATCGAGTAAAGCTATTCAGCTAGAGAAAGTCTTGCCACAATTCAAATAAGGTTGTTAGAAAACAAAGTGGTAGGTCCACATATTTATCCAGTAGCGGTTATAGATCCACATCGATCTGGCAACAAAATTCTGGCTTTATAGCATTTTTCGTTTGACATCTCTTCATTTCTGGCTTTATCCAAGGCTTTATATCGTGTTGAGCTTAGCACTCTACTCTCATGTCTTAGTTTCCCCATTTCTATGTGGCTTTAGGTTACTGATTTTAGTATCTTTTCAATAGTTACTCATTTTAAACTATTGAAATTGTTTTTGATTTTAATTGGCAGGAATTCTTCATGTGCTGAGGGCCAAGTTCTCGAAGGCAATTGATCAATTGCACAGTTCTTTGCTTGTTCAATGTTTAGAAATTTTAAGTTTCCTCAAATGTCTTTGGGTCTGGTAATTGATTATTAAGGTGTCTTATGAATAAGGTAGTAAAGTTGAGATGTGGGGTTGTCCACTAATAAAGGTCATGAAAAGTGACCTTAGATTACAAATGTATACTCTTCAAGCATAATTCAATACTTACAATGTAATGAAGTTTCCTCTCTCTGATGGCTCTTACACGTGAGCTCTGGCATTTAAATGCTATTATCTATACTCTCTTGCTATTTTTTGAATAAGATTCAAGTAGGACATCTAAATGAGATTAGACATGGATGTTGAGTTGGAAGCATTTTATTACTTAAATTAAACTGTTATAATGCAGTATATATGTTGGGTGTTTAGAATATAGTATTCCATTTCGGTCAACATAATGATGTTATGAGACTATTGCACTTGATAAAGCATGAGAAATTGGTAAATGATAGTAGACTTTTCTCTCTTGTTAAAAAGTTGAAGCTCATATATTTCTCCAAATGTCAAAGCAAAATTAGGGCTATCATGAGGACGAGGCTTGGCTTTGTGGTGTCACCTCTGGCGTTAAGGTTATCCTTCACCTACCTGCTACCCGTTCAAGCCCTCTCAAGCACAAAGTGCTAGCACCCTAGTCTCTTCGTAAAAAGTAAAAAATTAAAGCTATCAAATTGGTCATAGTAGGTAATACGTTAGTTTGTTTAACTTACACAAAATTAAGATAGGGCCACCAAAAGGTTAGCCCATATAAAATTGCACATATTGGACCTAGTCCAACTGGCATACAAGTTAATTGAGTGCGACCTAAGTTAGGTAATTTTATTAGAGGCTAACCAAATTCCCTTAGAAACTATTATTTATTTTAGGGTAGATGGTGCAACAAAGCCCTTTCTTTTTCCCTCCAAATTGAGTTTCTCTTTTAGAAAACCTAATTTCTCTCACTCTCAAATGTCAAGCTGCTCTTATAAAAATTCAATTATTAAGTCACTTAACATCGCTCGGCATAGAAAAAATCACTAATAGTCACTGTGAGAATGCAACCACTCACCATTCCCTTAGTTCTTTATGACTCTATTAAGGTAGTGTTTGGTATCAGGAAAGTTTTAAGATTCTTAGGAAAGTGAGAAGAGAATAAAAGTTTCCTATGTTTGGTGCAAGAGTCACAAAATTATTCTCGGGAATAAAAGAAACCCGGGAATGAAATTTGCACACAAAATAGAAAAAAAAAAAAAAACTTACCCATCTCTTGAGGTGGGAATCCAACTTTCCTGGGAATGGAGGTGCCAGCGCTAAGCGCTGGGTTCGCAGCGTCCAGCCTTCGAGTTTCCATACTCAATTCGCGAATCCATTATGAATTTTGCAGTTCCCACACTGGTGCGCGATGCGCATAGCCTCTATATTTTCTTTCCTCTCTAATTTTTTACTCCTAGTTAAATTTCCCTTTTGTTTCCTTTACTTTCTTTGCAACACTTCATCTTCTTCTCTGCCCACCCCTTCCACTTCCACCGGATTTTCTTCTTCTTCCCACCGAAACTCAGGTGTGGTGTTTCTCCACAGGCAAGGTTCGTGAAATTCCTTTTCTTCTTCTCTCCTACCCATTCTCTTTATCAGATTTTGAAAAGAAATCAAATTTTTTTTTTTCATTGAATTACTTCATTCATTCACCACCCTAATGTTGGAAAAGTATGGAATCCCTCGTCTTTAGCTTGAATTGAATTTAGTTGTATTTGTTATATGATTGCAAAAGGAGAGAACTGCTAATAGATACCACTAGAAATTTGAAATAGTTGTGGGTTAGTGAGAAGAAGCCTTCTCTTGGGTGCTAATGATCAATCATTTCACTCTTATGGTGTGTGCGTTGATATTTTTTTGAAAGTGCTTGGCTTATGAATAATTCAGCGAAGAACAAAAAAAAAAAAAAAAAATCTTCAAAGCAGTTTTGAAAGGGGTCGCTTTGCTATGAGTGTGGATAAAAGCCCAAATCGATTCATAATGAGGATATACTGGATAATTTCTAGAATGAGTATCTCTACCTTGCCTGCATTGCTTTTGTGAAGAAGGTGAAGAAGGGTTTGTTTGCGGAGCATTCACCGATGTTGGATGATATCAATGGGAGAGAGAAAGTGTTAACCAAACATTCCCAGAAAAAATTGAGTGATAACCAAACATGGGAATATCAACTTTCCCAATAATCTCATTCCTAAGAATCCTATTTTCAAGAAAGTAAGGATTCCTAGGCAATAGGATTCTCTATACCAAACACCACCTAAGTTGGTCTCTCTTACACCTCAATTTCTCTAGCTAGTAATCAAAGTTTATATGAGATTTGGAGTTTGAGAGTTAAGTAACAATAACTCGGCCTTGGTAAGTAAAAATTATTCCCTCCCATACCTAATCATAATATTTTATAATTTTATCTTATGAAAAGCATATATATAGGATTGGGCCGGGCTATTTGATGGCTCTAGTTCAAAACTTTAAATTAAGCCCAAAACTATCAGAGGCTATTATTTTGCAATAGTTTGTGCCTAGATTGTAATTACATGAAATCCAGGGACCATAATCCAAAATTCCAAAACAGAGTATGTTAGGGCAAAGTTAACCTCTCATACTTTGACGAAACGAGTGTGACCGTGAGCTCTGAAGTGAACTTCTGGCGAGACCATGACAGGCGATTCAACGTATTCTCCGAACGACAAGAGCTTGTCACCGATTCCCAACCTCGACATCATGGTAATTCTTCGCCCAACACTTGAAATTATGGCTGTTTCATTTTGCTGTGTGATGTTAGAGAATGTTTGTCTTGCCCAAGTTACCTTAGCTTCAATTCTGCTTTTACGTTGAAAGAAAACTTATTTTTCTTGGTGGAAAAGGAAACAAAGGGAAGAAGATGCGTTCTGAGCTCTGAATTTTGCTGGAAAATCTAAAATTCGTTGGAAATTAGTGGAACACTGAGATTAGTTGGGTTAAATAAGGGCTTTTTGTTGGAAGAAGTTAATGGGATATTGGTTCCAAAAAGGGGTTTCTTTTTTTTTTTTNTTTTTTTTTGTGTATTTTTTGTTGTGGGGGGAGGGGGATTTAAGTGGTTCTTGGATGAGAGTAAAATTTATACTGATATAGTGGGAGGGAAAGGGGTGGGAAAATGTTCATGATTCAGCAGGAAATAAAAACATAGAAACTGAAGTATCATTAAAAGATGAATCTTTGTCCACTTGTCTGTTGCCCAAGTTAGCTTCAATTCTGTTTTTATGTTAAAAGAAATGTTCTTTTTTTGTTTGAAAAGGAAACAAAGGGAAGAAGATGAATTCTGTGTTCTGAATTTTGCTGGAAAATCTAAAATTTGTTGGAAATTAGTGGAACAGTAAGTTCGTATGGTTTAAATGAGGGCTTGTTGTTGCAAGAAGTTAATGGATTATTGCTTCCAAAAGAGGGTTTAAGTGGTTCTTGGATGATTGGTCAAAGGCCCATTCAAAAGTTAAGGCTTTTGTTTGGACGGCAGCGCTCAACAAAATCAATACCAATGACCAGTTGCAGATTCGTAGGGCTCATAAAGCCTTATCTCCAAAGTCCAAATGTATGTGTGATGTCTAAATTTAATTGAGAAACAGCTGCCCATCTTTTTCTACGTTGCCCAGCAGCTACTTCCATTTGGAATAGGCTCTCTGGTGTGTTTGGTGAAAATTGGGTGTGCCCATAACGTTTGGAATTTGCCAGTAAAAAGGAACGGAAGGCTTTATGGCGGTGCTTTATGTTTGCTTTATTCTCTGTTGTATATTTGGTTAGAGCATAATGCTCATTTTCAAGGAGAAATATTTGTCACTAGATTTTCTGTGGGACAGGGTTGTGTTCTTGGCCTCCCTCCGGTGCCATATACATGGTTTCTTGAAGGGGATTTCCTTGACTATTATGCAGAGAGATGGAGAGCCATTTTATTCCAATGTCTCTCTTGCTTTTTTGGTGTTTTCTCTTACTTAAGGAGGATCTCTGGCCCTCCTCTCCTTTTCTACCTTTTCTCTGTTTCTAATGAAATTTCTTCTTTTACTGAAAAAAGAAAATATGGTCATGACTGAGGAAGAAACAATAACAAAGAAAATGCATTACATGTCAGCAAACATCATTAAATTAAAGGTGCCAAGGTAATCTATGAGCTTGTTTGTCAAGATAATACAATTTCTCTGGCTCTCAAATTGATGCATACTCATTTTTCTTAGAACTTTTTTGATATTGAAGGTTTGCTCTTTTTTCTTTTTTTAATTTTTAACAGATAGAGGAAGGATCGCCAAACAGTGAGCAACTGCTCGAGGATGAGGGCAATGACCTTGACAATGGCCGTGGGCAATTGTTTGAGTTTGATGGAAGTGAACATGAAAATGGGAGAGATGAAATGACAATAGTTGATAGTCATGATGGAGAATCTCATGGAAAAGAATACCCCCCACCAGTTGTAGGGATGGAGTTTGATACCTATGATGATGCCTATAACTACTATAATAGCTATGCCAAGGAACTTGGATTTGCTATAAGGGTAAAATCTTCATGGACGAAACGTAACAGCAAAGAGAAGCGCGGTGCTGTACTCTGCTGCAACTGTGAGGGTTTCAAAACAATTAAAGAAGCAAATAGTCGTAGGAAAGAAACAAGAACAGGCTGTCTAGCAATGATCAGGTTGAGGTTAGTGGAATCTAATAGGTGGAGGGTGGATGAAGTCAAGCTTGAGCATAATCATTCCTTTGATCCTGAGAGAGCACAAAACTCTAAATCACATAAAAAGATGGACAGTGGGGCCAAAAGAAAGGTTGAGCCAACTCTAGATGTTGAAGTACGAACAATAAAGCTATATAGAACACCTGTTGTAGATGCATCAGGTTATGGAAGTTCAAATTCTAATGAAGGAGGAACTGGCAACGACATTAATTTTTCCAGGCGTTTGAAACTTAATAAAGGAGATACAGAACATATTTCGAATTACTTCTGTCGCAGTCAGTTGTTGAATCCAAATTTTTTTTATGTGACAGATCTGAATGATGATGGACATTTGAGGAACATCTTTTGGATTGATTCTAGATCTAGGGCTGCATATGGTTACTTTGGTGATGTGGTTGCATTTGACTCAACATGTTTGTCAAACAATTATGAGATTCCACTCGTTGTATTTGTTGGTGTTAATCACCATGGGCAATCCATTTTGCTGGGATGTGGGCTGCTTGCAGATGAGACATTAGAGACATACATTTGGTTATTTAGGGCCTGGCTTACATGCATGTCTGGTCGCCCTCCACAGACTATTATTACAAACCAGTGTAAGGCCATGCAAAGTGCAATAGCAGAGGTTTTCCCAAGAGCTCAGCATAGAATTTCTCTCTCCCAAGTCATGCAGAGCATTCTTGGAGATTTGGCGCAGTTGCAGGAATATGAGGCATTGCATATGACATTGACTACAGTGATATATGATTCTAAAACAGTAGATGACTTTGAGAGGGCTTGGGACGATCTGACCCAGCGTTTTGGGTTTAGAAGTCATGAGAAGCTCCAAACCTTGCATGAAGAACGAGAGCGTTGGGCTCCAGTTTATGCAAAGGACACATTTCTGGCTGGAATTTCTGATTATGAGAAGGGTGAGTCCACAATTCCTTTTTTTGATGGTTATGTGCATCAACAAACTTCTTTGAAAGAATTTTTCGACATTTATGAATTAGTTCTACAAAAGAAGCATCAGAAAGAAGCTTTTGATGATTTGGAGTCAAGAGATTCAAGTCCCTTATTAAAATCAAGATGCTACTATGAGTTGCAACTCTCGAAATTGTATACAAATGCAATATTCAGGAAGTTCCAAGATGAGGTGGTGATGATGTCATCTTGTTTCAGCATCAGCCAAATTCAAACCAACAGGTCTATAATTACGTACACAGTAAAAGAACATCGAGGGGAGGAATCAATGAGGGATGTCAGGCATTTTGAAGTCATGTATGATAAAGCAGCAGCAGAGGTCCGCTGCGTTTGTAGTTGCTTTAACTTCAAAGGCTATCTATGCCGGCACGCCTTGTGTATCCTTAATTACAATGGTGTGGAGGAAATTCCATGTCAGTATATTTTGTCAAGATGGAGGAAGGATTATAAACGCTTGTATGTACCTTATCTCAGTTCCAATAATGTTGATATTACCAACCCAGTTCAGTGTTTTGATCATTTGTACAGACGTGCCATGCAAGTTGTTGAAGAGGGGATGATATCCCAAGATCATTACATGGTTGCCTGGCAGGCATTTAAAGAGTCTTTGAATAAGGTTCGCCTTGTAGCAGACAAGATTGAATAAATGAACCAAAACTATTGTTTATAATATGATGTGCATAACTTTTAGCATTTGCTAGTTATTTTATTTTATTTTTTTTCTCTCTCTCTCTTGTAAAGCATCCTTAGATCCCCGATGGAATATCTATGGCCATGTTCATGTACAGTTGTTTTCATAGTTATGTGAATAAACAAGTTGTTGCATATTATTTTTGGCAGTTTATGATCAGGGGTGTTGGCCATGGCTGACTATGAGCTAAACCTCAAGCGGCCTCGATCAACACGTTGTTGAGTCGGCCTATCATCTGAGCTGCTACCTAGGTGATACGTAAAAGGTAAAAGTTTTAGAAGGATATTAATTGAACGGTGAGTGCTAAGTTATAGTGTTATACTGGGTGGTTTTTTTGTTTGTTTGTAGGTTTGAGTGTGATCTATTTTGTGATTTTAGTGTATTGCAAAGATCTTGAGAACTTGAGTTATTTAGTATGTGACAAAATTGTAATTCTTCATAAAATACTATAACAATATGATATAAAAAAATATGTTAATTTTTTTTTTTGGCAGAATTTGAATTTTTTGTTTGTTAGGTTTTTTTATATTATGTTATTTATACAATAATATTAAAATTACTAGGTGGGTTCCATTCAAATCCACCTAATTAAGTGGGGGTATCATTATTTCCAAAATTACCCAATGTAGCATATTACATATCTAATTGAATTTCTTTGAGCCAATCTATCTGCCAAACCCATATATCTATCTTTTTCTACAATCCAATGCATCATTTTACTATGTCAAATTGCTAAAGGATTTCAACATTTTAACATAAAAGAAGAAAAACATGAACATGATTGGATGTTAGTAGATTTTGCTTCCGAGCAACCGCGGCGAAATTTGCTCTGTATCTCTTTTCCAGCATTGAATTATTGTAAGCTCTCTCGAATATTTCTCTGAAACTATTCCCACCACCACAGGTTTGCTCCTTTAACTTGGGCTAAGCTTGGTTGGGTTAGCAGATTAGCTTCTCAGTTTCAGTCTGAAACGATCATACTTTTTATTTCTTCTTTTTAGAAATTTCCCAAAAATCAAATTAGCTCCTAAGTATAGAAACGTGAATGATTGGAAAAAATGGGAGAACCAATTCTATTGATATGATGTAACTGTATATATAGTTACAAGGAGTACAATTAATTACACGTAAATAAGAGAATAAATCTAATGTAATCCTAATTCAAAGTTTATCAATACCTTGAAGTTTGAATTACAAAAGGAATCCTCGATAAGATAAATAAGAAACCTTAGATAGGGTTTGCTCTATCACGCCTCCGCAAGAAGGCAGACCCATCAAGTACGCCAATCTTGTCTCGAAGAATAATGGATATTTTCTCGTGAAATCAATGGGGGATATTTTGTGTTGTAAGGTCCATTGAATATTATGTTCGTGAGAATGGAACAGTCATTAGTGAGGAAGAATATTGGCAACTAAAAAAATAAGATCACAACATGACTTTCCGAAAGAAAACAGACTTCTTCCTTGTCTACAAGTTGGATTTTGATCAGGAAAGTTGGGTTCAAGTGGAATCACTTCATGATCGTACTTTGTTTTCAGGTAGAAATTACTCACAATCAATTTCATGTCAAGATGTCTTAGAATGTGAAGAGAATTCAATTTATTTCGTGGATGATGACTGGGAATCAACTCAGTATCATGGCACCGGTGTTTATGATATTGGCATCTTTAATTTGGAGGATAAGACAACCAAACATTTTCTCCATGCTGAATTGAAATCTGATGATTCGTCATTTCCATTCTGGATTTTTCCTAGTATATGTTCGAAGAACAGCATATAGAAAAATAGCATGCAATGGAAAGAAGTTTCTAGTAACAATTTTTTATGCAAATTAAGAGGAATCTGGACCATATCCTCTTGTGTTTTGTTTCAAATATAGTTGTTTCATAGATTTTGAATGTTATAAACTTAGTCCTGCAATCAGGATTGTCTATGTTTATTTCTTCTATTTTTCTTTTGGTATAAAGAAGTACAATACGCTTTAGAAGGTAAAGGGGATTGAATTCTTGACACCAAGAACCTTGTTTGTGGGTTGTTATCTTCCGTGAAAGATATTTGTGCACTTATGGTATCAAGGAAAAAGTTTTAAACAGGTTCATATTGCTTATGTGATCATTTGTGATTGGGGAACAAAAGCTTGAGAAAGAAGTTCTCCATCCTTTATGCCATTGAATATTACAAGTGCATTTAGGGTGTTTTTATTTTTGGGTAAAAATATATATTGAGTAAAATCCTTTTTTCGTCTTTGAAAGATGACATTTGTGACAATTTAGTCATTCAATCATTTTTAGTGACAATTTAATCTTTGAATGTTAATTTCATAAGACAGTTTAGTCCTTCGCTGACTTCTTGTTGCTGAGCGTTGAGTAGGTCGATGAACTAAATTGACGGACGAATTAACATTCAAGAACTAAATTGTCACTAAAAATGATTAAATGACTAAATTGTCACCAATGCTATCTTTCAAGGACGAAAAAGAGATTTTACTCATATATTTTACATCTTATATCTAGAACAAATATCTGGTCCTTTATGTTTCAAAATAGTTTGGATGTTTACTTTTGTTGCAACTCTTAGTAATTTGGTTATATATCCTACTAGACTAGGAATGCATTTCTTCTCTTCGTCATCTCCCTTTTATGTTATCCCCTCTAGCTTGTTAGTTTAGTGGTTTAATTGCTGCATCTGATTGATTGGTTATTATGATTCGTGTGCTTTACATCTTAAGGATGATATTATGATTCATCATCGTCTGCTCCATCTTCCTATCCTTCTACCATCTCTTCCATGCACATTGTGCTCAGGTTCAAATGGAAATTGCAAAGCTCGCAATTATGGAGTGCTAGGTTTTCCATTAAGCCATCTCTTCCATGCCTGTGAAACTATATGCTACTAGAGATAGAATAGACAACTGGCCTGGAAAACATACATAGCATATAATATGAGTGCTGGTTTTTTTTTTTTTTTCCTCAAACATACTATTGGTAGGTCTTTTTTTTTTTTTTTATGGAATATTGGTAGGTCTTTTTTTCTTGCATATGAGGAAACATCACTAGCACATGGAGTTTGAGGAAACTTTAAACTTTAGAGTTTGAGGAAACATCACTAGCATACTACAGGTGCTAATTATTCTCATAATAGCACCTTGAAGACCACAGTCTTAGTTAAAAAAAAAAAACTTTATCTCACATTGAGACCTAAAAGTCCAAGTTTTTTTATGCACTGAACCCCATAAAAAAACAGATACATAACGAACATAAGAGAGATCATCATTCAGAGACTATGGCATCATTGTTGGTCCCCTAGGGCTTCCCTCAGAACTCCCACCCAACCCATCACTAGAGTGGATTCATTATCTGTAACAATGTAGCGGAAGGTTAACTAAAAAATGTCGTGATCAGGTATCTACTAGTATCATTTTTGGAAAAGGCACTATCATGGATAAATGCTGTGATGAAATTGTGAACTACATGGTTGAATAATGTCACGTAGATTTAGTCAATTCCTTGCCAATGAACCTAGCTTTCAAAAGTTCCTTTCCCAAATTTTGCCAAGGGGTAATCAAATTTGGAACTTGATTGCGAATAGTGCATCTCCTTCTGCTTAATCATACCTACTCCATGTGCTAAGTTTTAATTTTATAAATATCTGTAGTAAGTGCATGACTCACTCAATTACTCATTGGCCTAATCCATAATGGTATGAGTGCAATACTCGCATGAGATATTCTCACGCGTAACAAATATTTATCTATAAGAAACTCTGAAAAATTTCTCATGGATCAATTTGTCCGTGAAAAAATGTTTTCGTCACGCTTGTTTTTTTCTCGCCCATAAATCCATGAGAAAGTTCGTGAGAACACTGTTTCTCACGGATTTTTCCACCATTTCTTACAGATTTGGTCCGTGAGAAAACGGCAATTTTCTTCTAGTGTCATGCCCTCCATATAAATAGTCTAAATTCATCTCATCCCAATTATCATTGGTGAAGTAAATTGAGTTTTCTTCACATCGAGGAAAAGCTTGAGCTAATAGTTATGTAGACTCATTTGGACCAACAAAAAGAACCTGATCTTTCAAAGACTTAATCTTCTCCGACTGTGTTATACTGGAATTAAATTTATACACACTAAAATGCTTTGTTCTATAAGGACAAACCAATGGGTGAGTGTCCTCAGAGCTCAGAANAGAGCTAAGAAGGTCTGCCTCATCAATAGCTACCCCATCTTGGTTCACAAAATTTCCAATAAACCTTTTTACCAACAAAAGCTCACCCATTGAATCCACCAAGTAAAACTGTGTTGAAAACTTATCTCTAGGGAAGTTTTTAAGTTTTTCCTCATCTATCTCTCCTGAAGGTCTGATATCTAATAACTTCTTGGGCTGACTCTGGTTAAAATCCCATCGTTTAACATAACCTTTGTTGGACAAAGCATAAAGCCTATTGTTGGAAGTTATAACATCACAATAAACTTGTTTTGCATCTACAAGTTGTGTCCAAGTTTCGTCTCCAGACTTGTAGGACGCAATCTTGTATTGAGACCCATATATAATAAACACTAAGAATTTGGAGATGTGAGTAAAAGGATTAGAGTCACACTCACGCAGCAGTACAGCTTTAGATGGCTTTGAGACGTGAATAATTACACTGTCTTGAGTGTAATATTGTTTCTCTATTAAAAACAAGTTATCCTAGAATACAACGAAGCTCTCAAAAACTCTCAATGGAAAGTGAGTATTTAATGTATTAAAAAGTTCCCTTTTATAGATTTGAAAAGGCACTAATGAACAAATATGACTGATCAGTAATTAATAGAAACAATTGTCTGTTCGAAACAGACAGTTTTCTATTAGGTTTTACTTATAAACCAAACATATACAATTGTTTGTTTAATAAACTTTTTAACTTAATTAACTGTCATCTGAACCGAGTCAAAACGACTTAAACTGGTCCGGTCTGGTTATTAAAATCGAATTTTAAAATATTTGTCAAATCAAGGCTTAAGAGCTCAAGTGTCAATCAAAAACCATTAAGCATCTTTAATTTGTTAGGCTATTGGGCTAGCCATATAGGCTTGTGCCCATTTATCTAAAATTATTCTATAATTTTGGTTTGTCTTTATGAAACCTTTTACATTCTTTAATTCAACTAATGTGGGACTTGGTTTTATAATAATATTTACAAACTATTCAACAGAACCCACACACCAAGCATCATCGAGGCCCTCGAACATGTTCTCGTACTCGTAAAGCTTCTTATCTAACAGGCTTAGGATACAACGAGCAGTGCTTCTGTCATGATCTTTGATGCTGGGGAGGATGGGGTATGGAGCGTTGATAGCACCCCATTGAGTTCCTTTGAAGTTTGAAAGGAATATTTTTACCAGACAGAGAGTTTTTTGAGGAATACACATTCAGGGTACTGTTTGATATTTAAATAGAAGAAGTTCTATAACTAAATCTGACAATTTTGGCGACTTAATAAAACTCATTAATGCAGGGATCCTGCTCCTCCCAAGTGCATTTATCAAAAGGTGCATGTATCACCTAACCATTAAAAGCAATTAATAAAATTATTACCCTTTTTCTCAATAATTATTTTTTAAAAAACAAATAAATCATACTTTTTTCTGTATTCTGTAATTACATTCATATGAGTTATATCTCAATAAATATATGGTAAGCATTTGACTACAGACAATAGCTCAATTAAGTAGTGCCATTACCCAGCTTTTAGTGTTGTGGAATTACTCAAGTCACGTTCAAAAATTCAGTAGCCTGTCTTTTCTCTGATTATATACTTGCCAGTTTTATATCAATTAATGTATCATAAGAACTTCACCGTAGCTCAATTGGCTATATACCAAGACTTTAAGATTGGGAAATTAATGTAGAACATTGAGCTGGAGAGTTTTGCATTTCATCTTTATATACTGACATTTATGGCTCTTCATAGAGCATTAATTATGTCAAAACAAATCCAACTTTTTATATTAGAAACAGCAGGTTTGGAGGTCCCCTCCTTCCCTTACTTCTAAACCAAATTTTAATTTAGTATACTAAGTATCTGCAGGTATCCACACAGCAACAAAGATTATTCTTTTCTTTTCCTTTTTTTGAGATTTGCAATGATTATTGCTTGAACGTAGTTAATGACAGTCTATGATATGATCGGAGTGACCCTACCCTCCCTTGCAAGTTTGGATTCGATTATCAATATACAAAATAAGAATTATTAAACATGTTCCTAGGCGTCAAATTTTAATTTTCAGGACAGAATGAAATATTGTAGGTAGGGTTAAAAGTAATCAAACAATGACTAAAAGAGAAAATAGGAAAGAATCAATATTACATTTCATTAAAAATCATGCATGCACTTCATTGAAAAATTAGCATAAATATTTGGCTAAAAAATCTAGTTTTATCTATCTAACTATTAAAAGAAAAGAAAAAAAAAACCTTGATGTATGCATATCATTGGAATGACTATTGTCTGTATGAGAAATTCCAAGCAAGGGTTTAATTAGAGTACATTCAATATAAAACGTGGATAAAAAAACTATCTGGGTTGGAACAATCCGAAGAGACTATGGGTTAATCTTATTCCAAACCAAATTTTATAACTACAAGTACCTGCAAGTAGATGGGGTCGACAGTGATGATTCCTTGATTTGGGGTACAGATCAAGAGTTCAAAATAATCAAACATTAATGTATACATAGAAAATAGTCAAGACTAGTCAAGAATCAAGATACATTTTCTTCAAAAAAGATCAACAGGATACATGCATATCATGAAAACAATTGTTTAGAGTACATTCAATGTTCTTTAAGTCATGGAGAAAACTATCTGGGGTTGGAATAAATCCAAACAGGTGCTGGCTCATCCATATAGTATGGAATCAAGGTTTCATATTGCTCCATAAAACCAAAATTTAAGACCCAAAAAACAAATATATAAAAGCAAAACTTGGCATTATTTATCCATAATCCAAGGATTACTTACAAAGGTAATTATTATTTATGCGTTTGATCACATTATAAATTGTAAGATTGAAAGCTGAGGCATTTAATACGGCAAGATTTTAGTTCGAGGCCAAAAGGGGAGAGCAGTTACAAAAGGTACAATTGTCTGTGGCGTATTACTTGCACTCTTTTTTTCTGGAGTTGTTTGCTCTTGGTGCAGCTATTATGGACCTCCCTGTTTCACTACTGAGAGGCATAGCTTCCATTAGCATATTTTTCTTAGCGAGAAAGAGAAATTTCTCTCATGGGTAAAAATTAATACATGCATATTTTTGGGGGAAAGGTTTACCTATCTAGATTATGATTAGCATGCTAGCACAAAATGTTGCAGGGCTTTTCCATGGTTTTCCTGCTTTCTTGTTTTGAGCAGTCCCTAGTTAAAACTTAATGCTGAGGTTAACATGGAAATCCACGCTAATTTGCAGTAACAATTTAATTTTGGCGGACAATGGAGTAAAATGCAATGAAAAGAGTACATAAAAGAAATGTCTCGTTAAAAATTAAGATATAATTTCATTGACAAATCACATTAATCAACTAGGTTGATCTTTATAATGAAAATTGAACAGAAAATTTGATAAAGGTGAATAGATTCAACTAGACACAAGAAAGCCATTGGAAAAGCTATCTAGGGTATAGGAACAATCCAAATAGGAGTTGGGTCAATCTTGTCCATATTGTTTGGCATCAGTGGATTCACAATCTCCTCTTCTACACTAAAAACACCTAGGTCATGCCCTCCATATAAATAGTCTAAATTCATCTCATCCCAATTATCATCGGTGAAGTAAATTGAGTTTGCTTCACATTGAGGAAAAGCTTGAGCTGATAGTGATGTAGACTCATTTGGACCAACAAAAAGAACCTGATCTTTCAAAGACTTAATCTTCTCCCACTTTGTTTCACTGGAATTAAGTTTATACACACTAAAATGCTTTGTTCTATAAGGACAAACCAATGGATGAGTGTCCTCGGAGCTCAGAAGGTCTGCCTCATCAATAGCTACCCCATCTTGGTTCACAAAATTTCCAATAAACCTTTTCACTAACAAAAGGTCTCCCATTGATTCCACCAAGTAAAACTGTGTTGAAAACTTATCTCTTGGGAAGTTTTTAATTTTTTCCTCATCTATCTGTCCTGAAGGTCTAGTGTCTAAGAACTTATTGGGCTGACTCTGGTTAAAATCCCATCCTTCAACATAACCTTTGTTGGACAAAGCATAAAGCCTATTGTTGGAAGTTATAACATCACAATAAACTTGTTTTGCATCTACAAGTTGTGTCCAGGTTTCGTCTCCAGACTTGTAGAACGCAATCTTGTACTCAGACCCATATATCATAAACACTAAGAATTTGGAGATGTGAGTAAAAGGATCAGAGTCACACTCACGCAGCAATACAGCTTTGGCTATGAAATTCTTGCGTAGTTCTTCGACAAAGTAGGATTTCCGGACTGGATCCGTGAACTTAGAAGGAAAGGAGGGCAATGCAGTGCGAACACCAGAAGAGGGATTCAAGAGAAGGGGTTCTGTGTTTTTGTCCAAAACTACGAGCAACCCGTGAGAGGAACCCACACACCAAGCATCATCAAGGCCCTCGAACATGTTCTCGTACTCGTAAAGCTTCTTATCTGACAGGCTTAGGATACTACGACTAGTACTTGTGTCATGATCTTTGATGCTAGGGAGGATGAGGTATGGAGCATTGATAGAACCCATTGAGTGCCTTCGAAGTTTGATAGAATGGATATTTAGGCAGTCTTTGATGTTTAAATAGGGAAAAGAGAAACAGTCCTTATAGGTGTAGGATTAGGAAACCTCTCACAATAGGATTAGGAAACGTTAGTGAATCCTTCTATGGTAGGACTAGGAAATCAAGAAACGTGTATAAACTAAAGAGATAAAAAGAAACTTCATAGAAAAAGGCTAATAGACGGTCCAAATTAAATTACTAACTTGAATTATCTTAGTTGCTCAAAATAAAACATATTGAATTATCCTAGCACTTTTTTTTTTGGTTAATAGAATGGATATTTAGGCAGTGTTTAATGTTTAAATATAGGGCAAAGAGAAGCAAATCTTGTTGGTGTAAGATTAGGAAACCTCCAGGAAACTTTAGTGAATCCTTCTATGGTAGGGCTTAGAAATCAAGAAACGTGTATAAAATAAATTGATAAAAAGAAACTTCATAGAAAAAGGCTAATAGACGGTCCACAATTGCTAACTTGAATTATCTTAGTTGCTCAAAAAATATTTTGATTATCTTAGCACTTTTCTTCGGTTAATAGAATATCCTACTAATTGACTCTTTCTATTTGTATACATATATCATCTAATTCCCTATGGATTCAATTCCATTAGTATATTTTTTAAGCTGATAATGCAATATATTTACTTTTAACAAAGAAAAAATAAGAATACACATACCTCTTTTTAAGATTAATTAGGGAATTCTTCAAGACCTAAATTCAAACTCTATCCACTTGTATTATTATGGGATAACTTCTAAAATATACTATGTGACTCAATTTTTAAATAAGTGAGAAGTAACTTAGCAAGCACCTTAAATTTATCAAATNATTAATTAGGGAATTCTTCAAGACCAAAATTGAAACTCTATCCACTTGTATTATTATGGGATAACTTTTAAAAATATATTGTGTGACTCAATTTTTAAATAAGTGAGAAGTAACTTAGCAAGCACCTTAAATTTATCAAATCCTACTATAAAATTCTTGTGAATTGGACCCAAGAGCACTAATGTAAAAATCAATTTGAAAATGTATGACTTTCAAGAGATGGCTAATGATCCATATTAGTCCTAAAAGTTTAGGTGCCATCCTTTTTCTATAATTCTCCCAATATTTTCTCTAAAGTAGCAGCTTTTTTTTTTTTTAGTATATCAAAATTTTGGGTGAGAACATGTTATTCCATTCTAAGGCAAGGGCATGTCACAATATTAATGAAGATTTACACTAGTACTTAAAGATTGTCTACTAAAGAAAAATTGTTAGTGAAATTCGAACATGAGATTTATAAGCAAAGTGTTTTGATCCTTATTATCTGAACCAACCCTCATCGGCCTCTAAAGTAGCAACTGGATATTTGAGAAGACAATTATTGCTCATATATGTTTTATTGTTCCTCCAACTAACAGTCTCAAACTAATCGTGTTGTGTCTTTGTAAACTTTCTTCAAGAGGATTAATAAATACAACTTAGCGACATAGATATCAAAGTTTCGACAAATCTTTTTTATTCCCTTAAAATAATTGGCAAGATTCATTGTCACTCAGCTGGTTGCATTGGCTTTGGCAAGATCACTTTCTTGTTATCATGTATTTCCCTAATATGTTTGAATTGGATGACTCATATTATTCTAAATTACTTTTAACACTCTACATTTGATTTTAGAGTAAGAGTTCCATAAATAGGTCACTAGTAATGGTTCACAAATAAAGAAATAACTTCTACTATAAAATATTGTGGTTAGGGGTACCTTAATTGCAATTTTTTCCAAAACTATAATATGCAATAACCATATTTGTTGCCATTGCATGGGTCTCACTCTAGTTCTGTTATTATAGACAATTTATTTAATTTTTTTCCCAATGCATTGCATGGATACCACACCCTATTTATACAAATTGTGCACCAGATCACCTAANTATTTAATTTTTTTCCCAATGCATTGCATGGATACCACACCCTATTTATGTATAAATAGGGATTTAAATTGTGCACCAGATCACCTAATGCGGTTATAATATTGTAGTTGCAGAACCACAACTGCATTTTTTTCATTTGCAGTCTCCAATGAGCTCATTCTAATTTTGATATTTGTGCAACACAACCATAACTGCAAAAACAACCGCGATTTTGAAACCCTGCATATAAGTAGCCTTCTAAATCACTGCTTTACTTTCTCCTTCAGCAATGGTCTTTCTTCCTGAGTTTAGCTTGTAGTTCAAGCTATAATTTTATTTATCATAACCATTATTATGTCATTTTCCTCTTCCCCAGTTTAGCTTTTTTTGATTAACCACTTGGTTCCAAATACCAGCTGATGCAAAGTATCTTCTCAAATCCCGGGTGAAGTTAATTGAGTTTGCTTCACATTTGGGAAAATCTTGGGCTGTCACTGATGTAGATTCATTCGCACCCAAAAGCTGCACTCAACCCATCAAAGAGTTCATCTTCTCTATTATCTTTTCAAAATCAAATGTGAGACAATAAAATGATGTGTTCTATTATAATGACAAATCAATGGGTGTGATCGAGTCACTGGATTTTAGAATATCTACCTCATATTATGTATCTTAAGTATATCAAATTAAGTTTCAAGAACAATCTTCGGTTTACTTGATCATCTGTTGCTTTGGAGTAGAATCTTCTCCAAATGTGAGTTCGAAGGTTCTTACCAAGAATTGAAAACTCAGTACTACGGTAATACTGAAACTGCTCTTGTGTGGTGTACAGATCGAGTTCAAAGTAATCAAACAACGTAACAAGAGAAAATAGTCAAGAATCAAGATACATTTGACCAAAAATGATAAACTAGATCATGGAAACAATGGTTTAAAGTACATTCATTGTTCATTAAGTCATCGAAAATATCTGGAGTTGGAAGAATCCAAATAGGTGCTGGCTCAGTCTTGTCCTTAATTGCATAAAACCTGAAGTTATCATTATTTCTCCACAATCTATGGATTACAAGGTGTATGTAAGAATTGCACAAGTTGCATCACTATTGTGAACCTCAAATGCTTGGACCAGAAGTGAAGTAATAATAATAGAATATCACAAAAGATATAGATGTCAAAAAATTCTCCAAGTGACCCATTTTCCCATACTTGGACTATGAATGCAATAACAATAGAAAATTTGGTCTGCATGATGAGGGACACAGATTTTTTCTTGTGGCTAGTGCAGGAGTACAGCTTGATAAATATGACAAAGTAGACACAATTTATATGCTAACTAATCGCCGAAGACTATTCTGGAGAGGAATTTAGAGTGTCATGTCTAAATATCAATAGGAGAATCATGCATGCATTATGTGCCGAATAGACTTGTCTTTCCAAGGGCTGGAACCTTCTCTATTGTGTCAGATTTTGAAGTTTTACTGATCATGCAACTCACAAATTTTTCAGCACTTCAAAGTTTCTGAGAGGTGAAGAAGCAAAAGAGGTCAAGAGGAGTTATCTTGTGGGTCAAAATTCAGTTAAGAGGAAGAAATACAAGAAAAATGAAGAAGCTGATAATGAAGCTTCACCGGTTGATGATGAAGCACCAAATGAAGAAGCCACAGTATCATGCAGACCAACTAAATCTTTAAGAAGCTTCATGGTGATTTCAATTTCATCATGCATCACCTTAGAGATCATTTTGACTGGGTTTTCTTGCATTCTCAAATTTGTGAAGAATACCCTAACGAGAGGTAATATTTGCAACTTAGAGAAACAAATTTATGCAGATGCCAGCTCTTAAGAGTTTTCACAATTGGGAATCCTTCCTTAGTAAAAAATGGCATGTCTAGGAATTTGATTTCTTATATAGCTTCAGCTCGAAAATCACTTACATAAATGGCCTTTTGCTCTTCAATCTTCATCACTGAAATACTCGTCCAAATCTAGAGGATCCTCAATCAACTAGATACATTCTATCTTTTTGGATGACAAAAGGAATATGCAATATCTGTTTCACATCTCAAAACAAACTCTGTCCCTGTCTTCAATTACCGGGGACCCTGTAGGACACTACTAAGTTTTAATCTAACAACTCGGATAGTGCATACCACACTTGTGTGCAACTAAACTTTCTCATCCTGTGATGGCTTCATTTGCTAACTAACAGCAGCAGTCTTATTTGGTAGTAGAGCTGCTGTTTCAGGGTTTACTTGGGTGTGATGAACAAATGGAGCATGACACTTAAGAAGATTCTGTATCCTAGGAAATGTCTTGCAATAGGGGAGTGGGACAGTAGGCAGCACTACATATTTTCCTAATGCATGNAACAGCAGCAGTCTTATTTGGTAGTAGAGCTGCTGTTTCAGGGTTTACTTGGGTGTGATGAACAAATGGAGCATGACACTTAAGAAGATTCTGTATCCTAGGAAATGTCTTGCAATAGGGGAGTGGGACAGGAGGCAGCACTACATATTTTCCTAATGCATGTAGTTTTCATTTTTTTTTTTCCCTTCTGTATGCTTTTTATATTTGTGAACATGAAGGAACCTTTGGCCTTGTAGCTAGATGGTCATGTACTATGGTGTGGCAAATTCTCCCCCCTCCCCATATGATGCAGCAAAATGAGAGTATAAGTACAATGAGTCCTCTGTCTTTGGTAGATAACAGAGGCAATCACTTCCAATTCCTAGCTTTCCGTTATTCATGGAACAATAAATGAGAGAAATGGTAAATGCACCCCGGTTCTCTTAAGCTTTTTCACAATTGTGGAGTCCCGTTGAATCAGACCCATTCAAAAGCAAAAATAAAATAAATTTGAGTCCAGTTTAATCTATAAGGTGCAATTTAATGGGGTTCACGGTAGTGAGAAAATGTGAAAATAAAAAAGTTGTGTCAAGCGATACGAAGAAACAATTGAGTATTTGTTCTAAACATACTAACCTGATTCAAGTGGACAAGAAGGTGCATTCTCTATAGACAAAATAAAAGGTTAAATGAACATCATTCTGCTGGACTCACTGAATGGGGTTTTTCCTTCATATTTTGCTGAACCATCTTCCCATTTGCTACATTCACTTCCATAAAATACATGAAAAGCTCAAATAGTGAGTATGCCATATCCAGCAGACCTATTCTCACTAACCACAGGTCCATAAGGAAGCCAGCACAAGCTTTGAGGAAATTTGCTAGAAACAGTGATGACATTGACATGTAAAGGAATAATATGCAATAACAGCCTCATTGATAACAGTTGGGAATATTTGTCTAAGACATATAAAATCTCTGAATTAATTATAAGAGAAAATGAAACACAGGGAAATATACAAGATATGAGATTCTAGATTCCTCTAGTTGTGCATGCAACATGGTTCCAGGAAGTATTCTTTACTGCATATTATTTTTATGTAAACTAGGAAATACCCAAAAATGAGGTGAACCAGTAGTTTGCAATTCCCCACAAATGTAAGGTCTAATTATCTTATCCTCCAACCTATAGATGCTAAAATCACAAGCATCAGAATCTGAATCATCCATGAAATAAATTGAATTCTTTTCACATTCTAAAATATCTTGGGTTGAAAAAGATTGCGAGTGATTGCCGCCTAGAAACAAAGCTCGATCATGTAGTGATTCCACTTGAACCAAGTCTTCTTGATCAAAATCAAACTTGTACACATGGAACAATAATGTCTTACTTCGAAAGGTATTGTGGTCAGAATCCCCCTTTGATATCAGTTGTGAATATTCCTCCTCACTTATAGCAGTGCCATCCTCATGAACACAATTAAAAATAAACCTTACAACTTGCAGAATATCCCCCATTGATTCCAAAATGTAACTTCGAGTTTTGCAAGAAAATGGCAAAGACTGCTTTGTGTCACATATTCTTTTCTTCAAAGAGGTTTTGAATTCTTTGACTTTCAAGGGAAATGAACCATCATAATCCCAGATTTCTAGTGTTTCTTCCTCTTTTAAGGCATAGAACCTCCCTTTGTAGTGAATGATATCATTATACTGTCCAAATTCTGTCCCAAATTTTGTCCATTGACGATCTTCAGAATCATAGAAGGCAAGTTCAGAACACATGTACATACA
The DNA here is from genome assembly GCA_003255065.1 of Cercis canadensis. Taxonomy (NCBI): domain Eukaryota; kingdom Viridiplantae; phylum Streptophyta; class Magnoliopsida; order Fabales; family Fabaceae; genus Cercis; species Cercis canadensis. The sequence continues at coordinate 285,069 of QAOA01007268.1, read as the reverse complement.
GCCAATAGCATAGACCACCAGCAATCCAAACTTGCCATTACCATGTAATGGATCTGATGATAACACACATTTAAGGAACTCGCTGCTCATCCCTTTTGCCTTGAGTTCAGTACGTACCACATCACCACTCATCTCATAATCATAGTGATGGATATTAAAAGAATCCGCATTGATATGTTGAATCCTTTGAATGTATGGAAAGGCTTCTAAAGAGGAAAGTTGTATCCGAGCTAGTGAGAATGGATTGTAAAGTAAGAGATTCATATATTTGTCTAGAAACATCAACCAGCCACGAGAGGATCCAATACATAGACCATCGAGAAGCTCTTGTGGCATGTGACTAAGTTTGTAAACGTTTTTGTCTCCAAGGCAGAAAAAGCTATAACATTTATCACTTTCATCTCCTTCAAGTTTCTTTTGAACCATGAGAACTGCTAAGTGGGGCAAGTTACTATTGGTGGACGAGGAAATAGAGGCATACACCTTTCGAAACAAGGAAGTGCAAACCAAACTTAATCGAATTGTGTCCGCGAAACATAGCTTTTGCAGGATCAATTCTAAAGGATTGCTTGGAAGCTCTGACAAATCAACCATTTTGAATATATGCTTTTATTTCTACAAAGCAAACACAAATTTCAATTTTTTGGAGTTTGTAACCTAAGAGAAAAACTATTCTAATCTATATATGATACCCAGAAATATGGCAAATATAATTCTATTTCTAGATCTAAACACCATATCTCAGAGTTGAACTATTCATTCATGGAATCAGGAAGAGCATCATAATCGAACTGGGTTACAATCAATTTCACAGAAGAATTAATAGGCAGTTGAGGAAGTACTATTCTAACCCATTTGCTTCCAAGAAATAGCAAATGGGTTAACTTTCCTTGAACTCAAATAGCAGATATTTCAGGAATAAAGTTGGGGGTAAAGAATTTTTCATAACTGAATCAAATTTTTAATAGAAGAGCTGGGAGAATATACCCTACAAATTCGAATTAAAAATTTTGCATAAAGAACAAGTGATGTAAATAATGCATACCTGAGTAATCCAAAAGCTCCAAAATATTATCAAAAGCCAGAAAATCAGAATGAATGAACAATCTGGAAAAGTATAAAGAAGAATAAATTATGATCAAAAACTGAAATGGGTGTCTAGGTGATGGAGATAGTTAAAGCTATATAACCTTGTGTTTCTTACCAGTTACTATCTTTATAATGAAAGGAAGACTATGATGCTTTCGCCTAACTGGGGAACCAAATCTTCTTCCGAGATAAGCTCTTCTTTGCCGCAGTCAAAACTTTGAATCTTACACGACATTGGTCTTTGTTTGGTTGCCTGGGTTGTCTGGGACTGCGTTGGATGAAGGCGCTTTAATATCAACCGTTCATTTAAGTTTTTTTTCTTTGACTTGAAAGAGAAAACTCTGCAACCAAGTCATATTAACGAGTTTGCCCCCTTAAAGTTAAAAGTGCTGAATTGTAGCCTAAGAATCTTTATGGACTATCTTATCATAAATATAAATTAACTAAGAAATGTTACTCATACATCTAAATTATTTCATACATTTTGACCCTAATTTGAATTTGAGTTATTGAGAAAAAAAACTTTTGATATAAAGTGTAAATTAAATTAAAACTACCAAAACGTTTGTGGCCAAATAATATTAAAATTGTATTTTGAACTCGTAAATTCTGCATTAGAATCATAGTCAAAAAAATAGAAAAAACTAAATTAAAAGAGTCAAAATTTACCCAACTCCACGGGCTAACATATATAATTTGCACTTAAGGGTTAGGCAGAGCCTATAAATAGCTGGCCTAAAAAAATTAGTCCAACTTGGCTCAAATTTTTTTGTTTTCTGTTTAGATGGCCTAATCTTGGCACGACATAAAGTTAGGTTAAGCCGATCATCCACTAGCTTATATAAAATCAGGTTGGACCAACTCGATAACTGCTTTGGCCCAACCCACCTTTTTACCTTTGATGTATGAAATTATATAAATTTAAAGTGTACAAATAATCAAAAAAAATATTGTTTTGAAAAATATTTATACTTTTGGAACTATTTTGAAATTATTTATCTAAATAGTATTATTCTGNAAATTATATAAATTTAAAGTGTACAAATAATCAAAAAAATATTGTTTTGAAAAATATTTATACTTTTGGAACTATTTTGAAATAATTTATCTAAATAGTACTATTCTGAATTAAATAATCCAAGTAAAAAATGACAAGACAGTAGCATAATCCTAAAGAATCTACTAAATAATAAAGAAGGAGATCACTTGTCACATAAAAAATCATGCAAATGTCTAATTTCTCTATTTCCCATTTAGCGGGATCTCGTTGTTTCTCGATGAGCAGGACCATCTTTGTTGTTTTCTCCTTTTATTTTATTCAAAATAACACCATTTAAGTAAATTATTTCAAAACAGCCCAAAAACATAAATACCAGTCAAAACAACATTTTTCTGTTCAATTATCCTGAATAACACTCCCAGTTGACATGTCCATAATATATATAATGCTATCATCACTTAAACGGAATTCCTTTGATAGGTAATTTCTTGACTTTTAATCTCTTAAAATGGACCCTGAAGAAGCTAGAAGCCTAGAAGAGCAGTCGCAGCACATTTCTACTGCAGACTTGCTGCAAACGTTTGACCAGTGAATTTTCTTCTTCCTTACGGCACAGCGTTGCTCACCATTCTTCCGAAATAGGCGTAGCGTTCAGAATCTTCCCCATGGCAAAGCTGGTATAAGAAATCTTCAAGCTTTAACCATAAACTAATTTATTCAGTTTGATTTTATCAAAGAGCTTTCTTTTTCAGCATATTTTTATCATTATTTTCTTTATAATCGTCAGATTTTCTTTCTGAATTTCTGGCTTCCAAAGCAGCAGAGTAGATACCAATAGCACGAAATTTTTTAGATAATTCAGGTATGCCGTTCTCATTGTTCATGTAAATTCTCAAATTCCAGATTCTAGGATTATTTTTTCTTCGTATTTGTATTATTTGGGTAGTTTCATTTTCCCCTCTCCTTTTGACTGAAATGAAAGATTCTTCACTCTGAAACTTTTATATGAGCTCCAGAAAGATAACCCATGTGTTGATTTTAGGAAGAGTATGGAATTGCATGGTTTTTTAGATTCTTCACTCTGGATCTGTTGTACAAATTCAAGAAAGAAAACCCATGTGTTATTTACGGGAATAATATGGGATTGAATAGTTTCCCACCTCTCCATTTGTTAGAGGGGAAGGCATACTCTTGCACTTGCTCCCCTCTTTCTGGAAGTGACTCCTGCACTTGGAGAAGAACTCACAATCTCAATCTCACATAAAACATAACTCAATAGTCGTATTTATACTATTACACAGAGACTGGTAGACTCATTGATTTATTCTTATCATTATTTTTTATCTTTAAAACATCACTAACATAAATAACTAAAACCCGTAGACTCTTAAAAGGGACGTACTTAACTTCTAGTAACTAACACTCATAGAAACCTAAAGGACTTCTAAAAAATTCAAATTACATTTATTTTCAACATAATATGGGATTGAATATTTTACCATATGTAAAGAATGCCAAAGGTTTGAATTTTGTTTTGTCTTTGATTTGTAGACAATGAAAATGGGTGACTGGTCAGAGCTTCCAAATTGCCTTTTTGGATCAATTCTGGAAAAGCTATCTACCATGGACATAATTCGTGTAAAAATGGTTTGCACTTCCTGGTTCTCAATGGTGGATGCCTATATATTGTCACCCATCTCTGTAAACATGCGCAGTTCATTAGTTCTCATGATTCCTCATGAGCTTGAAGGAGATGAAAGTGGTAAATGTTTTAGCTTTCTGTGTGTTGCAGACAACAAGGTTTACAAACTTCGAAACATTTCAGAGGAGCTTCATGATGGTCTATGTGTTGGATCATCTCATGGTTGGCTGTTGTTTTTGGATAAAAACTTGGATCTATGTTTATATAACCCCTTCTCAAAGGCTCGGAAACAACTCTCGTCTTTGAGAACTTTTCCGTACATCCAAAACATCAAGTTTCGGCCCCCTAGTAGTTATGGTATCTATATCAATGATGGAGATAGATATTGTGTTGTCCAATCCACTGCACAAACAGTAAAAGAGATGCCAAAATCCTTCATCCACAAAGCTGTTTTGTTTTCAAAGACAAATCCATTGCTCTCTGATAACAAGTTTGGTTTATTGGTAATCCATGTTGTTGGACAACCTGCATTTCGTTCTCAACTTGCGTTCTATGATTCTGAAGTTGGTCAGTGGACAAAACTTGGGGCAAGACGAGAAGGCTATTATGATGTCATCTATCATAATAGACGGTTCTATGCCTTAAGAAAAGAAGTACTGGAAATTTGGGATTATGATGCTCATTTTCCCACGAAAATCAAGGAAGTGAATGATTCTTTGGATGAAAGACTTTGGCTCATTCAGCAATCTCTGAACTTTTCATGCCTTACACAATGCTACATTGTGGAGTCACAAGGGGAAATTTTGCACATCGCAAGGTTTATTGCCAGTTTAATCAACACTGATCAGGTAATAGGACCACACGGCAAAGTTCAGTTATACAAAACAGTTTCATTCCTTGTGCATAGGATGGACTTTGAACAGGAAAAATGGGTCGAAGTGGAATCACTGAATGGCCGTGCTATATTTTTGGGTGGAAATCATTCACAATCATTCTCAAGCCAAGAAGTTTCTGAGTTTGAAGAGAATTCAATTTATTTCACTGATTATTTCTGGCGCGGTAGGGGTTATGATGGTCATGATAGAGGAATCTATAATCTGGAGTCTAAGACAGTCAGACCTTATTTTCATGGTAAACTGATAGAGTGTGGACCACCTCTCTTCTGGTTGTTTGCTAATTTATGTTAGATGGATGGTATTATGTCATAATGTAACCAAACTTAAAGGAACAGCCAATATCTATGTAAGATGTGAATCTTAGGCTCATACCCTCTATTGGAGTCTCCTTTATCTCCTAGGCTGATATATGTTTGTGTATGTCTCAGACTTAATCTACATTGGCCATGCTCGAGTTACCTACATTATGTAGTTCTCATGCAAATCTCATGTGGATTTTTTCTGATGTTTTAGTAAGTGAAAAAATTCCAATGTGTTGTTGATGATGTGGCTTAATTATTATTATTTTTTTTACCAGATTACAAATTCTTATCAAGGATTTATTTAGAAAAATAACTGATTATTTGATATAAAATCTATACCGGATTTACATTGTTAGTGCATGATCAAATTGTGCACTCCATTCTCATAGATATGGGTTACCAGGACCTGCCTTAAGAAGTTGTTTGTTCCTTTTCTTTCCTTTATAACTTTGTCGTGCATGTTTTTCCACGTGACAAAATGGAAAGAACACCAAAAGTATTGTTTGTTTATACTACAGAAAAGAGGCTTATACATTTGAGAAGTCTTCCATCAGTGAAACTCTGTTTCTATTTTCTAATTTTAAAGCATAAATGAAAAAGCTGCTCAATTGTTTGGTTTCAGTGCTGCCCTGCAGTGACATTGAATAATGCTTCTTGTTCACTACTCTTCCTTACACTTGCACACTAAAATGTATGTCTGGATCTGAGTTTAACAAAGCAAGCTTTGTGCAACTAGTTGAACACAAACACATACACTAAAATGTATGTCTGGATCTGAGTTTAACAAAGCAAGCTTTGTGCAGCTAGTTGAACACAAACACATACATGCGTAATGGTGTGCACATGTGTAGAAAAAGTAATGTGCAAGTAGCATTGTTCAGCTATTTATGCTTGGACTTAAAATAGGCTGGTTGGAGTTTTTTTAAGAATCCAATGTTTTCTCTCAGAACTTTTAGCAGTGTCATTGATTCATTTAGATGACTGAAGGAGTATAGAGGGGAAGACCTCGTGAAGGTGTTATATATGAGGCTGTTTGGTATATTTGCTGGAGCATAAGGCTCATATCTGTAATGACTACTTTCTGTCTTCCGAGAATAAAGTAGTCTTCTTGGCTTCTCTTTCGTTCTTAGCTAATGGGTATTTCAGGGTAGCTTCTTTGTTTCTTTCTCTCATAAAATAAGTAGAAGCATTCATAATCTGCAACAGAGCCTCCATTTTTGGGGTTCCCTTGATGACTCTGAGTCTAGTATCAACAAATGGAATAGGTTTCTTTTAAGCTCTCTTCAATACTTGACTTCAATAGTTTTTAGTAATTTATAACCAAAAAAATATTATTTGGTGATTTAGTAAAGAATCTATATCCCATGTAATACATCAATAGATAGTTTTGTTCTGGTAAACTGCAAGCGCATGCATAAATAGATTTATGCATAGACAAAAAGATAGAAACTTGCATAAATTTACATGAATGAAGAAAGGTTTCTTCTCTAGTTCTCTAGAAGAACTTTGGGACTTATCAAGGGTTTCCCCTTGTGGCGTCTATTGGTTTATCTCTCCCATTCCTTTTCCCCAAATGCTGAAGAATGCCGTCCTACCATTCTTTTTCATGGATGTGGTTCTCATCTAGATAGATGTTATGTCAAGTCTTTTGTTTATACTACCTAATTAGACTTTCCATGGGGAAAGAATCAATTCATTGGTGAAGCGTTTCAAGTTGCTACTTAAGGTTCTCATCATTTTTGGTATCAAAGCTTTGATTCTAATCAATTGATTGGTATTAGAAGTAGTAGCTCATTTATATTTGTTCCAATTGGATCTCCAAGATGATGAATTAGGTTGGAACTTGAAAGAAGCCTTCATCTTGAGTTGTCTTTCAACTTTCATAGCCATATATACAAAGTCTTCAATCTCCACATAGTATTGAAGCTCCACAACATTGACAATCTTTCTATTAAGGCATTGCAAGAACCTAGTCATAGTGTCTTCATGGTCCTCTTCAACATTTTCCCTTATCATAGCTATCTCCATTTCTTTGTAGTATTCCTCCACACTCTTGGAGCCTAGGGGTCAACCCTTGAAGTTTTTGGTACAAATCCCTATAATAATGGCTAGGGATAAATCTTCTTATCATAAGGGTCTTCATTTCCTTACAAGTGTCTATTGGCCTCTCATGATGTCTTCTTCTAGTAAGTACAATTTGATCCCACCAAATGATTGCATAGTCCGTGAACTCCACAACTGCAAGTTTAACATTCTTTTCCTCCGAATAATTGTGGCATTTAAATACTAATTCAACCTTCTTCTCCCACTCCAAGTAGGCTGCAAAGTCATTCTTGCTTTGGAAAGAAGGTATCTTCATTTTTATGTTGCCAAAGTCACTATCTACTCTCCTTTCACGCCTTCCACCTCTATGTCTATTAAATGGTATTGACTTTTTCGAATAAGCATTGTTGCTCTCACTCTCCTCATCAACATATCTTCGGTTTCTCCTTCTTCTATTGGGGTTTTGTGGCTAGCCCTTTTGGACATTAGCTTTTACTCTTTCAATCTGGTTTCTAAATTCATCAAATTGGATGTTCATTCTTTCAAATTGTTGCTGCATTGCCCTTAGCAAGACGTCAACTTGATCACTACTCCCCTCCATAAGTGTTTATGAAACCTACAAAATGGGTCTGAGAAATAAAGAGTTCCTTACCACACTCTACTCTCGTGTATACACTCAAGAAGATGTCACTCTATCACTTGTGTTTTACTCTCTTTGGCTTTTATCTCTATTAGTCTCACCTCTCTTACATTTACCACCCTTAATCATCTCTTTGTTCTCTTTGGAACTAAGGTTCAAATGAAGAATTGCTTCTTTAAGGCAAATCCAAAAGCCAACCAATCACCACAAGAAAAGAATAAATGATACAATGCACAACGGAACTAGGAAGGTGGCACTTACAATAGCAAGGAAATGCAACCAGAATTTGCAAATAGTAACACTAGAATGAAATGCTTGATTGGAAGTAAACAAAGAACAAGCACTAGGCAATCAACCAAGTGTGTGTAGCTCAATTCACTCAATTTCGAGCACACTCTAGACAACTTAACTTGCAAATTTAACACTTCATATAAGTCCCACAAAGCGTTTTGGTATATAGGGCACTCATATAACTTGAAAATAACTCTTTTACATCAAATTTAAATCTGCACTTTTTTTTTTTAATATACGAATTTCACTTGTAATCTCTCTTTTCTTTTACTACTGGTCCAGCATAGCTAACATACAAGCACAAACACAAGAACAAAAATGAATTTGCAACACACCCAAACAAGGCACTAGTGGCGGTTACAAAGTACAAATTGAGAATTATGAGAATTTTGAAAAATCAGGCTCAACAATGGAGGATTCCAGCAAAATTTAATAATAGATAAACTCAATTAAAAAAAATTAAGATAGGAAAACACAAGAACATAGGCAAATCAAAAGGAAAATCACAAGAACAAGATGGATTAACACTAGAACAACAAGAAATCGCATGAACCACAAGAAATTCAACAAGAACAGTAAGAACAATGGAAGAACATGCAAGAACTAGATGAAATGAACAAAAAAAAAAAAAAACTAACCAACCTCATTAGAATCAAGGCTCTGATACCAAAAATGATGAGAACCTCAAGTAGCAACTTGAAACCCTTCACCAATGAATTGATTCTTTGCCTATGAAAAGTTTAATTAGGTGGTATAAATAAAAGACTTGACCCAACATCTATTTAGATGAGAACCACAACCATGAAAAAGAAGGGTAGGACACCACTCTCCAGAATTTGGGAAAGAGAAATGAGAGAGATAAGCCAATGGACGCCACAAGGGAAAACCCTTGATAAGTCCCAAAATTCTTCAAGAGAACTAGAGAATAAGCCTTTCTTCCTTTATGTAAATCCTCATAAATGTGTTTTTTGCCACAAGGGGTCAGCTCCCTTTTAAGGAAACAACCTTAACCTATACCTAATTAGGTAAAATCCAAACCCATACAAAATATTAAAGTTCTTAAGACAAAGCCCAATACTTGAAAAGGGCAAAAACATAGTTCAAATACACTTGAAAAACAAATAAAAGGCCCAAAAAAAGAAGCTAAACCGCTACCCCATCTGGACTAAGGAAGCTATGCAATTCCAACCCAAAATAAGAAGCTATGCGTTTTGGTCTTTAATTCCTTGAACCAAGCTCACAAACCCTTGCTTGGTCTCTTGACTTAATCCTCCATTCAAGGCCTTCTTGATAAATGTATTTAGCGCCTCTTACATCCTCTTAGCATATGCCCTTGTAATTGGACCTCCATCCATAAGCAAATGATCAACTTAAGCTCCAGAAATAATGCCTTGATTTCCATCACATATCATCTGAGCTTGATGACAATTTGATATTTAATGGGAAAACGTGCATATCATAGGGCTTGTGTTTCAAGTAATAGATGGTCATATTTCACTCTTACTGAAGAAAGCAGATTTGGCTCCATAGGTTACCAAATTTGCTATATTGCATCCAAATTGTGTCCCAAGCACATTCTAGAGTTTCAAATTTGAAAGTTCCAAAAGAAATCAACTTAATGATACCTTAATCACTGGAATGTTTCTTTAGATTTTTGCTTAACGAAGTCATAAACATTACTCACCCAGAAATCTGCAATCTTACCGTGTGACTCTTTGTAATTAGTTGATCGTGCTTGAGCTGAGTGACTATGTTACGGGGAGAGATTAATGCAGTAGAGAGTGAGCAGCTGGGAGAGTCAATGCTTCAGACAACATCACCTAATTTCAGATTGAAGGAGCTCGTACTTATCAACTTAAGGTGATAGATGGAGTTCTGAATGAGATTGATGTAGGTATAGACGTTTGATTAATGAGGAAAAAACAAGTAGAGGCACTTTACTGTATACCATCTTTTGAGTGTAAGAATCACAAAAAGTTAATATATATTTGTTGCTCTTCTTTAATCTAATGAATTCCACCTTGCTCAAATTCCAACCAATTTAGACAGGAATTGAAAATGATAGAATTGAATTCAATTCAAGAATTGACTATATGGGGGTTCCAAACACAGTAATAGTTTATTTGTATGGTTCCATCTTTCTATAGAAAGTTAGAAAACTGTATTAGAAAGTGCCATTAGGTATACACTAAATTTCTTTTTTTGGTACTTTGGCTACGACTCTAGGTTCGAACACAAAATCCACAAACCCTGAGGTCATCCTCAAGGCCACTCAACCACAAGCCTTTTGGTATACACTACATTTCTGTGGACTAGATAACATTCATCATATTGTAAATTGGTCAGAGTGAACAATAAACCAGAACGAATCCAACAGAAAGGAGGGAAGTGGGATGCAATATAATCAAAATAGCTGAAAGAAAAAGGGGGAAAAAAAAACTGGATACATTAATGGTTTGTCATGCAAACCAAAAGAGGAGGAAAAGAAAAGGGGATGAATGAAAACTGAGAAAGATTCAAAACATATTTTGTGCATCGATTAACAATTCCAACTTCCATTCTCTTCATTTTTTCCCCTCCCTATTTTACCAAAGTAAGGCTAGAACTCTAGAAAAAGAAAATCAGTGACGAAAGCATATCCAATTAGTCCTATTCATAGGCCAGACACATGACGAGATAGCTGCTAATCACTAAATCAAGACCAATCACAGTTTACCACTAATAAAAATCGAGAGGACCAAACGAGGACAAAATAACTCCATTTCAGTTTTCTTATAATTTCAATCATCAAAAAATAAATAGAACATAATTTCACACATAAATCACCTTCTAATGATAAAACCACATCACTACAGTTACACTAACAGCCTCTGACAAACGATGCTATCAAGATCTAAATTAATTCCAGAACATCAATTTCAGAAAATCAAATCTGTTTCCAAAATTGGAGCAGAAAAGAGACAACCACAAGCAAGGAAATCCACCTGCATACTAACAATATCAGATGGTCACCAGCAGTTAGCAGAAAATTTAGTCACAACTCAGAACACCAGAGAAAACATTAGGATGAAAGAATAAAGTAGTAACCACAAGGCACAAAACAAACAATGATGTGGCTGAACCTAACCACAGACTAGGAGATACTTAATCTCCCAAGATAATATAAACAATGTATACCCCTCAATCCTAATCCAGCATTCACCAGTTCAACAGCACACAATTTCCATCTCACCAAATGGAGGGCAGAAAGTCCTAAAAGTACAGCATTGCGGTTCCCCGTCAATCTATAACCTTAAATGGTTTTTATGCAGCTCCTCATTTACTAAGAAAACTTATGGTTATGATATTATAAGCCACATGTTTTTTTTTGTAGAAATGAAGAAGGGGTTTTAAGTTAGTAACATCTTTTCTTATCAATTTTCTCCAGTAGAGCAAAGATAATCCCAAATCACACATTCATCGTCAAGCCCATAAAGTTACTACCAATAACCCACATAATCAAAGATGACCAAAAGTTTGGGCAATGGGCATAACAAGCACAGAATTACACTCATCACACAGAACTGCACATTATAGCATAGATAAGTTCCTGAGTTTGGTACACAATCAAATTTTCTATAACAGCTCTTCAAAGACAAAAGGGGGCCTTCAGACATAAAGTTAGAAGAAATAGTACTACCAAAAACACCTGAAGAAAAAACCCTTTATCTAATTGACGTTGAAAAAGCATAGCTGCATTGCCAGAAACACAAACAGTATAAAACCAAATTGGCAGAGAATTCCCTAAAACTAGCAAACAAGGAATATACCAATCACCACGCTGATAATCAATCAGAAAATTCAAACAACCCAAAAAGCTAATCAAAGAAAAAGTGATCTAGCATAAGATAACCTTGGTATTTATATACTTAATCTACGTTCACAGAATATTGAAATCCAGAAAAGGAAACTATTTTTCCCTCCACCACCATAAACAACCTCGAAACCCTTTTACCCAAGGAAACAAAAGGCATTGTATTGAGCAACGATGTGAGAAGGCAGAAGGCGAAATCAGTTGATGTCAGTATCGTCGAAATCATCCTCAAAGCAGTTGAAGAAATCGGCATCGGCAAGCTTGCTATCGGTGGACATAACCCCTTCGCCGAAGATCTCCGATGGGTCAACGTCGTCGACGTCCATGGCCATCGTCGACCCTTGCTCTTCCATCTCTCCGAACAAGTCCATTGGCATCGGCCTCATCCTTCTGCTGCTGCTGTCGCAATCTGTTTGTCGTCTCCTTCTTCTCGATGACTCTGCTAAGGTCTAATTCGCTGAAAGCACCAAGAAGTGATAGCTCTTACCCGAATCGATTGGGTCTCTGGAATCCGTACGGTGTTTGGGTCCTTTGGGATGCTATGTTGTCGAAACAAGCAAATCCAGCCCAAAACTCTGTAAATGGGCTAGGTTATTGAGCTTGCCTGTTTATTAAACAAGTGTTTTTACTAGTGAAAGTTCATTGATCATTAAGAAGAAGGGTTTTGCTAAGCTAATTACGTAGTAGCTTTATTTTATTGGGTTTTGGTAGGATTCACATTTTGAAATTGATGTTATAATGAAGATATTAAAAAGGGAGATTCTATGTTATACTACATTGACATGATAAACATATATAATTTTTATATTTTATATAAATATAAAATATAATTTATTTAATTTTTTAAATAAATTTAAAACACATTTAACTTATATGCATGTCATTCATTTATTAGTTATTCCTATGTAGTATGACATACTATATAAATACTAAAAGTATCTAAGAAATCTCTTATTAAAAAATTAAGTCATACAATATAAGTTAAATTCTAAAACAATTAAAAAAGTTTGAGTTTAATTTTGCCAAAAAAAAATTACTATTTACCTATGTGATTGTACCAAATCCACAAGAATCAATTCTTTATTTACTACCTTATACATTGCAAGTTATTCTATTTATTGTGTCATATAATACAAATCCCTATTTCGTAAAATGCTTAATTCATTTTTGAGAAAAGCAAACTATAAATATTTTTTCTAGAATCAATTATTCTCTTATAATTTTTTTTTAAAAAATTGATTCTATCATTCTTGATCCTATGATAATCAATTCTTGGTCTATTAAGTATAGCTCTGATTTACCCATTTTGTTCGCAAACAAAAAAAAATCAATTCTTGCAAAATATATTCCAAATAAGTGATTCCCACTTTTGTATATCCCAAACTAAAAAATATCTATCTATCTATTAGCCAAATACAAGCACACAATCACATAGCACCTCCAATATGTTTTTATTTGAGTTACCTAGTAATACTTTTCTCAAAAAGAAAGAGTGCATGAAAAAAGTACCAAAACGCAACCGTTTAAGCCAAAAAAAGTACTAACTCTCTGCCCCAATGTGTTAAACCCTAACGGCCCAAAACCCCGCCCATCCTGTGACTGTAATGGCCGCGTTCTGAGCCAAGCCTCCTTTGCTGCTTCAGAGCTCACTCTTGTGCTAAATTGATGGCCTACGTTTCCATTTCCAAGCTTCTTCGATGGAAACCCACTGTTCAACCCATCATCCCCGGAGTTTCAAACTCTCACTCCCTCGATTTCTTACGCTTATACATGTCCACCGCTGAATCTGAATCTGCCTCCAATGTCGATCAAAACGAAGCCGCTCCTGATTCTGAACACGTTTCTTCCAATCAAGAGCCCGAAGCTGAGACCCAGAAGAGGGAAACTCGAGAACGGAATGCGAATCGGAGAAGCCCACGAGGTAAGCCTCAAAACCCAGAAAAATTGGAGGATATTATCTGCAGAATGATGGCGAACCGAGCTTGGACGACCCGGTTGCAGAATTCGATCCGGGCCTTAGTGCCCGAATTCGACCATTCCATTGTGTGGAATGTGCTCCACGGTGCTAAGAAAACGGAGCACGCGCTCCAGTTTTACCGGTGGGTGGAGCGTGCTGGGTTGTTCACCCATGACCGAGACACCACTTTGAAAATGATTCAGATTCTGGGTCGAGCTTCCAAGCTCAACCATGCTAGGTGCATACTGTTGGATATGCCTAAGAAGGGTGTTGAGTGGGATGAGGACTTGTTTGTTGTTTTGATTGATAGCTATGGTAAAGCTGGGATAGTTCAGGAATCTGTTAAAATCTTCCAAAAAATGAAGGAATTGGGTGTAGAAAGAACTGTTAAGTCTTATGATGCCTTGTTTAAAGTGATTCTAAGGCGAGGACGGTATATGATGGCAAAAAGGTATTTTAATGGAATGTTAAGGGAGGGTATAGAGCCTACTCGTCATACATATCATCTTCTACTTTGGGGTATGTTCCTATCTCTCAAGCTGGAAACTGCTACTCGTTTTTATGAGGATATGAAAAGTAGAGGTATTTCTCCGGATGTTGTAACCTATAACACTATGATTAATGGGTATTATCGGTTTAAGAAGGTGGAGGAGGCAGAGAAATTGTTTACAGAGATGAAGGGAAGAAACATAGTGCCTAATGTGATAAGTTATACTACTATGGTTAAAGGGTATGTTGCAGTGGGGCAAGTTGATAATGCACTTCAGTTGTTTGAGGAGATGAAGTCTTGTGGTGTTAAGCCAAATGCTGTCACATACACCACCTTGCTGCCTGGGCTTTGTGATGCAGAGAAAATGGCTGAAGCTCAAATAATTTTGAAGGAGATGGTGGAAAGATATATGGCCCCTAAGGATAATTCCATCTTCATAAAATTGCTAACTAGCCAGTGTAAGTCTGGTGACTTGGATGCAGCTGCAGATGTGCTAAAAGCAATGATTCGATTGAGCATTCCCACAGAGGCTGGTCACTATGGTGTGTTAATTGAGAATTTCTGCAAGGCCAATGTGTATGAGAGGGCAGTGAAATTATTAGATAAGTTAATTGAGAAGGACATCATCTCGAGGCCAGAGAGTTCTTTAGAAATGGAACCTAGTGCTTATAACCCAATGATTGAGTATCTGTGTGATAATGGGCAGACTGCTAAGGCAGAAACATTTTTTAGGCAGTTAATGAAAAAGGGTGTTCTGGATTCAGTTGCATTTAACAATTTGGTTCATGGGCACTCAAAAGAGGGCAACCCTGATTCTGCTTTTGAAATTCTTAAAATCATGGGTAGGAGAGGGGTTTCTAGAGATGAAGCGTCTTACAGGTTGCTTATTGAGAGTTGCTTGAGAAAAGGTGAACCAGCTGATGCCAAAACAGCTTTGGACAGCATGGTTGAAAGTGGTCATCTGCCAGACTCATCCATTTATAGGTCTGTTATGGATAGTTTGTTTGAAGATGGAAGGGTCCAAACTGCAAGCAGGGTAATGAAAAGTATGGTGGAGAAAGGGCTGAAGGAGAATATGGACTTGGTTGCTAAGATCTTGGAGGCCCTTCTCATG
Source organism: Cercis canadensis (assembly GCA_003255065.1). NCBI lineage: Eukaryota > Viridiplantae > Streptophyta > Magnoliopsida > Fabales > Fabaceae > Cercis > Cercis canadensis. The sequence goes on along the minus strand of QAOA01007268.1, from coordinate 269,752 downwards.
AGAGGTCATGTTGAGGAAGCCTTGGGTCGAATTGATTTGCTTATGCTTAATGGGTGTGCGCCTGATTTAGATAGTCTTTTATCTGCTCTTTGTGAGAAAGGGAAGACAATTGCTGCACTTAAATTATTAGATTTTGGTCTTGAGAGAGACTGTATTATGGATTTTTCAAGTTATTATAAGGTTTTGGATGCTCTCTTAGCAGCAGGGAAAACTCTTAATGCATATTCTATTCTATGCAAAATTCTGGAGAAAGGAGGTGCGACAGATTGGAGTAGCTGTCAGGAGCTAGTCAATAGCCTTAACAAGGAGGGGAACACAAAGCAAGCAGATATTTTATCTAGAATGATAAAGGAAACAGAGAGAAGCTCTTTGAAGAGAAAAGGCCAGAAGCAAGCTAACATGGCCGCCTGATTTCTTCTCTCTTCATTTTTGTGTTTTAGAGGTGAGAAGTATGATGAATTTTCATTTTGATCACAATAAGTTCTCCTAAGTGGAAGAGAATTTGCCTGCTGTTCTTTACTTCACATTAAAACTCTACCTTCATTTGACGGACTCCAAAATTTTTCATGTTGGATAAGGGGTCTGTTATGGCATGCATCACAAATTAAACTTATTATATTGTATTGTTTTTATTAGTCTAGAGCCCTTCTAGGTAATTGATTGTGTTATTATGTATCTGTCTCACTTCTTTGTAATGATGTAATTTTGTGAACTGAATTCAGGTCCTACATTAAACTTTTGATTAATTTACTTATTTTATAGATCTGACTGAAGTTGGTCACTTTTGTTATACTCTCGTTCCTTTTATAGTGGTATGTTTGAACACCCAACCAGTTTTTCAACCTAAAATCCTCTTTAATCTGTCTATCAATGTTATTTGATTGAAATCAATTTTTGGAAACTCCTATACTTCTTTTTGTTTTATACATTATTTGTTATACTTGTTTGCCTTCTTTTTCATTCACTTAGAACTTCAATGTGTCTTCGTATTTGGATGTGTTCTGAAATTGTGATATTGTATTGGTTATTCTGCAGGAGCCAGCATCATTTTAGTCATTGAAGTCAAGATAATTGTATTAATTATTTCAATTCAATATCGGAAGGTTTATTCTAGCATGTGTTCTGTATGGTGCTTTTAACTGTGCAGTCATCTTTTGCTGTGGAATTATTTAATGAATCTTGGAGCTCTTTCAGGGATTTGAATCCATTATTACTTTAAGGATTCTTAAATATAAAGTGGGGAGAAGAATTTGTGTTTACCAAAAGCCTTATGATCCTCGTGTTCACAGAGGGATAATGTCTTTATCCTTTAAATTGGTAAGGATTTTTAAATATGTGATTAGGCAATTTTCTTAGTTACTTCTATTATATTTCAGTTGATCAGAGGAACACATGTGCTTTCTAGAATTTGTTTTCTGCTCCTTTTTTNCTGCTTTTTTTTTTTTTTTGTACATTTTGTTACATTTCACATTTGGAGAGGAATTGCAATGCAGGAAGATGATGTTTACATGTGAAGACATCTGCTTATTTTTTTCCCTGTTGTTTTGCTCCAGTGTCTTTTCCTTTTGTTTTAAATAAACTGTTCAGATTTTTGGCTGTGATGTTTATATGCTATAGTTGGATTTGATAAAAAGAAAGAAAAGAACTGAGTGTAAACAGATGCAGGTATGTGTGAATCTAGAAGGTAAACATCAATGTCATTCATTTTTAGTCAGTTTCATGACCTAGATGTCAATGTAATTTACCTTGAAAAGATGTGACACAAAATTTTAAGTTTTAAATTGGTTAGTTGTATGTAATGGGTGATTCAGTAAGTAGTTACCTTGGGCAAGCTACCTTAATTTACAGGACATTTTGTTACTTGCAAAATGGAACCCAGTTTTGTATCATTGCAATATATATTCTCAGTCAAGAAAGGATTCTAAGTCATAAGAAGGTAGCTCTTCTAGCTATAAGTTCCACAAATTGCAGCTCAATTAGAACAGCAGTACTATTTCATATTCAATTCAACTTATGCGCCATTATCTTCAATAAGATGTCTCAGTACTCTATCATGTAAGTCTCATGTTTAAATTTCTTTAGATTTACATATTCAATATTTTTCGGAGAACAAAAAATTTAGAAACTCGTTAAGCTGCTTACACAGTGAAATACGCTACTAAATTTATATATTCAAATTTCATGAAGAACAACTTGGGTGAGATTTATGAGAATGAGATAAGTTGCCCTTATAGTTATAGTCTCCAATGGACTTAAAAAAAAAAAGGGTTTTGTACATTATTTAGTATCACTCTTATTTTGTATTTATAGAAGTGTAATAGAGTATATCTATAACATTTATATTTCTACTCACAATACGCTTACCATAATGGTTGATATTTTAAGTTTAAATTTATATTATTTTTAGTTAAAAAACACTAGCTTTTCATAGTTAATGACGAAAAAGAAAATTTAAACTCATGTTACTAGTAATGTTTTCTTGCAAACCATCAATTAGTACACATAATTTGCATCTCCTATAACATTTTTTTCTTTTAGTAAATAAAGATATGATACTTGTACACCTCTAAGGTTTTGTTTGAGAGTTTGAAAGTAAAAGGAAATGAAATGAAAGGAGAGGAAGGAGAGGGAAAGGAAGGAAAGAGAAAGGGAGATGCTTTTCTCTCTTTTGTTTGGATGATTAAAATGAGCAAAATGGGAGAAAAGAAAAGAAAAAATCTTATTGTAAAATTTTTTTACTAGTTTATCTTTTAGTATTAAAATAGACATATTTAATATAAAATTAAATAATATAATACACTTATTTGTGTGAGATATGAGTGAGGAATTTTTAAAAAAAATAAATAGGTGTAATAGTTATTTTAACATATTTTTTTCTATAAACTCTCTAATTTAGAGAAACACAAAAATTGATAAAAAAAAAGGTGCGGGGGGTTGTATTTTATCCACTCATCTCCTTTTCTTTTTTAAGATAAATCTTTTAAATAAGGGATATGTGAGTTTTATTCCTCTCCTTTCATTTCCTTTCTCCTCCAAAATAACTCATAAACAAACCCTAAAGCTAAAACACATTTTCTCACCAAGTCACCATCTACATTCAGAACAATGTTTAAGTTTAATTCAACTTTATTAAAATTTTAATTTGATTATCCAAATTACCTGAGTGTGTAGGATATGCACATTAAAGTGTGGATCTAGAGTTTCTCTATTATATCATTTCAATCAAATCATTGGTGCAAAGTAAATATAAAAAATATGTAATTGGTGGTGTACAAACATAGTTGCTTGAGATTATAAGTTCAAATAGCTTTAACTCTTTAAGGTTAAATTCAAATACAATTATAAAAAGAAACTTAAAAAAAGAGAACACTGAATTCAATTCCAAGCAAAATCAACTATTATTAGATGAAGTCATGAAACTGTTATTTTTTTTTTTTTTAATAGGAGATGAAACTATTCTCTTATTTGCACGTGTCTCGAGGAAATCGTCCCCTAATGTTCAATTTTCTCCTTATTTCACTATTAAAGAGAAAAATATTTAAATAATTCAAAAAAATTTCGTGTCTACTAATATGATATAATTAACCTAATTTAAACTTTTAATTAATATAAATTAAATTAAATTCACTTAAAATTTAATTTGATAGAATCTGATTTTGCCAATTTATATATTTGGTACCTCTCAACCAATTTGTAGTTAGAGTTTCTTATTTGAATCAAATCAAAGCAGCACATTGTTCCAGCAAACTCTCAGAAAGTGCTGCAGCTCACATAAAATTATAAAACAAAATTAATCGAAGTGCTGCTTCTCAGATTCTCTTCTCCTTGCGATTGTTCTCCAACTCCTCGTTGCAATCAAAGAAGCTGGAGTCCATTCGCAAGACTAGATTTTTGCTTTCAAATTTGCACGGGAACCATCAAATTCAGGTGGATTTCATCTCAATTTCTTCGCTTCTAAATTTTCTCCCAACTTTCCCTTATACCCATTTGGATTTATTGTTATCTAGTTTTGGGAAATTTTCTCCGTTAAACAATGGCGTCTCAGAAGAACCTCTTGAAGCTGTTCAAGAACAAGAATCTGTCTGTCCCATTAAACACAACCCCAATATCCAATCAAGAACTTGCCCAGAAAATTTCCAGCACCCTTCTCTATTCTGGTCCCAAGCATTTCCAATCAGTCAAGGAAATGCAATCTCTGCTCTCCTACATCAATCCCCATGTTACCCACCTTGTTCTCTTAAACCCACGTCTTCCAATTCATTATTGCTTAACATTTTTCAACTTTCTCCAAAAGAACCATCAAGTCATTACCTTTAGACCTGACCTTCAAGCCCATGTAATCCTTGTTTCAAGACTCTTCCAAGCTCGAAAATTTGCTGTAATGAAGAATATTTTGAATTGTGTTGTTACTGATGAGGAGTTTCGTTGTCCTGCTTTGGGTATTGTTTCTTTGGTTGATAAAAAGGAACCCCATTTTGTTGAAAAGCTGTGTGATATGCTATTTAGGGTGTATGCAGATAATAGATTGTTTGAGGAGGCTTTTAGGGTCTATGATTATTTGGAAGAAAATGGGTTGGTGTTGGAAGAGCGGTCCTGCTTTGAATTTTTGCTTGCTTTAAAGAAATGTGGTGAGGTGGACTTATGCTTAAGGTTCTTTCATCAGATGGTTGAGTCAGGTAAGGTTGAAATCACAGTTCAGGCTTTGACACTTGTGATTGATGGGTTATGTAGGAGAAGAGAGGTTGCCAAAGCCAAGGAATTGATGGATGAGATGGAGGGTAAAGGCACTGTTAAACCAAACGTGTTTACTTACAATACATTGTTGAATGCATATATTGAAAGAAAAGATCACAAGGGTGTTAATAAGATATTGAGCTTGATGGAGAAGGGGCATGTTGTTTGCAATTTGGCAACATATACTCTTTTGATTAAGTGGCATGCAAGTTCTGGCAACATTGAGGAAGCTGAAAAGATATTTGAAGGTATACGCAAAAGAGAGATAGAACTGGATGTTTATGTGTATACTTCAATGATAAGCTGGAATTGTAAATTAGGTAATATTAAAAGGGCTGTTGTTTTGTTTGATGAATTGACTGAGAGAGGCATTGTTGCTAATGTTCATGCTTATGGGGCTTTAATCAGTGGTCTATGCAAGGCAGGTCAAATGAAGGCAGCAGAAACCTTAGTAAGAGAGATGCAAAGCAAGGGAATCAACCAAAATATAGTAATATTCAATACAATGATGGATGGTTACTGTAACAGAGGAATGATAGATGAAGCTTTGAGACTGATGGCTGTCTCGGAAAGTAAAGGATTTGAAGCAGATGCATTTACTTACAACATAATTGCTAGTGGGCTATGTAAATTGAATAGGTATGAAGAAGCAAAGAGGTTTCTGATCACAATGGTAGAGAAAGGAGTGGCTCCAAATGTTGTGAGTTTTACTACTTTTATTGAGATATATTGTAAGGAAGGAAATCTTGCAGAAGCTAAGAGATGCTTTAGGGATATGGATAAAAAGGGTGAGAGGCCTAATGTTGTTACATACAATACTTTAATAGATGGTTATAGCAAGGAAGGCAAGATGAAAGAGGCTCACAAGCTAAAATTTGAAATGATTCGCAAAGGGTTATTGCCAGATGTATATACATATACATCGCTTATACATGGAGAATGTATTGCTGGCAATGTAGATAAGGGAGTGAAACTCTTCAATGAAATGTCGTCAAATGGTATAATTCGAAATGTAGTGACATACACGGTCGTCATATCAGGTTTGTCCAAGGAGGGTAGAACAGATGAAGCTTTTAAATTGTATGATGAGATGATGGGGATGGGCCTCACACCTGATGATAGAGTTTACGCTTCACTTGTAAGCAGTCTCCATAAATCCAGCCCTCATGCAGCATAGAACAAAATATATAGGGGGAATAAAAGTAGACATTCCAAATTCCTGTTGAACTGGCCAAATATTGGTTCAGCATTCTCAAAAGAAGCTGTCTGAATATTGCTAGATGAGGTCATATATTTATGAGGGTGCTCTTTTGAAATCCAAATGAGAACAGCTGGGAAAGGGGAAAATTCGGCTCTGACAGTTCTAAAGCTAGAGCTTGGGAGCTGGATAATGTACAAACCTTCTGATACGGGATAATGATGACTGCTTAGTTCCTGTCAAACAAAAGGCAGTAGCACCTTCGTTTTGTAATCTGATACCTGCCTAGTGCCTGTTTAGCTGAGCTGGGAGATAACTTTAAGGTTTGGGTATGGCATTCTTTGTCTCCCTGGACTGGTGTTCTGGCATCAATCTCTCCATCTCTAACAACCAAGAAGAAACCTGTTATCAACCTCTCATGCTCTCCAATTCCTCTTCTGTCAGTTGCAGCAATTGCATCCCTCTCATCAATCTGGCTGCTACCGGAAAGAATGTGGCTGAGCTCCCTGTCTGAAAGATATTTTCCTGTGTTTTAATTTCTCTGGAATGGGTTTTCTAGTGATAGTTATTTCAAGAACAAGAGTGTTTCTGTTGATCTTGACTCCCAAATATTTAATTGGTGGTGGCCAACTTATGTTTTCATGTTATTGGCTTTTGATGTACTAGACAATAACTTTTAAAGGACTGTAGATGAACCCAATGGCAACAGATTGTGTACTAACAGAAATACCAGTAATGTACTCTCAATATTTTCTGGGGAGTTATCAGTTATTTACTTCATAATTTACAAATTTTTGGATTAAAAATATGCATTGACAAATTGGTCGGGGTCCTAGAGGATGACATGTTTCTTGGTATATCTGGAAAATGAGAATCAGTTTGCATTTTCTTGGTTTCAATATTTCTCTCTCTTTTCTTTGGGGGTTCCTCTATTCTTATTTCTTGTTCACCTGTTCTTTTGTTTTCTGCTTACTCTCCGCGAACTTTCTGCTATTGTTCATCTTTGTTTATTGCAATTTTAGCTTTCCCTAGTATTGGAATTGCAGCCCGTTCTAGACACTCATTGGTTTTCAAATGCTTTCACAAAACTACCTTCAGTCAGTGAGCTGTTCTCTGTTGGTGTTGAATTAGGATCAGAGGTAGTCTGCTGTGGCTATTCTGTTGGTAGCTTATAATGAAATATATGGTCATCTGAATTGGCGTCAAATCCCAAAGTTTGTTGGTGTACTAAGTTTGAATTCGATCTCTTTGAAACTGGTAGGAATTAACTACATTCAGCTTATTTATTGATCGGTCTGATATTTCAGTACTTGATGGGAATTCACAATTTCTTCTTGCTTATTGCCTTTTCTCTGTTTTTGATTTCTGGTTTTATAAATATATATGAGTTCTTGATGCAATTGTTAATGAAGCTAATGATGTTGTGTTTTGATCATTAAATTAGATGTGATTGTAGAGCTCACTGCACTTGGAGCCTTATTGGAGAATGGGACTAATAAGAATGGAAAGCAGACCAAAAGGCTGGTAATTGCAGTGAAGGATTTGGGTTCAGCTTCTTTCTTTTTCTTTTTTTTGGGTTATAATTTGGTATTTACTAATTGCTTCTTATGAAATAAACCCAAACTGTTACAGCAAGAAAAAACTGGAGTGTACTCTTTATTTGGTCAGTATTTTGAAACGGTTGTCTCTTCTACGGAAGCTAAAGATTAGTAACAGCAAAAAATTATGAAATGTATCTCTGTTTCTTAAACTCAGACTTTTGTGGTTTCTCAGAAAATCGTTTTCTGGTTTTGTGGACTAATGTCTTAGTATGGTATTCTCATATTGTGTCTTTCACAAAGTTTTCTTAAAATATCTTACGAGATGCTTCACAAAGCTAAAAAGAGGTTCTCCCATGAGAATTTCATCCGTGTAGGTAGTTTCGGCTGTGTTTATCGAGGATTTCTTAATCCTTATGGAAGGGCTGCGGCATTAAACTACTTGACCTTCAACATCATAGAGCATTGAATAGTTTTTTCTCAGAATGTGAAGCCTTGAGAGATACACGACATAGGAATCTGCTCAAGATTGTAAGCATTTGCTCAAGCATAGATTTCCAGAGAAATGAGTTCAAAGCTCGTGTGTATGAATTCATGCCCAATGGAAGTCTAGATCAGTGGCTGCACTCAACTCCAATTGCCTTTACTTGCAAGCATGGAGCAGAGAGCTTGGATATTCTTCAAAGGCTAAATGTTGCCATTGATGTAGCTTCTGCACTGGATTATCTTCACAATCACTGCCAACCTCCTATTATTCATTGTCACAATCACTGCCAACCTCCTATTATTCATTGTTACAATCACTGCCAACCTCCTATTATTCATTGTGACTTAAAGCCAAGCAACATTCTTCTTGATGATGATATGGCAGCGCATGTGGCAGATTTTTGCATTGCAAGGTTGCTAGTGCACAGCAATTCTGCGAATGAATGCAGCTCAGTTGGAGTAAGTGGAACCATAGGATACTCAGCTCCAGGTAACCCCGTTTCTAGTGTAAACAACAAATGAGTCACGCACACACACATATCACACACTCAGTATTTAAAGTTCTGCTTGGTATGCAAGGTGAAAATAGGATGATGATTGAACATTGAGAGGGATGAGAAGGTTTCAAGTTCTCATTTATTGTTTGATAATGAAATTGAAAACTCAGATGATTGAAAATAATTTTGTTTGAGGACGTCTCCAATGAGATGAAGTAATTTAGAAAGGATGAAATGAAATGGGAAAATGTTGACCATCCCATTCTTATTCCACCCTCTTAGTTCTTTTTACTATGGAAGTATACAATGATTTTCACTCGTCTCTTCTAATCCTCCTGTTTTCATCCCTACTGAGCACATTTTTTCAATGTGACATTTTATCTGAATAACTAATAAGCATAATATGTCTACTTCAAAAAGCACTCAGATGTGGAGAGGGTAAAATAATTATCACTGATTACCACATTGTTTATTTTCTAGTTTACTATTATCCAATGCATTGCTTGATGAGAATGCAGAAATTATAGAGTATGGTCTTGGAAGAGAGGTTTCAGCATATGGTGATGTATACAGCAATGGAATTACCTTGTTGGAGATGTTCACCAGAAGAGGTGCCCTGACAATATGTCGGAGAGTGATTATGCCAACATGGCTTTGCCTCAAAGGGTCATGGAGATAATTGATCCAGTGCTTCTCCCTCCTACAGTTGATGAAAAGGGTGCAATACCTTGAAATAATGCAGAAATTAGTAGAGAGAGGAGCATAGAAAAGATTAGGGAGTGCTTAATCTTAGTTATAAAAGTTGGTGTCTTCTGTCTTGTGCTATGCGGAATCACCAAAAAAAGGGCTTGGATTTGAAGATGTTATCAAGGAGTTGTATTCTAGTAGAGACATCCTTCTTTGGGGAAAGTAGAATATGGACTCAAAAATCTCATGGCTGCATAATGCGGTCTCATTTATGTTATGCCCTGCATCGTTATCGTCTGTGTTTATTGAGCTTTCTTCATTAGGATCTTGGTGCCAGCCTCAAACTAGTGTTTTTGTTTTTTTCTTTTGAAAAATGTTAGAATCCATTACTCAGTTCTCCATCAAAACTTATCACCATTGATCTCTACCATTTCAGTGAAATCAGTTTAAATCTGCATGGTCCACATAGTTGCAGATGAGGTTTGTTGAGGAGCTGAGTGTAACATTACTTCTCTTTTTTCACTTCAAAATAATGATTTGAATGAGATATTCGTAATTTTGTATAGAGAAGGAGGGATACTTGCTTTTCACCAATATAACTCACATCGTCGTCGTCATCATCTTCTTCTCTTTTTTGTTTTGTTTTTCTTCTCTAATATCAAGATAACTCACATCAGCTCACACTATTCCATTTCACAAAAAATTGGGCTATCTAGAAACAATGTTTAATAGGCCAATTAAGTTTAGATTGTACCGAATATGTGAGTTTAAGTCCGGCAAGTAGAGTAGGATTTTAGGTTTATTGACCTAAATATTACACTTTATAAACAAATTTACTAATCTATAACAATTTTTAACTTAATTATTTAAATATTATAATTTTTAAAAAATTAAAAAAAAAAAACATAATCAACATATGAGAACAATCAAACGTGCTAGTGGCCACACGGTGTGTCCACGTTGGATATACCAGTAGCCCTATGACGTGTCTTTTCTTATTCAGCCTTCAGCTGCCTTTTCTTGTATATAAGAATAAAAAAAAAAAAAAAAA